>JAULUF010000055.1:39587500-39932500 GCA_031834385.1 Semotilus atromaculatus | reverse complement strand
AATGCAGAGCACGAGCAGCAGAGGGCGTCACGAGCACAGCGCAAACGCATCGCATCGCATGCAGCAAATCAAATGACACCTTTAAATCTCACAGACACACACAGTGCAAGTGCTGAGAACATCCACACCTACAGTACACACTCAGAACATTAAATACCATACTTAATATTTATAAAATCCATTTATAAATATAAGTTATTCGTGTTTTGTTTAATATCCGGCAGCCTGTGCTATGCATCAACTTAAACCACAAAAACTTGTGTTGTACTTTTTGGCAAAAATAACCTTCCCAACACACATGTGTCATCACACCAGCACCTTTCCTGTCAACATCACAGTAGCCTGACGTCTCAATGATGCATCATCACTCATAACGCGCGCACTGTCCTGAGCATGACATTACACCCAACATCTTCAAAACATATGATCGAAAGCTTCACTTGTCATATCCGCATTGCATTACTGTCATCGGCCAGTGCATATGGGGAAAAAGCCGGTAGGCCCAAACCAACAAACTGCAGCCACAGACGGGCTCAAATCCATCTGTAACTACCCACCGATGACCTCCTGGAGCTCGTACGCCTCCTTCACGATGGGCCAGCTGGTGCTGAGCGAGGGCTGCGGGGTCTGGACGGCCGCCGGGGAGTCGCTCTGCTCCGCCATGATGATGCTGAGAGAGTCGCTCTCACACACACACTCACACACTCTCTCTCTGCTGCTGCTGGATCATTGACATTCACTACCGCCTGCGAGAACACATCCGGAGACACACACACACACTCACACACACATCTCCAATCCTACTACAGCGAAGGCTGAGCTCATGAATATTCATCTCAGCGCGCTGATATCACTACAGCGTGGCTTATGGATATTAATTAGCTGTTTTTTTATTTTATATTTTATTATTATTAAATGCTTGAAGAAATAAAAAAAATAAAAAAACCATTGACAACAATTATCGTCATTGTCATAACATAATACGGACATTAATTAGCTTATGAATTCGGTCATGGTGACGTTGTTTGGAGACCTGCTTCGTTGTATCGTCTAGTCAGTTTGGTAGTTTCATTTATTTAGGAGTTGTCCACATTCTTCGGCTTTTTTATTTCAGATTTCTGTTCATTTATCGCATCATGCACAATTTTAAATGTTTTATTAGGCATTTTCACTTAGTAGCCTACATGTCTTATTATTATAAGAAATAGCCTATTATTTAATTAGGCCTACTACTAAACTGCTATTGACTAAATTTAATATGGGGAAAATTAGTCTTTGTTTGTTTGTTTGTTTGTTTAAAGGCAGTTCAGAAATACCTAAAAACTAGAGTGAAACTCTTTATTTATTTTATTTACCCACCCCCTGCTGTATTTGTGAATCTTTAAAATATTTAACACACTCACACTATATATATATATATATATATATATATATACATATCCATACAGTAGTCAACATTTGAAGTGGATCAAAAACCTTAGGACTTTGATTAACTTTTTTGATCCACTTCAAATGTTGACTACTCTGTGTGTGTGTGTGTGTGTGTGTGTGTGTGTGTGTGTGTGTGTGTGTGTGTGTGTGTGTGTGTGTGTATAGTAGCCTACACTATTTTTAATTTTATCGTTTCATCTGAATATCAACTTTTGTGAGATTTAATCAACCGAAAGGTTAATGGATCTAGTTTTGTGGGGGTAAGATGGCCTCTTTGAATAATTTTACATTTTGTAACAACTAAATTAGCAAAGGTTTCTATTTATTTCCTATCATAACCCATCTGCTAATTTATCATCATCATCCAACATTTAACTCCACTTCAGTTAAAAAGATTTTGAAAAGTGGTTGGGTCTTGATAAATGTGGCTTTATGTAGCAAGACTTAATATAGGCCTATGGTTTACGATATAATGACTATTTGTATTCACGTCTGTAAAACAACCTGTACAATGTAAAATTATAAAGCCCAGCATTGCAGTGGCCGCTGGGACAGACCGCCCAGCAGGTGGCGCCATTTCATAAGCTTTGGCAGCTAAAGGGCCCATGACACGTGACCCGCTTTATTCCGATTTATGCTTTTATTTTGATTTAGAACTATAAGCGGATTTACTGTATATTACAAGGAGCCAGACTAATACAAAAACATGCTTTATTACATATAAGGATAAAATCAATAAGAATGACACAATAAAAATAAATTTTAACAAAACACATTATTAAACAATAAAATCACAAATAGAAATTTACAATTGATTTACATATTGATTGCTTTCTTGTTAGTAGCCTACAGGGAGCCATAAAACACTTTGAAAATAATACAACAATGAATCAAGTTTATTTCAGAACAGGGTTATTATGGTTAACTGAGACTATTAAAATCGTGTTTGCAATTTTGCGAATTATTTCGTAATTTAAATAGGCCTAATTAAAAATATAATATGAGATGAAAAGCAAACTAAACGACAATTAGAACTAAATAAGCTCTAAGCACCACAATTACTAATTTATAGTAATAAATAAATAAATAAATAGTAAAACTGAACTAAACATAAATTAAACCTTAATAGTAATATTTAAACTTAAAGATAAAAAAATGAAAGCTGAAAATATGAAAATAATAGCTATTTCAAAATATGAATAAAAACTATAATTGTAGCCTATATATCAATTATACTAAAATAACACAATCAAATTATGCTTTACTTTTTATTTCACTTGACCATTTTCCATTTTTCATCATATTGTTCCTTTCTTGTTCATACATTCAAAAATCACACGAGGTAGGCTATGTTTCTTCAACATGACATTGTTCACGTCATAACCCATCTGGATATTTCGTGTGCTAGTTAAATTGTAATGCCCTAACATTATTCTATAAATAACCTCTTCTTTCATTGATTTATCTTATCTTTTGATTTACTTTATTAATTATGATGTAAAGAAATATAATTTTTTTCCCCCTTGTTCCACTTTCCTTTCCATTCTTCTATTGCTTTATTCCATATTAAAACCTTAATTTCTGACTTGCTTAATGGAACTTATGAATGGATCTCTATTGTTTCTCTCTGTAACGCTTGTTTTGCTAATTTATCCATATCCGTATTTCCATTTACTCCTATGTGTGCTGGAATTCATTAAAAAAACTGACTTATATCATTTTGAAGAATTCCTGAATGTATTTGTAATAGGGCCTATAGTAAAGATAATATCTTGGCTATAGATTTAAAAGATCTCAAAATCTCTCCCAAATGATTTGATGCTGGCTTTATTCCACCGATCCTCTGATTTCCAGGCTGGACTTGAAGCAGCCCCAGTTGTCTGACGCTCTGGATCTTTTGAGCCGTCTGTAAATATTTGAAGAAAGTGAACATATACTGAAAATGCTAATAGCAAGCCTACGTCTCATTCTGCTTTTTTAACCTCCAACAGATGCAGATCTACTTGAGGTGTTACATAAACCTATGGCTCATATTCTGGAAATTACTGGTAGGCTCATCTATTTGCATTTATTCTGCATACATTTTACTACCCAAACTTGTATTTTGTTCCCAGCACTTCCCATATTTGTAGGATGTTCTTCTTTATGCCCCTTAGCCCAGTAATAATCATTAATTGTCATTTCTAATGGCTTCTCTCCTAACAAGACTTATAGGCCACTGTCTCATCTTGTTTAATTTGTATTTGTAAACAAACTTATATATTGAGTTTTTCTAACAAGATTTTTTGAGGCTGCGCCATATACCACACTACCATAATCAAATACAGACCGGATCAGAGCCACATAAACAGTTTTTCAGAATAAACACAGAAGAATATTAATTCAATTTCTTCCTGAACTGTTCCTTTAAGCGACGCGTTTATGATTGACAAGCTCACGGACCAATCAGCATCGCGGAGGCGGAGCGTGTCGCTCGCATTCTACTTCCCTACATTGGAGAGAGTGGAGACTCACAACACAAAACGGGCGGTCCATCATCACCAACATCATCATCATCATCACCACACACTGGACCTGCAAAGATCAGCCGTGAAAGAGCGTCGCAAAGCCGCATCGGCCATTGACTGCACATCAGCACGGGCGTCAAACCATCAGATCCGCTGGAAATGGCAGGGATTCTGGTGTGGTTCTGGAACGAGAGGTTCTGGCTCCCGCACAACGTAACCTGGGCTGACTTGAAAAATACTGACGAGTCAACCTTTCCACAAGCCGAGGATCTGTATCTAGCGTGTCCTTTAGCATTCTGCATGTTTATGATCCGGCTGGTCTTTGAGAGGTACGTCCAGTGTCACATCTTCATCCTCACCATCAGCACCAGCATCATCATCACTGCTGAAGATGATGGTGCGCTCAGGGCTTCATTCTCAGCTGATGATCATGATGGGACTGGTTTGTGCTCCTTCACATTGTCACTGAATCCTTGTATGAATTAGGACAATGACAGGAACTCAATATGGCCCTTCTTCTGGAATAATGATACTGATGAAAGTAGGTCAGTCAGTGCCTCTCTTTGTTTTGTAGATCAGTCTTAGGTGTGCCGTGTAGTTTAGTTTTTTCTAAACGGGATGCTTTTATAGCAAATGTAAAGTTTTTGAATTTCCCATTGACTCCCAACGCTGAGGCACCTTGTCACACTACTGTATGGGGTAAGTTGTCACAGAGGGAACCCGTCCTTTTCAGCACAAAAAAAAAAAAAAAAAACAAACAGTAAAACTATTACTGAATGAAGCACAGATTTGAGTTGAATTAATGTTTTCTATTATGCGTCATGTCACGTAAGTGTGTTATGTAACATATTCAGGTTTATAGAAACCTGTCAAAGGCATGTATTAATCAGAATTTTAGGTCATCTTATTTAGAATATTTACAAACATTAAAAGAAACGTCATGACCTACATTTTGCAATTCATCACAATGTTTTTAATGTTATGTGATAAAAAAATACAGTAAAAAACGTAATATTGTGAAATATTATTACAATTTAAAATAACAGTGTTTTTAAAAAAATATACATTTTAAATGCAATTTATTCCTGTGATGCAAGGCTGAATTTTCAGCATCATTACTCCAGTCTTCTGTGTCACATGATCCTTCAGAAATCTGAATATGATTCTTCATGATCCTTCAGAAATTCTAATATGCTGATTTGATGCTCAAGAAGCATTTCTTTTTATGATCAATATTGAAAACAGTTGTGCTGCTAAATATTTCTTTGGAAACCTTATTTTAAAAACATTATAAATGTCTTTACTGTCACTTTTGGTCAATTTAATGCACCCTTGCTGAGTATTAATTTCGTTCAAAAAAATCTTACTGACCCCAAATTTTTGAATGGTAGCATTTAAGTAATTATATATCAATAGGTAATCATATCCTGCTCATCTTTTTGACACAACCAAACTCACACAAATTGAAAATAAATGAATATAATTGACATATTTTTACATTGTTTTACATAATTGTTTATGCAGGTGCTGTTAGTAGCTGCAACACCAGAAAACTATTTCAAAAACAAGTATTGCATGTGACATAGATAAATATGGTCATTTTATTTAAATTTTTTCTGTCATGACTGTGCTGTGGTAACAATTTAATAGATAGAGATAATAATCAGTCTTCTAAAAAATTCAAAAATTCAAAACCACTGCTATAGAAACAAGCTTTTGTGCATTTGGGCTTTTGACTAACATACAGCCTCTGTGACAACTAGCCCCGGCCTCCCCTATATCATAATTATATCATTTAGATCATTCACTGTGCACTTGATATCAGCAGTATATCATGCTTTCCAGTTGGTTAATATGATTAATTATTAATTATGAGCTTTGACATCTGAAAGTGTGTTGGCTTTCGATGTCACAAAAGCAGCAGTTTTGACATATTCCCAGCGGGACGGCGCAGTGTCAGGTTTAGTGTTTATGTATGCCACAGACCATCTGCTCTTCACCTTCATCTGACAGAGTTCTTTACAGCTGAATTTTGATCTTCATTGTTGAAGGTGAAATATATGGTCTCCTCTGGGATTGCATCTAGGGAGGATGATGGATCTTCTAGGAATCTTGTTTATTACCAAGTTTAACCCATGCGTTCTGGTAGTTGAAACATTTGGATCTGACTTTGCATGTTAAAAAACATTTTCAAAATAATAAAAAGCAATCAGTGTCCAATCAAAAGTTGATAAAAGCTGCCGTGGTCTTCACTGTGGCATCACTTTACTTCCTCGCATTATCTGAAGTGCAAACGTGCTCTCCCATCCTCCTGCATCGTACAATCGCTGTAAAGTTTTACGATGAGGAACAGCACATTTATGGCATTTCAGCCCCACAAAAGCAAACAGTGTGCAAGCGGCAAATCAGTCTGAGCACGGACTTCATAACCTTATCGGGGCTCTTCAGCTTTATATTAAAATCATTTCTGGAGCATTTTCTGCACTGAATTGCATTTCCATTGTGTGAGGCCTCTTAATTGGATGAGCTTATTAATTAAGTGGCAAAAGCTCATTAAAACTGTCTGCTGTCTAGTGACATCTCACTTCCCATGTCCAGCATTAGAAGACCAGTTCATCTCGAAGTATTTGCGTATATATACACTGCACGGCCAAAAGTTGCTGTTTGGATTTAAATAGGCAAATGCTTAAGAGTCTATGATTGGATCATTATTGCAGTGATTATTATGTTTCTATCTTGTTATATGTTTGGCAACAGTTCTCCTAACTCTAGTTGATGGAGTGTGTAGATTTTCATTTATTAAACAAGCATGTAGGAACACACATCATGGCCATATTCCAGGATGACAATGTCAAGATTCATCAGGCTCAAATTGTGAATGGTTGTGAGGAGAATGAAGAATCATTTTCACACATGAATCGGCTCCTCTGAGTCCAGACCTTAAATTCATTGAAAGTCTTTGGGATGTGCTGGAGGAGACTTTACAGAGTGCTGGACTCTTGGATTGTCAATACAAGATCTTGACTTAAAATTGATGCACCTCTTGATGGAAATAACATTTATTTCCATCAAGAGGTGCATCACTTTTTGTTCAAGATCTTGTATTGAGAATGCAAGAGTCCAGCACTCTGTAAAGTCTCCTCCAGCACATCCCAAAGACTTTCAATGAATCCAAGATTTTGTGTATAGCTGAATTGAATTCATTTCATATTTGATGATCCTCAGTTATTGAGCTGAATCTACACTGAACTGACCTCAGCTGAACAATGACACTATTCTCTTTTTATAGCTGCTTTACAGCAGAATTTAATTCTGTTTGCATGATTGAATCATTATTAATTTATCCCTGTAAATCTGTCTTGTATAAAGTGCTATAAAAATAAAGGTGACTTGACTTGATTTTGAAAGAAGTCTCTTTTGCTCATCAACGCTGCATTTCTTTGATCAAAAATACAGTAAAAACAATAATATTGTGAAATATTATTACAATTTAAAATAACTACTTTGAATTTGAATATATTTGTAAATATTATTTATTCCTACAGATCATTACTCCAGTCTTCAGTGTCACATGATCCTTCAGAAATCATTCTAATATAATTTGATGCTCAAGAAACATTATATTATTATCTATGTTGAAAGCAGCTGTGCTGCTTAATATTATTCATTGAATAGAAATTTCAACTTTTGTAATATTATAAATGTCTTTAATGTAATTGATCAATTTAATGCATTCTTGCAGAATAAAAGTATTAATCTCTTTAAAAAAACTAACCCAAAACTTTTGACTTAGTGTACATATATATTCTTAGTTATTCCTGTTCTGAAGTGCCATTTGAACTCCTTAACTTTGTGGAAATTAATATGCTTGTGTTAAGGATGTATTTCTATAAAAGTCAAGTGTATGCCAGATTTTCAAAAATATTCTCTGCTCAGTTCAGCTTTACTAATTATTACTTGATTATTTACATATCGACTAGAAACTTAACACAATGTAAATAACAAGCTAAAGTCAGCCATTGCTGGATTGAGTTAGAATACATGAGGATGTCAATGTGAACTTCATCTTTGAAATCAACGTTAATATAATTATCATAATGATTTGTGTACTTTAATCAAACAGGATAAAATGTTTTAGAAAGACACAAGCCAATACCACAAAATTTCACAGAATTCATCAAACCCATCGCAGGAAGATGTCATTAACACACTGCCTTTGTTAGTTAAAGGTTTTTAAATTGAAATTCAATTAATTGATGACCAGAAATAAGCATTACTGCCAGGAACATTTAAGAAATTGCCCGTTTATAATTTCAGACGTTGGACAAATTATCAACATGTGCTTAAAGAAAGTTAAGTGATTTATGATCATTTCATTGACAATGTGATAAACATGACTTCCATCTTAAAAATAGTGAGTTTAATACTTTGTCAAATAATAAATAGATTTTAAAGGTGCAGTATGTAAGAATGACATACGTGACGTTGTTTCTCCCGCCTCCTGCTCCTCAGATTGGACGGCGCTCACTCGGGTGCCAGTTTGAGCACACGCAACAGAAGCGAGTTCAATGAACAATGCAAATTGGCAACGTTCAGTATCACTGACCAAAACAATATCAAACATTCCAGCCTGGAAACGCATATTTTAAAGTAAAATAACTGGCTGTTGAAGTGTCCTTCAGAGAAACGAGTATGTGAAATTCACATGTTTCCTCAATGCAAACATATTATGGTATTTTTTTATGCTTTAAGTAGAGTGAAAAAGATACATACAGCACCTTTAAGATGAGGATATGAAAATGTACTGCATAGTAGCAATGACCCATGAAATGTCTCTTCTGGTTGTTTTTCATTTATGACATTCTCATTATCAGATACACAAGATATAATCTCATTAGCCTAAAAACACCAACTTTAATGCAGTTGCTCTGATCATGTTTATCATGATTGCAAAAGAAGCTAGTCAGCCAAAGTGCTCACAACTGGCCCGTGTGGTTTCCCTCGCTGTCTCTGCAGATTTGGCAAGACTTCCACAGTGATTGCAAACAGGAGGATTTCTTGAGCCGCCCGCTGTGGTTGCAGGCATTTTACCTCTGAGGTTCCCTTCCAAAATGCATTTTTAATGCAGCCTGACAGACCTTCAGAATTAAGTTAGCAAGCATTGATATCACAAGATATACATCTAATAAAGTCTTCTTTGTTTTTGGTTGTTCTAGGTTTATTGCAAGACCATGCGCACTAGGTCTGAAAATCCAGGCCAATGGACCGCAGAAGGCTCAGCCCAACGCCATTCTGGAAAAGGTCTTTACTGCCATCACCAAGGTAAAGACATGTTTCTTACCATGGTTAAAGTGGATTTATTGCTCTGGGAGGGTAAGAAGAAGAAGCACTATAACACACTGCTTTTTGAGTAGTTTAGTGCTTTTATAAATGGCTGTGACTGCAGTTTGATAACATAGGGTTATCACAAACCATTTGGGTAACACTTTATTTTACGGTGTCCGTGATACAGTGTAATTACTTAATTAATTACTTAGTAGTAGACATTGTAATAACATGTAACAAAATGTAATTAACATGTAACTAAGTTATGGAACAGCCTGTACTTACAGATTGTAATTACACTCATGTAATAGGCAGCTACTGTTACACATATGTAACAGGCCGAGTCGGTTACATGCATGTTACCGACTTGGTACAATGTAACAAGTACTTAAATATGTTACTAAGGTAAAAACCCTGCAGTTACACATGGTCATTTTGTACCTTCTAAAATAAAGTGTATCAAGGTTGTACTTAAGTGCACTTCATGTGTATCTACATACCTTATCCATCTGAATTAACCCTCTAGTTTACAGCTTAAATACATGCAGTAGCTTCTTAATTACATTCAATTTACAAATTATTACACAGGTATAATCTACGTAAAATAAAGTGAATCAAGATTGTACTTAAGTGTAAGTCATGTGTATCTACAAACCTTATCCATATGTACTTTAGTTTGAATTAGGCCTAACTCCCTCGTTCACAGCATAAATGCATGCGGTAGCTTCCTAATTACATTGCAATTACATAATATTACACAGGGATAAGCTACATAAAATAAAGTGTATCAAGATTGTACTTAAGTGTACTACATGTGTATCTACATACCTTATACACATGAAGTACAATCTTGATACACTATTTTAGAAGGTACAAAATGAGCATGTGTAACTGCAGGCTTTTTTCATAGTAACATATCTAAGTACTTGTTACATTGAGTAGTACAAAGTACTTTCTTATATAATTACATTGTACCAAGTTGGTAACATGTATGTAACCGACTCGGCCTGTTACATATGTGTAACAGTAGCTGCCTATTACATGAGTGTAATTGCAATCTGTAAGTACAGGCTGTTCCATAACTTAGTTACATGTTAATTACATTTTGTTACATGTTTTTACAACGTCTACTACTAAGTAATTAGTAATCTACTAATCTACTAAATCGTCTACTAATAAGTAATTTCTCTGTATCACGGACACCGTAAAATAAGTTAGTTTCAATATGACAGCAAAAAATAATGTGCCACCGAACAGATATTTGTATTTAAAAGAATAGTTCACCCCAAAATGAACATTCTCTCATCGTACGTTCACCCACCAGCATGCCATCCCCGATGTATATGACTTTCTTCAAATAAACACAAACGGAGATTTTTAGGAAAATAATTTCTATATGAGCCCACATAATGCGAGTGAACGGGTTCGATCAAGACGATAATCCAAGCAATGATTTAGAAAAAGAAAAAAACACCTAAGACTGGGCTATATGGCCCCCAAAAAAAATCTGTCAATTGATAATTATCTTTTAAGTTTAACGCAGATTTTTGTTCCTAGTGAAAGTTGTAGAAACCAGACCGATAATTGTGTTTTTAAACTACTCTTGTACTACTCTTCTATTGTCAGAACATGACAAACAATTAAAAACACTAGAAAAATTCATTTCTTAGTTTCTGCATGTTCTAACGGTTGATATTCTTTCAAATCGTGAAACAGGTTGTGTTGCCTGACTTTGATGGCACTCATCGTCTGCATTGCAGTATTAATGAAATTACATGTTTTGTCTCTTAAAAAAACACATTTGACAGTAGCTTGAGTTTACAATAGTAGTTGCTTGAGTTAGAATGCAGATGTTAATTTATGTTCATTAACAAAAACAGTAACATCTGTAAAAATTGTAACAAGAGTAACATGGTACCATATATGGCCAAATGTAAATATTTGGACTGTTTTAGTTTAATTTTAATTAACCATTGATCTTCCATATTAGCATACATTTAGATAATATGATAACCACCGTTTATTCCCTGCATATAGAATCTCTTTTTTTACCTTTTCATGGTAAAAAATAACTATATTGTTTCTATGGTATTTACATGTAAAACAGTAGCCTGAATACATTTAGTATAAATGCACAAATGCAAAAATACTGTATTACTCCTTGAATACATTCAATACATGTCTACATTAATAATATAATAAAATTTGATATGAATATCCCACATTTCTGCCACAATATAATGGTGCAGTTAGTGCTACCACAGTAAATCCGTGGTAAATGATAGTGATGATTTCTAAATTGAAAAGCCTTCTGACTGTATTATTGCGCACAGTGTTTCTCCTGTTTGTCAGCGCTGTTTCATCTAGCTTTAAACTAGTTTAAATCACAGAGACATTTGTGTTCTTTTCTGAATTCAAGCGCTTCTCAAGCCTGGATCTTTCGTGGTCTCGTGACCGAGACTGATCAGTGAGTAAACTCATCTGCACTGCCTTTTGAGCTTTGAGCCGAGCGGATAAACGGTCTGTGTGGCGCAATTCAAATGAGTAGCGTTGAAACATTTTATCAAACATTTATCGAACTCTTGTTATAGTTTTATCGAGGAAAGTTATATCGCAATAATTATCATTACCGTTACATCGCCCAGCCCTACACGCACCTGTTGTTTCGCTGCGGAAGACATTGATTGATCCATAGAGTGCCGAAGTTATGACGTAGGACAACTCGGAAGCTAGCGGCGCATGGGTTCCCTCGATCGAAAAGCTATGCATTTTCCCCATAGACTTTTGGAAAATTGCAAAAAATAAGGTCTGTGTTCAACAAAGAGTTGTGACCCTTACACGTTTTGTCTATCAAGATAATCTTTACTTTAAGTTAATCCAAAATGTATACATTTTGAAGCCTAAATAAAGCCATTAGATATACAATGATAACGGTAAAAAGTTTAAAAAATCACAAGCAGGTTATAACTGGTGTGTTTTATGTCATAACATGAATATTTAGAGGCTTTGTTAACCACAGACCTTATTTCAGGCGATTTAGCAAAAACCCATTCAAAAAACCCATAGACTTTAGGGCGAGGGAACCGGATGTGCTAAAATGCTAACTCACTTCCACGTTTTGGCCTACAAAGTGGCGTCATAACTTCGGCACTCTATTGGGGTCATTACTGTCACGATCACTGTGTGTGGTTTTTCACGGGTGCATTGAGTCTTTGTGTTTATCATATACATCAGGGATGGCATGAGGGTGAGTGAATGATGAGAGAATTTTCATTTTTGGGTGTACTATACCTTTAAGAGGATAGTTCTGTTCTGCGCAACATCTACTGACGACGCGCAGACTAAAGAACACAGATGCAGCCGGATCATTTCCATAATGACCTGCTCAATCTACCAAGAGCAGCACGAATTAGCGTCTGCACGGTTTAAGAATAATAATGTCGCTAATATCAGTAAATTGACTAGCGCCAACCTTAGTAAATCACCTTGCGTGATTCATTTAAACACTCTCCTCCCATAAATTTAGCGTCTGAAAGGGAAACTCCAACAAATACATATACAATAATGTCAGCCGCAAAAATGACCCTGTCCACGCCTTTTCAGTGCTACATTTTTAACTGCGTGTCTTTAGTAAATCCTGACCCTAATGAGGGTTTATTTTGAGCCGTTAGTAAATCTGGCCCAATGGGCTATCACACGACGTAAACAACCAATGACAAAACGCATGAACATGAACATGAACCAATGAAGAGACAGAACTAATAAGATCATCAGAAAATGAAAAGATAGGTGTGTTTGATTTGAAGCGGCGCTGCGCAGACCGATCGGCGTCTGACTTGGAGCAGTGTGTGTCGGTTAGAGATTCTGTCAGACGTGAGATGGCGTAGATGCCACGTGAGAGCGATATGAGAGGGCTGGCTAATGAAAATTTGACACAAGAACAAGCGGGAAACAGAGATCACATGACGTGAAACACATGACTAGATCATATGAGGGGAACATGGATTCACATGGCATGATGACATGACCAAATCCAAAAATAAAAGACATGAAAAGATTAAGAGAGACTACACAGATGTGACATTAATACTGGATATTGGATGCTGTCAGAGTTTGACTGAAGCAGGACAGTAATTAAACTCACCTGAACATTTTCTTTTGGATTGAAAGGGCTTATTAAACCTGCCAAAGTTAAACCAGCCAGAGAAGCGAGCATTTCATCTTGTCAATATTGTCATTTCATTAATATTAATAGCATAATAGACAGCGACAGCGTCTTTTAGGCTGCATTTGCGAGGCGTAATGATCTGATATTTTGACACTCATCCTGTCTGCTTAAGTTCACTTAAAGGGACAGTTTATCCAAAAATGAAATGTCAGTTGTCATTTTCTTGTGTGTTTCGACCAAGAAATGCATTTTTTATGCATGTTTTTATCAGTGCTTTTTGTATTTATATTGTATATATTTTTTTGCATTTCTGTGCACTAGAAGCTTCTGTCACCAAGACAGATTCCTTGTGTGTGTGTGAGCAGACTTGACAATAAAAGCTCATTCTGATTCTGAGTTGACTCTTCATCCATCCATCCATCCATCCATCCAGTCCTTCCATTCTTTCCATCCATTCCTTCCATCCATCCATCTATCCATCTTTTCCATCCATCCATCATCCCTTCCATTCTTTCCATCCATTCATCCATCATCCCATCCATCCATCATCTCTTCCATCCATTCATCCCTTCCATCCTTTTCATCCATCCATCCATCCATCCATTATCCCTTCCATCCATCCCTTCCATTCTTTCCATCCATTCATCCATCCATCATCCCATCCATCCATCCATCCATCATCCCTTCCATCCATTCATCCCTTCCATTCTTTCCATCCCTTCCATCCATCCATTCTTTCCATCCATTCATCCATCCATCATCCCTTCCATCCATCCATCCATCCATTATCCCTTCCATCCATCCCTTCCATTCTTTCCATCCATTCATCCATCCATCATCCCTTCCATCCATCCATCATCCCTTCCATCCATTCATCCCTTCCATTCTTTCCATCCATTCATCCATCCCTTCCATTCTTTCCATCCCTTCCATCCATCCATTCTTTCCATCCATTCATCCATCCATTATCCCTTCCATCCATCCATCCCTTCCATTCTTTCCATCCATTCATCCATCCATCATCCCTTCCATCCATCCATCCATCCATCCATTATCCCTTCCATCCATCCATCCCTTCCATTCTTTCCATCCATTCATCCATCCATCCATCATCCCTTCCATCCATCCATCCATGTAGTTGTACAGACTTGTAACAAGTAACATCCCTAAAAACGCACCAATGGCCAATAAACAGATTGATTGTCAGTAAAATGTTTAAAAAAAAAGAAAAAAAAAAGTGTAATTTAGTTTAGTAATTTCAGTAAATAATGTATAATATTCTTACTGGGACTGGAATGAATCATGCCATTGAAAATATTTTTTTATCAGTCATTTATCTTTAAATAATTGTTAAATTATGCAGAAATGTGATTAAAAACTACAGAGACTGTGAATCAAAATCAAATCAAGCACTTGTCACAGTTGCTGAAAATTAATTACAGAGAATCACATTAAGTGAACAGGACATTTCTACAACTAATTCACTATGAACTCTCCTCCCCATGAGCTGAATCAGTATGTAATGTAAATTAAGTTAATTTATCTTGAATCAAATGCAAGTGTTCTTACTGATGTTCATTTGAGAATGATGACGACAGAGTTTAATCCACAGCATGAACCTTTTGAACTAAAGCAGAGCAGCATTTCCCATCTAGAAGAAGAACAACGTTTCAATTTTTTTAGCTCTTGTCTTGAAAAAAAGAGAACAGTGTCGATGGTGAGAGAGAGAGAGATTGTGTGTGTGTGTGTGTGTGTGTGTGTGTGTGTGGTGTGTCTCCTTAGGGCGAAACTCATATAGGATGTTAGCAGATACCTCATTCTAATTGGAATTTGATTGAGTTTGCAATAAACCCATTACTGATAGACATCAGTTCTAGGGCTGTTATGAAATATTTTTGGTATAAAAGTAATTTTCTTTACTTTTTTTATATATATATTTTTATTAATTTATTTTTTGACCAAAGCTCATCCTGAAATGGTTTGTTTTGCAATAATAGCTGTATATTACTCCGCTTTTTGCACGACTACTTACCAAATTAATAAATGAATGGACATAAAATATTGATTGAAGGGTTTTTTTATGAGAAAGAGAGCGGAGTAAAACTAGCACAGCATTTATTAATCTCAGTTAATGTTAACATCAACATTTACTAATACGTTATTAAAATCAAAATTAACTCATTTGTACAAAGATAAATAAATACCATACAAATGTATTGCTCATTGTTAATGCATTAACTAATATTAACTAATGGGACCTTATTGTAAAGTGGCAATGATATTTGACTGCTGAATGCTGCGATGAACAATCAGAGATCTGTGAAATTAAGTAAAACATTGTACTGAAAAAATGTCAAACACTACACAATGCCTTATTGTTTTTTACAAAACAACTTTTTCTGTAAGTTAATGAATGATTCACTCAGAAGATTCATTCAACAACACTGTTCTGTCGAGTTTAAACAAGTCTTATTATTCTTCATTCTTTTCATGTCTACAAAATCTTAAGAGACTATAAGTATTTGTTTCCACAAAGACAACAAAGCAGATTTTTTTTCCCTTCATTTTATCAAGCTAGAGACAAACAAGCCTAAATAAATAATTGATGAGATTCAGTTATGCCCTTAAAGGGGAATAATTATTTAACTTTATTGTGCTTGCTCACATTAGGGCTGTGAGATTAAACGTAATTGATTTTTCTTTTTCTTACATCACTTAACCTAGTATTAGTTTTTGCTGAAGTATCGATAAAAAATATGTTTTTGTCATAATCGAGCAGCAGTTGACGTCATTTTAATTGTGTATGATCTTCAGTCATTTTTACAAATTCATAAATTGTGGATTATGCGTTTTGCACACCTGTATTTTCTTAACTCTCCTTGTTTTACAGAATAACCTCACATGCTAATCCGACTGATCCACATATGGTGGCCAATGATGGTCAGCAGATCCTCAATCAAAGACATACTTCCTTGGTTTTGTTTGCATTTTGTTCAGTGCCATTCTCAGTCTTGTTCAGACAAGTTCAAAGTGGCATATGCGTTCAGTTAGAAAAAATTAGAAATTAGGGCATGGAAGTGAAGAAGTAGAATTTGTTCACTTGAAAGATTCGCTCATTCACAACCGATTCCCCACTACTCAAGTCAGTATATGCCAGAACAGCAGTACATCGCAGTGTGATTATGTGTGTGGCTCATATGTGCAGATGGCTTTTTAAAGACAACAGTTTTAAATGTGCATTGAGTGAATTTTCAAGCTGTTAAATCCAAATCCAGGCGGTTTGTTTGTCCTCGAACAGTGTCAGATCTCTGCAGTGACACGCTTGTGTCTGCTGTGTGTTTCAGCACCCCGATGAGAAGAGGTTAGAGGGTTTGTCCAAGCAGCTGGACTGGGACGTCAGGACCATCCAACGCTGGTTCAGACAACGACGCAACCAAGAGAAACCCAGCACACTGGCGCGCTTCTGCGAGAGCATGTGAGAAACGGCTTTTTGTCTGTGCTTGCTTTGTCACGGGCCTGATTTGTCATTGTTAACTTTTTGAAATGGTTGTAAATTAATGATTTGGAATACATAGTTCCTACATGACGTCACAACATACGGGCATTTGCCGAGCCGCGCCATTTCTGTGGGCAGGCTGTGGGAATGCTGTGGGCAGAACATTAGAAGAAGAAGCTGAAACAAGTTAATTTCGTGATAAAATGTGAAAACGGTCATCTCCTGCTGGGTCAATGGATGTTCAAATCGTGCCGGAGGTTCAGTTAAAGGTACAATACCTACGATTTTATGCCGCTAGGGGTCGCTAACCTCTTACAATAACAAAGGCGTCGGTTGATGACGCAGTGATGAGCTGAATGATGGGACTTGCTGTCAAGCTGATGGATCTAATAATGTTTATGGATGAGTGAAAACATTCATGTTTTTTAACATTACAGTGGTATGAAGCAGGTCACGATTGTTAATAAGAGACATATATCACATGCGAGTCCCGCGGATATAAAGCAATGAGGACATTTCATTCCAGCTAATACACGCAAGTGCTGAATTACTACTCAAAGGTCAGTTTATTTGACGAATTAAACTTGTGAGGGAACGCAGCGCTGTTCCACTCGGTCTAACGTTAACTGTTACACTATACTAAACAGCATTATGATTATTATTAACAATAATTATTATGATTATTAACACAACGTTATTCTATGTGTTAGTTCGTTTGCTATATGAAACTAGCAGTAAAGTTAATCTAGATCAACATTAGAATAACATACTGATCATATTCTAACATTTCATCATGTTGAGCTATATAACATTGATTTGTTTTATGCACATTTGCTCACCTGTCTAATAAAGTATGTGCAAGAGCGGTGTCGCTGTCAAGTCGTGACTCGTGAAGCTCTGTCAAGTCCAAGTTAGTCGCGGACGTGGAGCTCTCGGCATCTCGAAAGATGTTGATCTTAGTTTTAGTCCTCTTTTTGTCTCAAAGTCTGCTTGCCATGGTCCATAATGTTTGACCAAAACAACAACAGCGTGAGCGTCCTGCTAGGCATAACACAGTTGTCCACTTCTGTCGCCGTGGTTACCATGGCAGTACGAGCGGAAACCATAGACGGTGGAAACCGAGGGTAAAGCGGATATGACGCCATTGACTGGCGACTCCCAGCTCCCCCCTGCTCACACGCCCCGTTTCCTTGCTTAAAATCGCAATTTTCTCACGATTTAAAAATAGTTGGAAACATTTGGAATATTGTAAGTTATCAACTTAACAAAATATATAACACTGTCCTTGTGATTTGGGGATATTTTAATGCAAAAAATCTTAGGTATTGTACCTTTAAATTTGGATTTTACAGTATACCCGTCATTAGACTTCATGAATGTGAGTTTTTGTCAGAACAACGACAAAAACGACTTATATAACAAATATAAGTTAACACTTTGCAGTTTTAATGATGTCCTGCATGACAAGGTATTAAAAACATACGAAAACAACATTGTTTCCACTGTTCGATCGCGCCCGCGCCTCTCTCTCTTACTCACACACACACACATTCCAGCATTGCAATCTCAGATTATGTCCCTAAAGAACCCGCGTATAAAGTTCCGCATGACATTAATTAATTTGCACACAAGTTTTATTTATTTTTATACCGTGTATATATTCCTGCAACGAACCGTGACGCCCGTACCGTTTCGGTTCAATATGAATACATGATAGTATCTGAGGCAAAGCTGCATAATCAGTGCTCAGTACGGATCCACACCATTTAGGACTGAATTTTTTGCATTGTAATTCTCTCTGTCTTGTGTTAATAGAGTCTCTTTATAATCTCTGTCACTTTGTCTCTTTATGATTTTCGTAACTTTATAAACAGAAAGAAATATTCGAAATTTGCTTGTAAAACCTTGTAAACACAGCAGCTTTTGCCCTCAAAGATGGCGTCTCCAGGGAGGTCACGTGACATTAATTGACCTGTGGGAACTATGTATACAGACACTTTTTTTTTAGAGAAGACACTCAAAAGTATTGCAGAAGTGAAAGCAGTATCGAAACATGAAAGTGTAAAAGTTTACTGTAAAGCAAATGTACTGAAGTAAACCTTTTTGTTTTATATAAAATATATATTTTGAAAAATAATTTGGACTCTAAAATAGAAAATCAAAGTCATGATGTCTAACCAAGTTGAGTTCCAAATTTGAAGTTGGTATCACAGAAATTGAGGCCGCTAAATGGGTTTAAAGTACTGTTTTCATAAATTCTGGAGTATATTTTACATTTTATATATATATATATATATGGGAAATTTTTTCTTTGGAGTAATGTCCTATGATGAATTAATGCATTAAGGGCAATTCTGTAAGATTTTTAAATGTTTTTAAAAAGGAGACTTTTGCTTATCAAGGCTGCATTTTTTTTAATCAAAATTACAGTAAAAACAATAATACTGTGACATATTATTAGAATTTAAAATATATTTCAAAATGTTATTTATTCCTGTACTGCAGGGCAAATTTTTCAGCATCATTACTCCCAAGTCTTCAGTGTTAGTTTAGTTCAATTCAAAGCTGAATAAAAGTATTAACTTCTTTCAAAAACTTTTGAACGATAATGTGAACATGGTCAGTTTTGATTCCACGCTAACCTGAGTTGTTTGTTCCACATTTGTCTGTGTGAAGTTCCTGCTGAACTCATTTGGTTGGTGTTGTTCCCTGTGGCGAAGCGTGTCTGAAATAGACAGGTGTGTGTGTGTTATTG
Source organism: Semotilus atromaculatus (assembly GCA_031834385.1). Taxonomy (NCBI): domain Eukaryota; kingdom Metazoa; phylum Chordata; class Actinopteri; order Cypriniformes; family Leuciscidae; genus Semotilus; species Semotilus atromaculatus. The sequence continues at coordinate 39,912,818 of JAULUF010000055.1, read as the reverse complement.
TGTCGGCTAGTTAGGAGGCATGAGGGCAAGTAGGCCACAGTCTATTCCTGTCTCTCTCGTCACCTGTCTTTGCTCGTCCTGTCCACAGAATCTCATTTCCTTGTCCTTTACTGCTTTATCTCGCTGCATTAACAGTATTTCTTCTTCCATTCCACATTGTCCCGTAACTCAGACGTGATTTTAAATGAATATTTGACCAGAAACGTAACTAACATGCTGCATCATGTCACTGCTCATTTGCATAAAGTCAACCTCTAAACTCTCATCGGCAGCGCTCGCTGTTGCTCATGTCGGCATAAATCAGCAACTTAATGTCTTACAATGGCTTTGTAACACTGTATGTGTGAACGCTGTCTCCTTGTTCACCGTTTGTAGCCTCAGCTGTAGGATTCAATGACACTAATGTTGTGTCGGTTTCTCTCTGATCTACAGTCGAGTCTGAAAAGCCCCAGAAGTAATAGTGATCATCTAATCTGTGCTAAAGCACGGCACTGTGCCATTTCTTTCAGAGGCAATTAAGCCAAAGTCTTCAAAGATCACAGAACACGCTCACTTTTGAGAACTAGCCTAATGAGAACAATGAAATGATGAGAATTATATTACTCTAAAGGCACTATTGGAGATCATGTTTTGTGGTGCTTGAAAAAGTACTGCTTTTAGGGAAGAAGAAGCTAAAACAACTGTGATTCTCAATTTATCCAGAATCGTGCAGCTTTAACTCCCGTTAAACATTATGGGCCCTATCTTGCACCCGGCACAAATGACTTTGTACACTGACGCATGTATCATTCGTATTTTGCACCCGCGCAAAGCGGACTTTTCCCTCCACAGACGCACGCCGGCAAACTAGAGAATGAACTTGCGCTCCCTGGGCGGGTCGGCGCAAAAAAGGAGGCGTGTTCCGATGCAAACAATCCCTGGTTCTTATTTTGCAGTTCCAGAAAACAATTGCGCCACTGACCAGAAAAAAACTAGTCCAAAGTCAGTGGCGCGTTGAGCGTACATTCAGATGCTATTTTAAGCGCGCGTGCTTGGTCATAATACAGAGTGTGAATAACGCGCATACACTGTAGATGATTCTCTCATCTACACAGATGCATTTTCCTTTTTGCAAATGATACATTATTATAAGGAAAAATATCATTGTTGTGTCCATGACGATGGGAAAAATAGGCATAAATCTTACATATTTACCCAAATTATGCATGTATAACCGAAGCTAATTTGGGTGGGTTTGTCCCATCTCCAATGTCACTTCTCTTTCTTTTACGGCCCTGACGAGAACATCGATCTCCTCGGCTGTGAACCGATTCTGAAGCGCTCCTGGTAAATGCGCCGTTATAATAGTATTGCGCCATGGAACAAGCGCACCTCGTTCATCACGCTCTTAAAGGGAATGTGATGATATGACGCTCTGGTTGGTTTATTTCACGTTACGCCCAAACCACACTACGAATAATGAAGCTACTTCAGACCAACCCCTGTTAAACTTGCGTCAGGCGCAAGAGTCATTTATCCCGCCGGTAAAATAGCAACAGCGCCCAAGACCCGCCCACAAAGTTACTTGCGCTTCGCGCTTGATACTTGCGTTTCAGATAACGTTAAAACGCTAAAATAGGGCCCTTAGTCTTTGAAATCTTGCACCCGGGAACAATGCAAGTCGCCGCCATTGTAACTCAAAGTTTGCTAAGAAGTATTTCCTACTCAAGCAATGCAGTATTTGACTGATCAAGCCTCCATTTTGTCAGCTGTGAATTACCCCTTTAAAGCATCTCTTTTATTGAGAACAACAGGTTTTTAAGCGCTTCTTATTACAAGTTTTGAAAGATGGTTGGCATGCATTGCGTTCCCAAATGCATGTTAAAGCGACCCAAAGAGATCAGCATCTGAGACACTGAAAACAACAGGTCATGAGTTCATATATTTATTATTTCACAGCCTTAATGATTTGATAATCGATCTGCAAGTCGCCGCCAACATAAAACATCGAAAACATAAAAAGTTTTGTTTTATTTTTGATTAATTATAAACTGAAGGAACAGAATGCTGCAAGAGTGTTACGTTTGTCATGTGACCTTATGTACCTAATTATTTCTGTGAGTGGCATCCAGTTATCATCTAAGAAATAAAAAGTGTTGCTAATTGTGCCTGATCTTCTGGTTCATGCATCACACGGAAAGGTCAAGGTCATTGCATTTTATCTCAGACCATGTGTGTTGTACTTCATTCTGTATTCATGTGTGTGTTTTGTGCATACAGAATACCCTTTTAACTATTCACAGTTTACATACTATACTGCACAAATAGTAAATAGTATGGTAGTATTCTAGCCTGAACATAACTTTATTCTGTCAGTGGAGTATTTTTTGGTCTCGATTTTTAACTAATTGTATTTGGGGGGTTTTTGTGTGTCTTTGTGGCATAGGTCTTGAGATTTCTCTTGTAAGTCGTGTAACCTCGAAAGCGTTTTTGATCATCTTTCTCACTTTGCAAGGAAAGAATCACAGCTCATAGGAAGCTCAGTGGAAAGAGTGGATTATTTCACACCCACAGAGAATAAGGAATATTTTTAGTCTCCATAGAAACACTATGACTTGAACGTTTACACAGATCGTGTGGTCAGTTTTATGCATTTTCAGTTCAGCATTTTGTCAAGAGTTGTATAAAAACCGCCAGATGCTTGCTTCACAAATTTTGACGGTTATTGCATAATGCCTGAGATCACCACGATTATGGTACACTAACAATCCCTTCAAAAACTTGAGAATTTGTGAACGTATATAAAAATTTCTCACAATGCAATCTCTCTCAGAGAACTCTGAAGCTGTTGTGCTTTAAATCCACAATGCACTTCAGGTTTGGATTGAGGAGTATGTTAAAAACTGTTACAAAATAGTGTATTTTGCTGTGTCTGGTGTATTCTAGTGTGACTAGTATTGAACATTCAGCATCCAGGACCTAAACTATCTGTTTTAATAATCTAGAACTATATTACACAATGCAGCAGATTGGTTTTGGGAGTATAAATACTTTGTTATAAATTATTATAAATAAATAAAAAATTAACACATATATAATATATAATGTTACAATGTATTGCAAAGGTAAATGTTATGTAAATGTAATTTTTTTTTATTATTTTACATCATTTGCTTTGCTTTATGGGATTATAGTTTGCTATAAAAAAAAGCTCACAGTCTTGTTCCTTTGACTTTTTTCCTGAGTTTCACACTTTTTTTTTTAAATCCATGAATCCGTTTAGAATTTTTTAGAAATCCATGTGAAGAAAATCAATGGGGAAAATACTTATCCAAGGCTGCTGAAAAAGGGTGTGATCATTGATTTGCTGTATGGAACCAGCTATAGTCATTTTTATACTGTATGAACTTCACGCAAATGCTTATTTCTCTCTCTTTTTCGATCCCATGTTTAACTGCGTTGACCTCTAATTAGGTAAATTACTGTTTGTTTTTACTAATGATCAAGAATAAGGCTCAAAATGTTGGTGTGTTAAATAATGCCAAACAGCAAAAACTGCTGTTTCATTTCAATGCACTTGAATTGATTATTTTCCCCTTTGCTTAAAAAAGGCCTCCCTGTGCTTCGTTAGCCAAACAAAATCTTTCTTTCTCTCAGCCGTTGATTATGAAGAAGCCATCCGTGAAAGGTTTAATGTGTGATGCGAGTTTAAAGTTACTGAGAAGTGGGTAAACAAGAGCTGGTGTTTCTGTGCATGGTCCAGCGCAGTCCTGAGAGGCCTGAAGTGTCCCAGACGTCTGAAAGCAGAGCATCCCTCTCTGTGAGGAGACTCAGGTGTGTCTGCTCCTTCTGGAAGGTGTTTCAAGGTCAGGCTTCAGTTCAAGCCCAAAGGCTCTGATTTGCTATCTGGTGTTTTCCAGTAAAACTGCTGAAAGGAAGACGTCCAAAGCTTCTCAAAACAATGACCTGAGTAACACATTGTCAAATGCATTTCCTTCATCCAATTACTGAGTGATGGCTCGTATAATATTGACATTATTTCAGCCTTTTGAAGCATCATTTCAACCAAACAATAAGTAGATTTCAAATGTTTAATACAAGAAGAAAAATACAGTAAAAAACATTGTTAAAAAGAAAATGAAATATTTTTTCATTAAATGCACCAATACATAGCCATAAGTGTCAATATGTACCTAGATTTAAATATTTATAGCACTATTTACCTATATTCATTTTTGTTTAAACATTGAATTGCTTAACATTAAGCAAATTAATCATTGAATCAGACTTCTGAAATTATTAATTTAAAATGGATAGGATTCACAGAAATTATTATTGATTTTACTGCTTAAATTTAAAGATGAAATGTATAATTTCGGTGCCTCTAGTTTAGCATCATCAAATGGAACTGGCAAATTTTTTTTATAGTTTTTCATATTTTTTTTAAATAATTTTGTAGCAGGTTTCCCGTTGTCTGCCCATTTATTGATATATTTGATTTTATTGCAAAGTCATTGTAAATATATCTTCACCAGCCTACGTTCAAATGACATTTGGTTTTACATTTTTACATTTCATAGCACATTACTTCTGAACAGAGTTTCAATAAATAACAAAATCCATTTTAAATTATTCATACTTTGACATAAAACTGCATTTTTTTTAGTAGGTTATCTCGTTTTGTCATTTCAGGCTTGTTTTGACTTATTACTATTACTATTTACTGTCCTACATCCAGTCTATTCAAAGTACACTCCTGGGCAAAAATAAAAAATGGGCCGAGCCCAAAATGTCTAAACACTTAGCTTTCATTTATCTTGACCACAAATTATTGGTCTGGAAATGAGCAAAAATGTAAGCATATGCACTAATTAAAAAGCCATTGCTGTTATAGAAAAACATCAAAAACAGAATGAAGTTTTTGGCAGAAAAGGGGAAGTTGTGTATAAGTGATGAATCACAATGAAGCACGAGTTGCATGATGATGCTCCAGAGCGATGAAGAGACTGTCATTGTGTGGGAGACTTTTTAGCTGCTGGTTTTGGTATATACTTCACTGTGAAAAGTAATATAATGCTTTGGAGTATAGGAGAATATTGCAGCATGGCTTGTTTTTTCACAAATGAAAAGTTGTTATCTAAAGAGGAATGATCAGATGTTATAGTTCAACAAGCAATGCTCCTGTCCAAATTGCAAAGACAAGAAGTGACTTGAGAACAAATCCACCAGGCTCATGTTTGTCCAGATTTGAACCCTACACTGTAAAAATTAATTTTGATGATTTGTTATCACAACTTTTTACATTTTGTCAAATCAACTTAGATAATTAATGTAGTTCAGATAACATAATATTTTGAGTTTCTATTTATTAAACCAATCTCCTTTGTTGTATTAACTCAAATTTTTAATTTCAATGAACTCAAATTTTTAAGGCAACCAGGTAACTTACTTTTTGAAGTTAATCCAACTTTTTTTTTTACAGTGTATAGCGAATATTTGGTGTCACCGTGTCACATTAAACCAACTACTGTAACTGGGAGACATTTTTCAACTACTCATGAACTGTTTGAAGCCATTAACATTGTGTGGAACAACACTGACTCTTTTCTGTTTGCAAGTTTATAGCAAGTTATTACTATAGTAAGTACATTTAGTAACATGTAAATATGTCACCTTAAAATAAAGTGTTACCGGCTATTCCATGCCGAGTTATCTACGGTATTTGTGCAGTTCTTCTAATTTCCCTGACCAGTGATTTGTGATTAAAATGGTTAAGACCATTAAAAGACCACTAAATATTTTGCCATTTTTGGTGTGCACAGATTGTTTCACAGACTCAAAAAACAAAGCACAATATACAGATTGTTTGTTAGTAAGTGCCTGAATATCTTTCACAGATTTGATTAGTTCTCCCTCACGAGCGCTCTTAATGTCAACCAGTTTTTATCAGTCTTTCATGTTCAAAATATAGCCAGTGCATCCTGACTCATGGAAGTTCAATCTAACGCTTGCTTGCAATTTTTCTCTGGCACTTTCCAGTTTAGTGTGCACTATGCGTCAAACAGTCAGCGAATGTTACTGTGGGTGGTCTCCGTGTCCGTCTGTAGTGAAGCTCTCACCCTTAAGGGAAGGAACCGCAATTGATGTTGTTTTCATTTCTCATGCAGAGTGACAGGGAGTTATGTCTGTGTGAATATCAAAGCAGTAATTAATGCTGTATATCACATGGTAATCCTCAGAGGGCTGTACAACCGCAGTCATTCGGCCTCAGGGAAGGTGCAGTGTCTGTGAGACCCTGTTACTGTTGAGGTATCGGCTGGCACAGGCGTCTGCGCTTGGAAACTGACCACAGGCAGAGAGATCTATAACCACAGAGAGCTAGCTTAACTCACCTGGTATTCCCCCGCACTCACCGCCTCTTTAGTTGTTCCCAATAGAGCGCTGCAGTGATGCTGTATTTTTGTGGGACAAACTGGAAGTTAGCATATAGCCAAAAAACCAATAGGATTTTTCCATTGGCTGTTGAATTATTGCACAAAATAATCTCTGTGAGCAACAAAAGTTTATGATTCTTACACATTTTGTTGATGAAGATAATTTGCACAACTTTTATGAATTTTGAAAATTACTGAAATGCTAAACGTAGACTATCAATGAACTACACCACGGATCGGGGTGTGATGATACAAAGAAGTCACGGTTCAGTACGTACCTCGGTTTTGGGGTCACGGTTCAATATGAGATCGGTAAAACAGGAAAAAGCAACAAATCCCAAATGCTAGGTTTCTTTTTTATTTGTCAACAGACAGTAGTGCAAATTCCATCTCCATGACGGAAATGTTCGTTCCTCATATAGGGATCTTCGCCGTGACGTCACGATGCGGTTACATGCGCTCTGGTTGGCAAAAAGAAAAGTAATGGCTTGCTGCGCAGTGCAAACACAGAAGACAAATGGTTGTATCGTGCTGTGAGATCGGCTGTGTTAACAGGTTCGATAAGAGTAACCTTCTACCGCGTACCTAAACAGCTTGAATCAAGAAAATAGCTGTGGATTTCTGCAATTAGGCGTCTAGAATGGGGTACACATTTAAACCCAGATATCACCATGATAAGTACTGAGTTGATTACATTAAGACAAACAAAAAATGTATTACAAGTTTTTTTTTAATTGTTTGTTATTAACATTTGTTATTAACATTATTAACATTTGTTGTTAACAGTTATTAACATTATTAACATTTGTTGTTAACATAGACAAACGGTGCATAATATTACGTATGTACTAATTTGCATAAATACCCAAACAGATCTAAATATTGGGTATAGCCAAGTGAAAATGTCTTCAGATAATATTGGATCTTGTTGACACCTTACAGTAAAATACCTAATGTTAAGGTCTGAACGGAACCCATTCAGGCTTCACATGAACATTAATACATGGAGGCTGGAAGAAGTAGCTACTTAAGAAACCAAACCAGCCTTTATTAATTTGTATTGCAGAGATGGGGTTTGGGGCTGAAACAAGACACAAGGGTAAAATAAAAAGTGGCTGGATCAAAAAATCTAATTACGTACACAATGCACGACTAGAGAATTTCATATTCATTCTCTTCACAGGCCATCTGCATTGAGTTTGGTTCTTTCTGCCAACCAGTTCGCGGCCACGCCCATATCGTGACGTCACATTTGACTCCGGCGAACATCCCTATACTACACACTTCCTCTCTCGGATGACAACACTTGCGCTATGCGCAAACCCACTCTCCGTCTCGCGAGAGTTCGTTACAGAGTTAAAGGCCAATACACATAGGAAACAACATACCATGGAGACATTATAATACATAGGTCAATCACAATATAAATCATCTATCCCTTATGAGGCTTTGCTATAGACCCCACCCCCAGCAGACGGCATCATAGGAGAGCGGCCGTACCAGCGTTTAAGATTCACAACATTTATATTGTCTGTTTTTGAAGGATTGCCCCCCTGAATGGTGTAATTTACTGGCCCCAATTCCTCAACGGCGAGCAATTGAATCCCCGAAAGCTCCACAATGAGACAGATAAACAATCCACCGACATCTGTCATTCGCTCCCTCGCGTCCACTCAAAAGTCCCGGGGTTTGATCTGATTGTACAAACAATCGCGCGCCTCCATGACGGAAATGTTCGTTCCTCATAATATACTACACACTTCCTCTCTCGGATGACGACACTTGCGCTATGCGCAAACCCACTCTCCGTATCGCGAGAGTTCATTACAGAGTTAAAGGCCAATACACATAGGAAACAACATACCATGGAGACATTATAATACATAGGTCAATCACAATATAAATCATCTATCGCTTATGAGGCTTTGCTACAAGACATCAATCGAAACTGTACACTCACAATTAAAACAAATCATTGTGCTTTTGTAAAAATAAAGAAAACAAACGGCTTTCTGACAGACAGATTTGTGACAGACGGCTTTCTGGCGCCCCAGTGTCCGTCCCGTGAATTTAGCGGAGCGCTATTGAAACTCAGTGGATAAGCTACTAGAAAGCTCTTTCGTGCCATCTGAACTCTTGTTTTGGGTTGTTGCATAGATCATCTCTTCTTTTCCCTGATGTGGATGTTGCTGTTAGCAAACAGCATTGCATTACCACACGAACCCCCTCTTCTGGATTGTAGTGTGGATCGCCTGTGACTGACTGTGTTCACCGTCTGACTGTATTCACCGAACAGTGACGTCTGTACCGTGACGGTTCAGGACGGATACATGTACCGTTACACCCCTTCCACGGATGACTTCAACGTCACCATCATTAAGCTTGTGACAAAAAATGTCCTTGAATGTTTGAGTTAGAGTAGTTTGCGAGAGCGCGATTAAAAAAGCAACAACACTCTGAGCGACTTTTACTGTCCCTGAGAACCTCGATAATCCCATTTTGTCACTTGTTAGCAACCACTAAGTGTTGAAGGGATGATGTATTTTTGTAGGCCAAAACCCAGAGCATTTTAGCTCTTCAAGTTCCATTGTCCCATATTCAATGGCTTTTTAAAATGGGTTTTCGGTTAAAGGCCTGAAATAATGTCTGTGGTGAACACAAAGTGTTGGCATAAAAAAATACATCATCCCTCCAACACTCTATTGTCGTTTATTTTTTCCATGCTGCTCATTGGCATATCCCACTACCATAATCGCTAGTTTTAATGGCCTCAACAGCAGGGGTTCTCAATCAGGTGGTACGCAGCACAACACTTTACAGTATTAAACTAAACGCATACATGTTAATGTCTGTTTCTTCATTTTAATATATACTCTACATTTTTACAGCGGCAGTGCAGAATGTGATCGGAAAACATTTGACATTTATGCATACGCTTTTATCCAAAGCAGCTAACATTGCATGCAAGGTACACATTTCATCAATTCATGAGTAACCGGTCCTACTCGAACCAAGCAGGATTCGATCCAAGTGTCTCCGGCGTGGGAGGCGGATGGGCTAACAAGGATGTAGGCACTAGCGTCAGTTGCTAATGCGCCTCTTGAGGCTAGGGGAGTGAGGTTTACACGCACAGCTTTTACTGGCCTACGTCCGTTACACTCACCCCCCTAATCTCAGTCCCATCCGGGTCACGGCACCACGTGTAACCGTGTAACTTGACCCGCTCCGAGCGGGAATCGAACCTAAAGACCGCAGCCTCTAGCATCAGTCGCTAGTAAGGTTTACATGCACAGCTCTTATTTCTTGAGAATCGAACCCATGATCTCGTTGTTGCTAGCACCATGCTGTACTGTTTGAGGTAGCAGTCAGCAAAAGTTTAAAGATTGAGTACATTGTTCCAAATTCATAAATATATGTATTATGAGATATTAGTATGTTTGAATTGGATTGCAAAACTTGAAATGTTATTCTTGTTGTGCATGTTTTTTAAAGCTCTTCCATAGATCTGCAAAGGCCACTTAAGCCAGTAGTTTTCAATCGAAGGTGGTACTTGGCCTGAAACATTTGACAAACACTGGAAAAATACTCCAAAAGGATTGGGAAAAGGTTACATGAATCAGCATTGGAAAGCCTGGTGAGAGGACCGTATGTGTGTGGTTGTGGTGGAACAACTGGTTTACAGTGACTCATACAGATGACATGCTGAGAAAACAGGGCGACTGTGTTTTAGAGCAGTGCATCTTAACTGGTTTTGCTTCAGGACCCAGATTTGACTTTTTTTAACATCCAGTCCAAGTATATACAAAATGTAAAAAGTATATAATCAAACGTTAAAGCTTATTAAAGGGGTCAAATAATGAGAAATCAAACTGACCTTAAACATTTTGAGGGTTTGTACTAGTTTTAAGAAGATGAATTGGGCTGCAAAATTAGTGTATTAACGGCTGTTATTACGTTATAATCCTTTTTAAATTATATTTGAATATGAAATGAATTATTGGTGTTTTCTGAGATTGTCTGTCCACAGATCTGTAAAGGGCCAATCAAGGGACAGAAGCATGAAGCATGATCTTTAACTATTGGAATATTGATATGAGTCAAATTATGGCATTTGAAGAATCTGTTTGCTTAATGCTGGAAGGTTGTTCTAAATCGACCAGAGGTAAAACTTGGCCTAAAATGTATACGTTTATGAATGAAGGCTGGTGTGCTTCCAGTTTTTTTAAATGCTTTTGAAAGAATCAAGGCTGCATTTATTTGATTGAAAACACAGTAAATGGCAATATAATGAAATATGATTACAATTTCAAATAACTGTTTTCTTTTTTAATGTATTTTAAAATTTCATTTATTCATTTGATAGTAAAACTGAATTTTCAGCATCATTACTCCAGTCTTCACAATATCATAATTTAAAATGGATTATAACATAATTACAGCATGTTCATTTTGCAGTCCATTTCAGTGTCACATGATCCTTCAGAAATCATTCTAAAATGCTGATTTGATGCTCAAGAAATATTTCTTATAATTATCAACGTTGAAAACAGTTGTGCTTAAAGGTGACCTATTATGTCCCTTTTTACAAGATGTAATAAAGTCCTTGGTGTCCACATTTTTGGGTGGATGCAAAAACACGCTGTTTTCGTGTGTATCTTTAAATGTAAATGAGCTGCTGTTTATGATTTATGGGGAACATAAAAAGGAGCGGGTTTATTCTTACCATTATAGGGTGGCTGTGTACACACACTGCCAACACACATTTATGTTCAAACACCATGTAAAGATGAATTTTGCATAATAGATGCCCTTTAATATTTTTGTGGCATGATGCATTTCTTCTCAAGGATATTCTGATAAAAAGAAAGTTTGAAATACAAATCTTTTCTAACCTTATTAATATCTTAACGGTCACTTTTGATCAATTTAATGCAGAATAAATTTTATCAAATGCTGCCTCTATTTGCACTCGGAGGAGGGAACAATTGAGGGAACGGCTGAAATATGATGTTATATCAGCCCAGGTCAGCGTTCTGTCTCCAGCATTGCCTTTAATGTGGAGGATGTGCTGTGAAATGTTTTAACGGTAACAGAAGGATGTAAGAAATAGGACATCTTACACATTGAATTCCTAATTATTTATTAAGTACTTCAGGCCGTGGAGTGGGGTTAACCTGATCGCTGTGTTCACCTCGCCCCTTCTCTGGACGAATTGGCGCTTCTGCTTTAAAATCACCTTTTGATGCAGTAATAATGCAAAATAAATTATTAACAGCATTTAAAAAAATGAACAGCATGTTTCTGAATGTACCATTCTGTTTGTTTTCTTCACAGGTGGAGATTCACGTTTTACCTCTACATATTTACTTACGGTGTGCGGTTCCTGAAAAAGGTAAACAACCAGTTTTGACTGAAAGATTTATGGTCAGTGTGAAGCAGTAAATCTTTTATTATTGACATGTTGATACAGCCACTTTTTAGTTTTGCCCTCAGTCTTATTGTTTCCATAAAACACTCAGAGTTGTTGAAAGGATGTTGTCGAGCAGAGAAGCGTTGTCTTTTTTAACAGCATTATCAAATAGATGGAGTGTCACAGTTTTTTATTTACTTGTTTGGTATCACGACTAGAAAATGCTGCACACATGCAGAGTTATTATTCGTACTGCTTTTCATCATCTCTTGGGGTTTCGTGGAGCGAACATGCAGACAAGATGAAGTTAGAGAGATGTCAGCTTTGACTTGATTTTGATTTTATTTGTTGCGTCGTACTGTGCGACGAGAGACAGCATCCGTAAACTCTCTTTCTCTCTCTCTCTGCCCTTCCTCTCATAAATCTATTCATAATTCATCAGTCTATCCATAATGCAGATTATTTCCCTCCAAGCAAACATGTTTGGCAGAGCTGGCCCCTTCTTTGACTCTTCAATGAAGCAATTAAAGGAAAGTTCACACAGAAATAAAGATACTACCATTATTTACTCACCCTCATGTTGTTCCAAACTAGAGCTGCATGATACATCGCAAATGCAGTTAAATGGAGCTTATCGTTAGTGCTGCAATATGCATTGGGATATGATTTTAATGCATTAATCTGTAAAATTTATGGAGATTCCGCAAAAAGACAAACAAATTAACAAACAAATATATATATATATATATAAAATATTTAATATATAATGTATAGCCTATATATCACTCTAAAAAAGGTTCTTCAGCGGTTCTTCAGGGGTTCTTTGCGGTGGTTATGGTGCTATATAGCACCACTACCATTTAAAGAACCTGTTAAGCCCAGTTGGGTTCTTCAGGGGTTCTTCAGGGGGTCTCTGGGGTTCTCTGGGGTGGTTAATGTGCTTTATGGCACCTATTATGGTTCTACATAGCACCATTTGACAAAGATAAGTGCTAAATGGCACTTAAAGTGGTTCCCCTATGATTACAAGCCAATGAACCACTTTTAGTGCTATTTAGCACCATTTTTGTTTAGAGTGATAGGCTATATATAATATTAAATTGTATATATAGAAAAGGATGGATGGATGGATGGATGGATGGATGGATGGATGGGTGGATGGGTGGATTGATCTGTAAATCTGTAAAGTTTATCTAGATGCCGCAAAAAGACTAACAAATTAACAAGCTTATATATATTTATAATATTATACATACATATATATATATATATATATATATATATATATATATATATATATATATATATATATATATATATACACTGTAAAAAAATTGTTGGATTAACTTAAAAAAGTAAGTTATTTGGTTGCCTTAAAATTTTGAGTTCATTGAAATTAAAAATTTAAACTCAAAATATTATGTTGTCTGAACTACATTAATTATCTAAGTTGATTTGACCAAATATAAAAAGTTGTGAAAACAAATCATCAAAATTCATTTTTACAGTGTGTATATATATATATATATATATAATGTATATAGGCTATATATAATATTAAATTGTATATATAAAAAAACTATGGATGGATGGATGATGTCTTATGATTATGATTTATAATCACATAATTATAGATGATCACATACTGCAATTATAGATAGATAGATAGATAGATAGATAGATAGATAGATAGATAGATAGATAGATAGATAGATAGATAGATAGATAGATAGATAGATAGATAGATTTTGAGTATTTTTAACACATCTATAATATATATTTTTTATAAATACAGATACAGTATAGGTAACGCTGTGTGTCTTTGTAGAAACTAGGCTAAAGGTGAACAGCTTGAACTTGCATGGCAAAGCCTTGAATGAGTTCATTTACTGCAGATGGGACGGGTTTCTCCTGCTGGTGTTATTAATAGTACCAGGCAACTGGGCTGACATAAACCCAATACAGACCACAGCTCATCCTGGGTGAAGAACTGTTGAGGAGATATTGAAGAACAGATTCACCTGTTTCTTTTATCCTAATTAAGAAGAGTAGGTATGGAGAAATGGAGCAACCAGGCAGAGCATATTTGTAACTCGCCTTCCATTTTAATTCATGCAACGCAGAACAATAATGCAAAAGTGGACACAGCCGTGACCATCGACTTTTTCGCCAGCCGTGGTTCTGGAAGTGTTTTCAACTATTTATTTTCTGCATAGGCATTTGAAATAATGTGATAGAGAGACCTGAGCGGTCACAAGGAGAATCACACCAGGCATCGGTTTGAAGGTCGTTCCAAAGAAAGTTTAATACTTTAAGGGCAAGGAAGTGCAAAAGGTCCATTCGACAGTGGATAAGAGCAAAAAATAACAACAAAGGATACAAAAACAGTCGTGTTGTGGTACTAAAACTAGCACCAACTAGCTCAACAGCATTAACAACCTTTGCATTAAAGGAACTCTCTAATGCACTCTATGTTAACTAAAGGTGGGAAAATTGTGCATTTAAGAGAGTTCAGAAGTGAGGCAGGGGGAACAGAGATTTTAAAAAAAAAAGTGGAGTGTTCCTTTAAGCTCTAAAACAATCTCTGTTCCCCCTGCCTCACCTCACAATTTCCCCGCCTTTAGTTAACATACCATTTTCTGTAAAACTGACTCTTGTCTCTCTATACATTTCAGCAAGTTCCCTCAATGATAGTTAAGACAACGAGTTTAAAGATTTTTAAAACAATCAATAAATACAACCTACAGGCAAGAAAAAACAAATATTTCCATTTGCACAAGTGATATTTCCTTAATTAGTTAAAATGAGCATTTCCCGCCACACAGGGTGTGCACATCCCTAGAGGTTAGGCCCATTCCTCTAACCACAGGAAACTGTAAAACTCCACATTAACAATTACTGTCCATCAAAAATAAGTTCTCAGTGAGGAGGATTTTGCACCCTTGAACCAAACAAACTAGCTGAATCACAACAAAATAGTGTTAGTGCTGAATAGGTTTTACACAGAAGAAAAACATATCCCTCAGGTTTCACAGACAAGGCTTAAGTCTAGTCTCAGACTAAAATGCATGTTTGAGCTTTCTTAACTGAAAGCAACTTGCACTGACATTTCTTACAATTTGCCATTGTTTTGTCTCAAGATTCACACTAGTAATGTTTTTTTTCTAAGGCACATTTTATAAAAGCTACTTTAATGTCCTAATTAAACTAAGGCCTAATCCTGGCTTATCTAAGCCATGTTTGTGAAACTAAGCCTAAAGCACTTGATTCTACTTGCCCTGGTGAGAATGCACTGTTTTTTTTTTTTTTTGCTGTATTGATAGTTGACCTAGTGTTAGCACCTTTAAGTGATGCCTCCAGAGTGATGCTAGTTTGGAGCCACAGCCTTTAGTTTTATTATTATTGTATGTGGCCTTTGAGAAAGATGCTGTGATGTACAGTATAGCTAATTAGCAAAGAGTTGCATTAGATTGGATCATATTGTCAGCATTCTCAAAACACAACAGCAGATCTCACAGGAAATCATCAGCTTCACCAAAGCAGGCTTTTAACTTTCCTACATAATTATGTGGTTTATCATGGGGGGGGGGGGGGGGGGGGGGGTTCAAAGCATTTGCATTATGGAATTCAAAGCATTTCAATTATGTAGCATTGAGGATAATGATTGTCTTTTCTAAGCTTTGATGTAAACAGCAGAATTCAAAAGCTTTTTCAAAAGAAATGATCTTGTGTCTTTCGTAAAAAAGCTCTGGAGATCATTTGTCTCTCTGTGTTTGATTTTAAAGACCCCGTGGCTGTGGAACACCCGAGAGTGCTGGTACAATTACCCCTATCAGGTACAATTATACTGTTTGTTATATCAATCATAATCATTAAAGGGTTCGGTCACACTACTATTTTCTCTTGAGATCCACCGGCTATGTAAAGGTTTTGTTTTTTTTAGACAAAATAGTTTTTTCCACCTTCTCTGAATCTTAGGCCCTGTGTACACCTGGTATTAAGATGCGTTTTGGTCGATCGGATCACAAGTAGACGAGGGATTCCAGATTACACCCGGTGTTTTAATCCGTCTCTTTTGTACACTTCCAACCACTTCTGTCATGATTTCTTCGAGGGGAGGGTCTATGGGTGGGTACTTCCGCAATTTACATATGAACGCAAAAGGAGACATGGAAAACATAGGTAGAGCATCAGATTTAGTTTCTGCTCTGACAGCCACAAGACCAGCCGAAAGCTGTGAGTGTGTGTTAGAAATCAGGAATGGTGAGAGAACATTGTGCTTGGTACGTTTTTTGTCTTCAAACCAAACTTGAACCTCATCCAAACAAGTTTGAATCCTGTCTATCAAGCGCGCTTCCCATAATGTTTATGCATTAGGTCAGTAGACGGAGAGTAAACCGTCTTTTGTGGCTGTTTGAACACATTCGACCACACGAGCATTTACACTATGAAAGCAATCCGGTCAAATGCGTTTTGAACTACCTCTGGAAGTGTTCGAAAGTGGACAAGCTCAAAACGTTTTAGATCCAGTTTACACCTGTATTTAGTGTCATCCACTTGTTATCCGATCGACCAAAACGCATCTTAATACTTAAAGCCTAAGGCCTAAGATCCATTTAAAAGTTACGGTAACACTTTATTTGAAGGGGTGTGCATAAGACTGACATGACACTGTCATAAACATGACATAACACCTGTCATGAACATGAAGGAGTCTTTATGAATGTTTATGACTGTTGTCATGAAGTGTCATTCGGTAAATTATGACACTTTTAATGCAAAGTTGACATTGTTTAAAATGTCTTTGTTATGACAACTTGACATTACCCAAAACAAAAATGTCTTTGTTATGACAACTTGACATTAACCAAGACAAAAATGTCTTGATTGTGACAACTTGACATTAACCAAGAAATCATAACCTAATTATCAAACTTAAAGCATTTGACAGTGTAATAACCCTTAATGACATCTTTATAACTAGTACAATGTGTTCCACTTTACTTGAGGACAAGTAAAATATTCCAACGCATTCTCATCCTTTGGCGTCATATCTGACACTTTTGACATTTCGTCTAAATCTAACGCGCATGGTACCCTTTAGCGTCAATATAACACGCACAGAAATGGGTAGGTTTAGGTATGGTGTAGGGTTAGGGTTAGACCGCTAGGAGGCGCCTTCTGACCCATTTAAATCTGCGTCTCATATTGACGCTAAAGGGTACCATGCGCGTTGAATGTAGACGAAATGTCACGAGCGTCAGTATATGACGCCTTGGGATGAGAACGGGCTGAATATTCATGACACAGTTAAAATGGTGTCATGACGGCCAAAGTTGTGACAGGTTGACAGGTTATGATTTCTTGGTTAATGTCAAGTTGTCATAATCAAGACATTTTTGTCTTGGGTAATGTCAAGTTGTCATAACAAAGACATTTTAAACAATGTCAACTTTGCATTAAAAGTGTCATAATTTACCGAATGACACTTAATGACAACAGTCATAAACATTCATAAAGACTCCTTCATGTTCATGACAGGTGTTATGTCATGTTTATGACAGTGTCATGTCAGTCTTATGCACACCCCTTCAAATAAAGTGTTACCAAAGTGGCTAATCATTTTGATAATTAAAGGAATAGTTCACCCAAAAGCAAAAATTCTGTCATCTCATCTCGTTTCAAATCCGCAAGACTTTCGTTCATCTTCGGAACACAAATGAAGATATTCTTGATGAAATCTGAGAGCTTTCTGTCCCTCCATTGACAGCTACACAACTAATACTTTCAAGCTCCAGAAAGGTAATAAAGACATTAAGCAAGTCTTTTTGTGTGTGTTCTTTTTTTGTGAAAAGGTTATTTTTTGTGTGAAAAAAAAAACATAATTTGCCACTTTATTCACAAAATATTCATCTTCATTAAATTGAGGTTAAACCACTGGAGTCACATGGTTTAGATTCATGATGTCTTTACTACCTTTCTGGAGTTTGAAAGTATTAGTTGTGTAGCTGTCAATGGAGGGACCGAAAGCTCTCAGATTTCATTAAAAATATCTTCATTTGTTTTCTGAAGATGAACGAAAGTCTTACTGGTCTGAAAAGACATGAGGGTGAGTAATTAATGACAGAAATTTCATTTTAGGGTGAATTAACCCTTTAACTTTGTAGTCAAATATAATAAAATAATGCCATTCTTACAATTTTAATGACAAACTAGGGTTCACAAAACTCCTAGTGTTTGTGAATTGATGAAAAGCTCATCATTAATTAGATCATAACATATCAAAATTAAATTATTTTAAAATAAAAAAAAAACAATTTTTTTTTATTAAATAAAATGTAAATGTATTTAAAATTAAAATTAAATGTATTTTTTTTTTAGATTAAATATTTTAATATTTAATAACTGCATGTCATGTGACCATTAACCAATATTCTTATGAGTTATTAAAATTTAACAATATTTCACCTGACAAAAAAAAGGTTTGGGAATCTCTACTGTGATCCTCATTAGGGATTTTCCCACTGCAAATGTGTTGTTGTGTTGCATTGACGATGTTGTGTATGACTTTTGTAGCCGTTAACCGTGGATTTACACTACTACTACATACTGGAGCTGTCCTTCTATCTGTCGCTGCTCTTCTCACAGTTCACGGACATCAGAAGAAAGGTACGTGAGTTCGGTTCAGTGGTTTGAGTTTCTCATGAGAAGGCTCGCGCTGGGATTATTAGCAGTGACGTGCGGGTCTGGTTCCCTCTGTTGTGCACAGGCTTCCTTTTCAACATGTGAAACCATGACCACTAATAACTACCGCCACTTCATTTCAGCTTAAGCTTGCAGTGTTTAATATTCATTCTGTGTTCTAATATTTATCTAAGGGTTTAAATATGAAAAAATACATATTTATGCTCAGTATGCATGATCCTCATTCATATACCAAATTGAGTTAAGTTTCTTCGTGAATGTGTTGTTACATGTTAAAATTGCAGATTTTCAATTGAATATTAAGTCAGTGGGTGCCTGACAAATAATGTATCTGATCCATTGCAGTTCTGCTTCAAAATTTGTTTTGCAATCTAAATTGTTGCAAATTTATTTTCAGCTTTGGCATTTTAATTATAAAGGATCAAGTAAAGAATTGTGAATATTGCTAAAAAAAAAAGATTTTACCTATCTCTGGTACTCAGGCATATTAAGCAATCTAAATAAATAAATACACTACCATTCAAAAGTTTGGTGTCAGTAAGATAAAACATTTTTTTTTTTTTTAACTGCATTAAACTGTATCAGTAAAAACATAATATTAAAATGTATAATATTTTTAAAAAAAATGAATTTCAAATAAATGCTGTTCTTTTTTTACTTTCTATTCATCAAATAACACTCATAAAGGAACATTCTGGGAAATTGTTGTACATTTGCATGTATGATCAGTAAAAGTAAAAGCTTCCATGTATAATTTTTTTTCTTTTTTTTCTAATAGCTTCGATTAGACATTCTATCTGTCGTATGGTCTTTGTTTCTTGTCCCACCATGAAATCATTGGTCCAAAGTCCTGCCTCACATAATTCTATATTAACATTTATATAAACATCTTCTGTTTGGCTGTTATTGTTCCATGCCACATATCATTTGTGCTTTCATTGTGGACAGGCAAATGACTTGACACCTGGTTGGGACACAACGTAAGTCTTAAACAAATGTCATGCAAATGAATGCAAATGTAAACAACTAAAACCAGTCTGCCTTCAGCAGTCTCAGAGCTTCGAGATCCACAGGCTCTGTAATGGTGGCGTGTTGATTGTGGCGATGTGTTTTCTCGATGTAAAAGAGCTGCGGCTTGGGATTGTGGTGTAACGTAGGAGATGTGTTTGAACAGGTGGACGGTTTCTCTCAAGACTTCTTGAAATAGCAGTTAGCACTTGCAGTCTGTGCTTTAAATAGTTTCATTCTCTTCTTTCCTTTACAACCCCTCAGTGTAAGACTCATGCACTCACTCGCTCTCATTTCTCTGCTCATTGTTGGCATGTTTTTCTCTTTTTACAGTGTTTGCAAGGCAGCACATACCATTTAGCGTTTGGTGGAAACAGCTAACCCTTCGTTTTAAACTTCTGCAATTCATTTAGTTTGGACTGCTTAACAACACACACTGTCTGTGTTTGTGTGTGTGTTTCTATCCCAGTGGGGACTTGACATGAATGCACAGTGACTCATGGGGACTCGTGGCTCCCGGTGAGGAAACAAGCTTATAAATCATACAGAATGAGTTTCAATCAATGCAGAAGGTTTTCTGTAATGGGCAGTTTAGGGGTCGGGTTAGTGTACGGGGAGAGAATATACAATTTGTACAGTATAAAAATCATTACGTCTATGCAGAGTCCCCACAAATATAGTGAACCAGACATATTTATTAAATCTGCAGCTGACTATAAGCCAGACATATTCTGTTAACCTACATACAACCTAAAACTGCCTTGCATGCCCTGCTGTTTCCTTCAGAAAATGCAAATCTTGTTTTTGTTTCTTTTGCTCTCTCCTTTCAGTTTTTTTCCATGCCCAAAATTCAGCCCACATTGAGGACGTCCTCTGCCCCATTCCCGCCTGCACCAGTGTGCTCCTTCTCTTCATTTGCCATGCTTCCATTCTGTTTTTCGCCCCACTGCACTTCCTCCTCATCTTCATCTTCATCAACCTGCTCGGCTGAGTCGGTTCAATCCCATGATGCCGCAGGGGAGCATGCAACACCTGGCCTCTTAACAGCTTTCTTCAACAGGATTTCCTCGGAGAGAATACAGTGTGAGGACACTGCAGCCATGTTTCAATATGAAGCTTCTTAATTTCAAGATTTCTTGAACTAGTTGTGAATAAAGTCTTTCCTGTTCTGCAGTACATTTTGGACTTTCACCAACCTTTTAGAGCATAGATCTAAACTTAAATATTTGTAATTCATGAATGCTATAGAAAAAGAAAAAAAACTGGAAAAAAAAGTATTAGAAGTTGAAGTTTACTGTAAATCAAATGTACTGTACTAGAAAATCAAAGCCAAGTTGATATCACAAATTTAGCTAAATGGTTTTAAAGTACCGTATCCATATTGACGCAAGTTTTCACAGGACAAGATTAATATTTACAAAATATTAATTTCCCAATTCATGTTCACACAACAACGTCTGCTCTGACGTCAACACAACACTCATGCGGCATGGCGCTCTCGTGAACGTGCGTTGGAGATTAAGATTTATTTTATAAATAAAGTGGTAAATTATGTTTTTATGTTTTAATAAAGCACTCGCGTTGCTTCATAAAATTGAGGTTAATCCACTGGAGTCACATGGATAACTTTAATGGTGTCTTTACTACCTTTCTGGGGCTTGAAAATGGTAGTTGCGTAGGCTGTCAATTAGTGCTGTTAAAAATATCAATATTTCGATATGTATCGATACTTAGCCTAAATATCTGAATAGGTTCCAATACTCCTTTTCTGCAGTAACAATACACCGACACCAGCTGCATGTTCTAGCTCTCTCTCCTCTCCAAATGGACACAAACCTGCCTCCCCTCACTCACTCACTCACTCACTCACTCACTCGCTCACTCACTCGCTCACTCACTCACTCACTCACTCACTCACTCACTCACTCACTCGTTTGCTTCGGTTGAATAGAGAA
This sequence comes from Semotilus atromaculatus, assembly GCA_031834385.1. NCBI lineage: Eukaryota > Metazoa > Chordata > Actinopteri > Cypriniformes > Leuciscidae > Semotilus > Semotilus atromaculatus. The sequence continues at coordinate 39,891,327 of JAULUF010000055.1, read as the reverse complement.
CTGTATTTATTAGGATGAACCAACTCGTTTTCGAGGGGGAATAGTGCTTGTATTGCGCATAATTTTACTCATTCCCGCAGCCGCAGGTTTTGCGCTCACACCACTGACCTATATAAGGGGCGCTCTCACTACACAAACACACAAATACATACTAAATTATGTCAAAATGCCCATCTTGCCTAGTATTCATATAAATACAGTCAGTTTTGCAATGTAAATAGTTGAAACAAAACATGTTGTGTAACAGTATCGGATCCGTACGTACGTTAGCTCATAAAGTGACAGTAGCCTAATAAACCTCCTGCCGTCTGTCATGTTAATCAAAGAACAAAAGGCAAAGAGTGTTGTAACTTTAATGGTTAGCATTAATCTGTATTTTGAATTTTACTTTAAAAACAGTGTTTACATAAAAGGGTATAAACAAACTTTCAGAAATATCTGTGGGCAAGCTCAGACACATTAACAATTTGAATACTAACTTGATTTACACAATAGCCAGAAAATGAATCAAATGACTAACATGTTGAAAATGAAGCGCTACTGATCAATCATTGCTTAGTCAGTTCAGCAATTGGCAGTAAGGACTTTCATGAGGGGGCCAACATGAAATTAATGTTTTTTTTATTATTAAAACAAATCAATCAATTATTAAACTAATGAAGAAACAGCTGGAATATTTGTTAATAAATTTAAGTAATTAAATAAGTTATTCACTTTTGTGTTCACTTAATTGTGACATGATTAAAAAAGTGACTAATTTGACTTCCATCAACTTCCAACAAATTGTGAGTTTAATGTTTTGTGCAGTGTATTTAGACATGTGAGGAGGACAGGGAAAAGTACTGCATATTAGAAATGACCCAAAGTTTGCTTTCTAGGTTTACAGTGCATAAACATTTACACATTCCTTGTGACTTCCTTCAGGACTTTCTACTGATGTTCCTGCATCATGTGGCCACCATCTCTCTGATCACCATCTCATATGTGAATAACATGGCTCGAGTGGGAACGCTGGTCATGTGCCTGCACGACGCTGCCGACGTTCTGCTGGAGGTGATGTCCTATTACATCCATTAAAAAAAAAAGACAATTCTATGCTCATTATTATTAGTATCTATGGCATCACCTACAGCAACAGGAATTCCTTGGTATATAAAGTTTTAATTTTAAAGTTTTCTGATTAAAATGTTATTGTTGGAAAGTTTTTTGGCAGGTCTACATGATAGGGAGTGATCATTTTAAAAGCATAGTCCGCTCAAAAAAAAAAAACTTTTTAATCCACTGTTTACATTCCAAACTTGGTTGACATTTTTTCCTCTGGGAAAATCACAAATAGTACAAATAAATAACCATAAAGTACTATAAATGTAGTCAGTATGAGTGATGTTGTTTTCTAAGGGATAGGTCACATTAGAATGAAAATGAAGTCAAAAGTTACTCACCCTGCTGTTGTTCTAATGCCACATGTCCTTTCTTTTTTTGGACCACAAAAGATTTAATGTCAGTGAATAGTGACCAACGTCAAGCTCAAAAAGATCACAGCAAAAGTATCACAGAATGGTCCGAATCGAAACGTGTCGTATATTCCAAGTGTTCTGGGGGTACAGGATAGGTTTTGGTGAAAAACAAACCGAAATTGAATGCATAATTTGATGAAGATCCTGAGCTTGTCCGTTGGTCTTCTGTGTGTGTGTTCATGAGACTCTATTAGAGGCACAGTTCACTCCGACTCACCCTGAAAAAGCACACAAGTTGTGAGAAATCAAGATTAATAAATACGCGTTACGTGACATGAAATGCTCATAGCTGTGCACACAAAACCAACGGCCAAGGTCAGGATTTTTGTGAAATAATATATTACATTTCGATTTGTTTTTTTTTGTTTTTTCTTTTACTAAACCCTATTGTAAACCCCCTGAACTCTTGGTATACTATACGACATGTCTCACTGGACCACTTAGGCTACCTTCACACCGCGAGCCTTAGTGCTCAATTCAGATTTATTGCTCAGATCCAAAAAAAAATCTGCGAATTTATACGCAGGCAATATTAAAAACAAAGACGAGGATGCGAGAAAAGAGCAGAGTTTTTAAATATTTATGAAATTAGCCCTCATGTTTAGCTTGTAGAGCTGTCACTGTAATACTTATGAGTTCTGACACATCACTGTCCTCCACTGACTACCTTTCGAAACTCTCTTGATAACGTCAGTTATGTAAAATCTTTTAAGTGATTCCCTTGAGCTCAGAGTTGTGACGAATGTTCCTCTAGAATGACGTAAAAGTCGCATCAATTCCAATATGACTGTTCAGATAGGAGGTCGCATTGCAAAACATCTGAACTATATCGGGTGCAGTACCACATATGGAAGTGGCACGTATCAGAATCGAAAAGATCCGATTCTATGTGGTTTGTGCCGTTCACACTGTCATGACAAAAACAGATCTGAGTCACATATGAGCAAATTAATCAGATTTGGGCACATTAACCTGCAGTCTGAATCTAGTCTTACTGTACATTCAGGATTCAAGATTGGTGATGCAAGATGTGCTATTTGCATGCATTAGATGTCTGTCATGTTGATTTAAATCATGCAGCAAGTTTATGTTTGCAGGCTGCTAAAATGGCCAACTACTCCAAGTGCCAGAGACTCTGCAACGTCCTGTTCGTCATGTTTGCGCTGGTGTTCATCAGTTCCAGGCTGGGAGTGTATCCTGTTTGGTAAGACAGTCCTGTCAGTAACAGATGATGTGCGCTGATGATGTGTCAGAACCTCTCGTTCTCATCTGGATATCCTGAAATGTTCAATTTTATCATCTTTTCCAGCATTTATATTTCAGGTTTTGACACCTTCAGTCAGTGTTGTTGCCAAGTAATAGTTACTATGGCTACAGCAGTAGTGTTGAGAGACGGAAGAGTTCAGAATGAGAGAAAACAGATGGGATCTTAGTTTTTTACATCTATAATTAGCATTTTATCACAAATGGAAATAGCATTGTGCTTTAATCAAAAATGTTATCATGATTTTATTAGGCCATTTAGACAACTTTTCAGATTTTGGCTAAAAATGTGTGGCGGTGCTGATTTCCACAAGAAATAACCAGTGTTGTTATTGTTAACTAAAACTAAAACTATTAAAATTATTTTCTTCATTGAAATAACGCTGAAGTCAAATAAAATGTAAATATTGGATGAAAAAATAAAGTTTTAGTAAAAGTACTAAAATGACTAAAACTGAAATAAAAATAACGCTAAATAGAAATATTATAAAACTAATCCAAATGACAAAAGCCCAACAAAATTACTAAAACTTAAACTAAAATTAAAATTAAATCTGAAATATAAAAATAAAATGTAGTTAATTTTTTTTATAAAAACCATAATAGTATATAAAATAATAGCATTGATTTCGTAAAATAGAAAAAAAATATTGGGAAAGTAATAAAAACAATAAAATACACACACACACACACACAAAATGGTTAAAACAAGATGTAAATGTGTATGTTGGCATAAGAATAGTGGGATAAAATTATCCATTTCCAATGGATGCATATCCAATTTTTCTACCTCAACTTAGCACCTCTGAATGTGGTTTGAGCCGATCATAAAGTTTTGAACCATGTTTGTGCCTGAAATTAGCTGATGTTAATACCAGGTGTATCGGCGTCTCACTGTGATTTTTTTCAGATCCATTATTCTTTTGACATGATTCTTTTCTTCAGAATGAGTCATCTGTGCTTTTTCTTCTAGCTTTCCTCATTAATCATTCAGTGCTGGAAAGACGTTTTATTCACTCACCTCATCTAAGTGTCTACTGTGGCTTTTGAGTACTTGATTGTGTGACTCTAATGGAATTAGAGAAACGGTCTAATCACAGCGTGCGATTCGATTCAGCTCCACGTGAGGAACCGTTGAGCTGATGATGGATGTGACGGCAGAAGCCCAAGTCTCTGGTCTCTGGTCCTCAGAGTCCTCGCTGTCATTTAGAAATGATTATGAAATGGCCTTCGCAGAGCTGCTGTCATACTCCCTGTATTCACTGATATGCTGCAGTGCGAGTTCATGTCCATTTTGATTCAGTCTTATTTTAGAGGTTAAGAGTCGTGCATCTTATTCTTATAACGTTCTAAAACAGTTTATTTCCAGATCTACATTACCTCTTGAATGCCAGAAGGTTCAGTAAATGCTAGTATAGTATTTATTACTATTTTGTATTTATTAATATTAATAGTCATTTATTAATATTTTTGAATAAGCTTTTATTTTTTTCATTTTATTTTAAGTTTTCATTTACATTTTTTAAAATGTTGTAATTTTTATTAATTGTAATTTATTACAATTTATAATAATTTTATTTTAAGATTTTCTGCTTCTATTAGTTTGTTTTTTATATTTCTATTAAAGGGGCTATATGCAGCTTTTTCCCCAAAATAAACGTAACAATAGCCTTTTTATTTTACCATTTATGACTCAAACATCTCCTGTTGAGCATACTGACACCTTGTCCGCTCACAGTGGGTGCACCTATAAGCCTGTATCCTATTTTTCCTATTTTCTGTCGGGTCGGATTTTTCCCGCGCTGTCTGCGGATGTGACGTCGAGCGCGTTCATGTTAAACGTTTCAGATCACTCTACCACCACCGCTAGTCAGCAAGTAGCCTACACTCGCAACGCAAGCAGTGCAATGGAATATATGTATTTGACTGTTCTTACCTCTGTAAACATAATGTTGACCTCCTTGCAGCAGATGACTTGTGAAGTGTGCACATACGAGCGCGCTGCGAGAGCGAGCAGTTCTGTTTTTTGGCCACAGGTGTCAGTCGCGAGTTTAAATTTCAGAAAAACGCATATAGCCTCTTTAAGCTATTCTATTTTAGTTTTAGTAATGTTTGCACAGTAATTAAGCTTTAACTCATTTAATTTCAGTTAGTTGCCAAAGCAACATTTGTAATTTCTGTTCAAGTTTAAGATTACCATCTAATATTTAAATTTTATTTCGGCTTTATTTCAATTAACAAAAACTTTGTTTTCAGTTTTATTAAACTATAACAACACCATAACACACAAGGATTTTAGTAAAAAATACATTCCCTAGTGGTATGATTGAATTGCTTTTCACTTTTGACCAAGAGGTGGCGCTGTTACCAAATCGATGTGGTGTGGTCACAAAGTTTGGTTCAATATGCCAAAAAGCATTGCAGTTACAGCCTCAGAATCAGCTTGCCATCATGCCATTCATTTTGTTAACGCTTTATTTGAAAATGGTTTTGTCTGTCAGAATCTCTTTGCCGCATAGTCTTCATCTGACTCAATTAATTAAAAGCTTTAATGGATTTTTGGAAAATTCATTGTAATTTTTGAATGCAAAATGGTGCTGTCTCGAAACTTTTTGAGTACCTTCAAGGCATGGTGCCAATGACACATTTCGAGTTTCATAAAAATAAGCATATGCGTTTGTAAAATACAGCATTTTACGACATAATTCAAAATGGCCGACATCCAAAATGGTTGACACCAGAGAACGTCTTGGTTACTAATGTAACCCTCGTTCCCTGAAGGAGGGAACGGGAGACGTGACGTCGACGTGAGCGACTGAAAGGGAACGTCTCGGTTACTAATGTAACCCTCGTTCCCTGAAGGAGGGAACGGGAGACGTGACGACGTAATTGGGATCCCAATTACGACGTAATTGGGATCCCAATTACGTCGAACGTCGAACGTGAGCGACTGAAAGGGAACTGGGTATCATTCGACTTGGTATGCTGCACTTAATCAAAAGAGATCCGTTCTATGATTTTTGGGCAAACATTTCAGAAGTTATTCGAATTTTTATTTTTTCATATTTCTTGACCAGTAGGTGGCACTTTGCCAAAACGCTGCAAGTAGCCTCAGGTCATGCTTGTGATGACATGTACCAAGTTTGGCCATATTACGCCAAGTCTTCGCAGAGATACAGCCTCGTTTCCATTTTGGTATGCTCGTCTTCAAAATAGTTTACGCATTACTCAAGAATGTTTTTATCTAGGATGAGTTTAAACAAGTATGTTTGTCAGAAAATTCTAAATGGTGGAAAAATTCTCATGGTGGAACGTCGAATTGTCTTGAGCCAAGGAATCAGAGGGGGAAAAAAATCACTTCGTTTTTAGTCGTTATGGTTCAAAAGTTAGAAGTTATGGTTCACTGATCTCACATAAGGGTTTTGAAGCCATGTTTGTTGAATATACTTGAACCAATGGAATGTCCAAAGATGTAATAAAATGTGTGTTTTGCAGGATTTTAAACACTACTGTGTTTGAGAGCTGGGAGATCGTTGGGCCGTATCCATCGTGGTGGGTGTTCAACACGCTGCTCGTCCTGCTGCAGGCCCTGCACACCTTCTGGTCATATCTTATAGTGCGCACCGCCTACAGGGCCATTTCCAGAGGAAAGGTGAGACTTCAGAAATCCACACCATCTCCATCATTATTGCAAGGGCTTGAATATATTTAGCCATTAAATTAGCAAAGCTTTTGACAATTCAATTCAAGTTTATTTGTATTTGGGGTGTCGGGATATACCGATATTGACAATAATAGTGATATTTAAAAAAAAGATATATATATATATATATATATTAGGGCTGTCAAATGATTAATCGCGATTAATCGCATTAAAAATAAAAGTGTGTGTTTATATAATAAATGTGTGTGTACTGTGTATAATTATTTTATATATAAATACATACACATGCTTGTTACAATTTAAGAAATATTTGCATGTATATACTATATATAGATTTATATTATATATTTTATATATAAATAACATTTTTCTTAAATATATAAATGCACATGTGTGTACTTATATATACAAAATAATTTTACACAGTACAAACACATTTATTATGTAAACACAAACTTTTATTTTGGATGCGATTAATCGTGATTAATCATTTGACAGCCCTAATATATATATATCTTTTTTGTGTGTTTTTTATAACTCATATGACATTCCAGGAAATCCCTAATATTGACAAAGACAGTAATCGCAGAATAAAATGCAATAAGACTTTTTGATTAAACAAGGAGAATTAACACACTATTTCAACAGTATTGTGGTTTATCTGTGCCTCAGCTTTTAAATAAGTCACCCATGATCCTGTGATCAAAAAGATCAAAATCATAAAAGTTACAATCGTCAGAGAATTGGCGGTTGCTAAAATTAAGTCCCTCCCTACTTTTTTTTCCTCATTGAAGGTCATCTTGTGAGCTGCGTTTCATGTTGTTTTCAAAATCAGATTGTTACATCTACTATCAAACTTGGTTTATATATATATATATATTATATAAAAATGTGCTTTTTCTTTCTTCTGTACTTCGCACGCTGCCATCAAAGGCGGGAAAATGGAATCCTTTACATGTAAGTAGTTTATTATTAAAGTGTTGTGTTCTGTGCATGGATGCATTAAGCTTCTTAGAGTCAGATTTTTCAGATACACTGCCATTCAAAGGTTTGGGGTCAGTAGGGTTGTTTAACACTTTTATTCAGCAAGGATTTGATAAAAAGTGACAGTAAATACAATTAAAATGTTACAAAATATTTATATTTTTAAATAAATGCTGTTCTTTTGAACCTTCTATTCATCAAGGAACTGTGGAAAAAATCCATCATGGTTTCCACACACACACACACAATAAAAATCAGTTGGCTATATTAGAATGATTATGGATTAAGGATCATGTGACACTTCTTTCATTATAGATTTCTTTAAACTACATTAAAAAAAAAAAAAACTACCAACCCCAACCATTTGTAGTGTATGTTGGCATGAATTATCCCTAGATAACAGTTAAATGTAGTGGATTAGAAAGCAAACGATCACATGTAATTGTCACGGTGTGCTAATGCTGCCTAAGCAGATTCAAGCATTATTCTCTCCAATCATTTTCTATCACAACAAAAAATATGACTCATTGCAATTAGTCATAAGAATAGCGTGTATTGTAATCTTAAGCATCTCTGTAATCTTCCCAGGTGTCAAAGGATGACCGCAGTGACATTGAATCCAGCTCTGATGAAGACGAGGTTCTTCCTCCCTCTCAGAAACACCACACTAACGGGACCAACGGGGCTCACGGCACCAACGGCTACCTGTCCCCGTCCCCGTGTCCAGACGAACACTAACCCCCCGCCCCGCGTGGAGGACGCTTCACTGGGTCCCAGCTGCAGACGGTACCTGCATTACTCTCCGTTGTGTCAAACCATGTATGAACATTACCGGTCCGGTCCCGTGCTGGAACTACTCAATAATGTGAATGCAGTTCTGTTTCGGTTGGTCGCTTTTCATAATTTCCCCCAGATGTTTTGTGTTCCGTTCGTTCGCTTTTGTTTTTGTGGTCGTTGATCCTGCGCAATTGGTTATCGAAGCACCTTTTAGATTCAGTGCAGCTCACTCTTTCGTTTCGAAAGCGCCGTTCATTCTTTCTGTCATAATCACGTGAGCATGCTGCTGCGGTCATGTATTCTGGCATCTTGGGAATAGAAGTTTTCTTGGATTAGTGTCTTTTTTGTATTTATTTATTTTTTGTATGTTTAATAAATTTGCATTTTCCGTGCTGCTGTATTTTTTCCTCTTCTTTCTCAACATACATTCCCCCTTTCCACGACAAGATGACAGTGCTGGAGCCGGTGCCCAGTCTGAAACCGTTCAGCACATTTCCACCGAATCAGCCTCGTAGGCCTGAAACATGCTCTATGCAAGTACAGTAAATGAACGTCAAGCACATTCAGCCGATGCATCATTGCATTCCGAAAAAGATTTCAATTCAAACCGCAACATTTTTTTTGCTACGTCTGAAAAACAATACATCAACAGAGTAATATGTCTGAATACATAGTATTCTAAATTACCCGGATGACCTTACCACTTCTGGCGAGTGTGCATACAGTGGATCTTTACTATCCCATGAGGCCACGGGAGAGGATTTGTCAATGGTAGTGAAGCGACACAACGCTGTACGTCACATGACAGTAACATGGCGGCTGTAGTAAGTCTGAATTTTATTCATACTACACACATTCATATTATATAGAATATAAATTTTTAATGTTTGCGAAGTTTCAAACCAAACGTACTACCGATGGTTGTGCGATATATTTCGTCTACAATTATATCGTAAATTGTTGTTCTAACGATGAGCGATCTGACATTTGAAATACATCAATATCACACGAAGAGTGCCATTTATTTTCTCCAAATATCATGATTACAAATGTGATATTGATGTTATACAACAGTTCAATAAACAAGTTGTTAGTATTAAGTGAATTATATTTTAGACACAAAATTACCTGTTTTTGCTCTCTTAAACAAATATAGTTCCAAACAAAGCCACAGCACTGTTTTGCATATCTGTGCAACACATGGTGGTGTTTCGTTACCGAATGCGTCGGTTTTTAAACGGATTGGTTCATTAAATAATTCAATGACTCACTCATTAAGTCAGTCAAATGTTAATTTACCCAATAACATTTCGACACCCCGGGTTTCCAGTTACCCGAAAAACAGTGTATTGCAGCCATGAAAGCCAGCAAACAAACTTTGTCAGATTGCAGATTCTACAAAACATAAAAAGCATCAGCATCCATCTAAAAAGAGGCATATTAAAACGCTCATTAAAACACAGATAAATATACAGTGTAAGGTTCGTTGCCTTCCATTGTCGAAGTGCCCTCAATCTGGCAACCCGTGTGAGTGAGTCTGAGCAGGAGGAGATGGGGCAAACACTTCAGTACCCATTTCAACCGCTGGCTGTCAATATCCCATACTGCACCTTTAAGCACAGCAATGTACTTGTGGAAAGGTTATGCAGTAACAATCATTTACTGCATTATTCAGCTCTCAAGTTGAGATTCACAGATCCCCAGCTGAGCACCGGTCTTGACACGAGTACCAGCATCATTTTCGTAGAAAAGGGGTAACTGTTTTAAATGGGCAGAATTACCAAAGTCAGTCAAGTTGCTCAAATTTATAATTTGTTCAAATGAATCACTATCAATTAGTGGGGTAGTTTGGGTTTGGCAAGATTTTTTTTCTGTTTTTGAGGTGCTGCATTTATTTGATCAAAAATACAGCAAAAACTAATTTTAAATTCTAATTTATTCCTGTGATGTAAAGCTAAATTTTCAGCATCATTACTCCAGTCTTCAGTGTCACATGATCCTTCAGAAATCATTCTAATATGCTGATTTTATGCTCAACAAACATTGCTAATTAGCAATGTTGAAAACAGTTGCTTCATATTGTTATTGAAACTGTTATACATTTATTTCAGGATTGACAGCATTTATTTAGTTACTTTCAATTTTGATCAATTTAATGCATCCTCTGTAAAATTCAAGTATTACGTTTCTTTAAAAAAAAACAAAAAAAAATCTTACTGACCCCAAACTTTTGATGCATTAATGGAAACATGTTTCATATGCTAAAAAGAAAAATGGACACTTATTGGAAGTATTTTATCGAATAATCTTTCCTGTCTTTCTAAAAACCATATTGGATTCCGCTTTATTTAAGGAAAGTTTTAGGGGGAAATATTTGATATTCTTTTCTCATCAAATCATATTTCCAAATAAATAGTGCATCATCAGGCCCATCATAAATAAGGTTAGGTTTTATAACTGTGCAGAGTAAGACTTCAGAAACAAGGTACATATGAGAATATGAAATATATCAAACTATCACACTGTTTGAGACCAACATACAATGATGGTTTTTTTTTTAAGTTGTCTGTTTTTTTAGTTTAAAAAAAAGATTCTTCCCGTTTTCCACATGCATTTGTTCATCATTCAGCCGAGCTTTATTTAAAGCATTTGATTTGAGTGTTTTAATGCTGTTTCTTTCAGTGTTGAGAAGGTCGCTGCTGCTGTCTGTTTAAAGCTGGAGAAGCGCTAAAGCTAATTAGCCGTCATCTTATTTGCACTGCAGACAGGTTGCTGTGTTATATGTGGTTTACACTTGATGTCAAAAAGGTGAAGAATAAAAAAATAAAAAAGACAACTGTATTCTCTGCCTTCGCTGGAAGACTGATTATCAGCGGTACTAATCAATTATGTTGCCATGTATTTTAAATAAACACAACAGACCAAAACCCTTCTGACTGCTTTTATGTGTCTGTACCTCTAATATTATACCTAATAATTCATGATTAGTTGCAAGGGATAATTTGTCATTTTATTTCGAAGCATTTTTGGATTGAGTTATTTTTTTTGCAGGTTGCAGGAGAAAAATGAAACAAGTAGAAAATGAAGTGAAAAGAGGATAACTCATAAAAACTGTTCTGGGATACAACACCCTCTAAAGAGCTCCAAACGCCCAAACTAATAAATAAAGCTTAAAATAACAGACACAAAAGAGATCAGCTGTAGGGAAAAATATATTAACATTACCACAGAGGAAAAATATACAGAGACGAGATTTTTGAGAAAGATGTGACCATCTTAGGGTACCTTTGCATGACAATGATGTACTAAATACGCAAAGTAAAAACTGTTGCGTTTCTCGCATACAGGAGACAACATTGTCAAAATTATTGTCGTTCACACTGACCCTACTTTGTAAAGAAATACTGCGTGACTATAGACTAAACACGTAATATGCATGCGCATGACGTCACCGTTTTCACAAATTCACGTTTTTGTGGTTTATACGTAGACGATAACGCTATTGATTTAAAAAAAATTGCACTTTGAATACCTTTTTCAAATGTCTGCTTTTTCAGGCCCCCATAACGCCGTTGTAGTGTAAATGAACAGCTAAAACACATAAACATTTTTCCGTTTTTAGTTGAAAACGGTGTGTTGTAAATGGCCCCTTAGAGTCAAACCTACAAATGATGCAGCACAGCAGCTTTAAACCTCCTGTACTACAGCAGCTGTGATCAATGAGGACTCGAGCGTTCTGATTGGTCCATGAGGAGTGGGTGGAGACTAGAACAATCAGACATTCAGAATGATGATCTGACAACTGTAATTCCATAGTACTTCATTTGCATGATTTTGTTTACATACTATATTGGATTACACTATTTTAGTGTCCTGGTTACACATTACATTTAGTTACTGTAGTAATTACTATAAACTCTGCACAATTGCATCCAACTAACCCCAAACCAAACCCTATTCCTGACCCTATAGTAAGTACATGTAGTTAATTAATATTACTCAGTACTCTGTCTCACATGTATTCAATCATAAATAAAACACATACACACTACTTTCACTCAACATAATCCAGAATGCCTATTCGGGCACCGTTAAGTAAAACATACCATCTTAAATTTCAAAAGATGTAACGAAACCACTATAAAGAGGTTGGGGACCATCCGTTGAGCTTTTGCAGTGGCTATATTTAAGTGCACAAGAAATGTATTTACCCTCCACAACAGCACACACCATATATACAAATTAGTTCATTCAAATCAGTCAATGGTTTGCGTGATATCCCATGAAGTAGAAGGTCTGATAATTCCTTTCTCCAGTATTTTAGCTATTTCATCTTAAACAAACTTTTGCTCATGAATGGGTACTGGATATGCCCTCTTCCTCACCGGTGCTTTATCTTTTGTATTGATCTGATGAGTGATGATGGAAATGCCAATCGAACAACAATTGTTCCAAATTTCTTTTTTGACTTCTTGAAGTCTCAGCTGTATTCAACAACTCCTTTATCATAGCTTGACTAACATTGGTCTGCTGTCTAGTTGGAATGGCTACATGCAATCTAGTACTTGAGGGTGATGTAACAGCAAGCTTCAAGTCAAGAGGGTTAGTAAAATAAGGTAGCGCCTCCTCTTTGGGAAACTTATAGGACAAAATCCAACTTCATACCAGAAAGAGTCAGAAATTCAAGTCCCACGATGAGAGGAAAGACCCAATCATGATCACTGATCATGAATGCTCTTAAAGGATAGGCTTGGCCATGCACTACACACTGCAGAGAAACTTTACCAAGTGCATTTTGAATATGGCCATTTGCAAGAGAAAATGTTTGACCCTTACTAGACTGTAAAATCTCCCCTTCATGCTTGATCAGAGACTCTTGGATCAAAGAATAAGTACTACCTGTATCAATAATTGCCTCCAAATGTTGGTAACGAATATCTGAAGGCATACACACTTCGCATACACAGCAATGTTATGGCTGTTCGAGCTCCCTCGACTTGATCTTCCTCCTCCACGGAAAGCTGCTTGTTCAGCTTGCCTCTACCTCCAGAAAATGCTCTCCTCATTCAGGTCCCATTCCACCAGTGTGCCCACACAAACCAGCTCCCCTGTTGTGGATATAGTCCCACTCAAGATACTAGCAATGCGCGGATTGCAATTCCTCAATATAGCTTGAAGAAACTCACGTTCCGTCATGGTTGTCATTAATCTCAAGCAAAAAGCTCTATATTTATAAACAAAAGATCGAATGTTCTCTTAGGGAGTCTGTTGTCTTTCTCTGATCCTTCTCTCCACCTCCACCTCATGATCTTCAGGTAGAAATGACTGAAGGAAAACGGTCCAGGTCTTAACACATGCTTTCTCAGCTATCCACCTGTCCTTAAGCACAGATGACAACATAGACAATATCTCAGCATTACTCAAAGGTTGGATAGCGAGATACTCTTCGCATTTCTCTAAATATGCAATAGGATCTTCTCCATCCAGACTACTGAATTTTGAAACTCAAGATTTATGTGAGTTTTAAACTGAATGGATCGAGAATAAGTATCTGTCAGTGGAGTTGAATGCCTTGCAGGTGTGGAGATAGCATCTCTCCGCTTGAGACAGTCCATAACTATATGTCCCAGATCCTGAATGCTCTCCTCTAAGACCGGTTTCACTCTTGAAACACTTTCTTAGATTCTAAAATGATCGCTTCCTCTCGTTGTCTCAAGGATCTTTCACAGTCAAGTCAAGTATATTCATAAAGCGCTTTTCACAATACAGATTGTATCAAAGCAGCTTCACAGTATCAATCAAAAAACATAACAATGTTCGTTTCTTAGTGGAAAAAAACATCCACGTTTGGTAGGGCTGATCAATGGTATTAATGATTGGTTAATTAATTTGAATATCCCCAACTGAGCAAGCCAAAGACAACAGTCTTTGACTTGGACTTCTAAAGAACTGATTTTGTTCTGATAGGTATATAAACTGTCCTGAAACTGGGTTCTCAAAATGGATGTTCAGTTTTTCCCTTTACCTTACTCATTGTATTTTTCAAATATTTAACTCTATTGGCCAAAACCATAGAGATAAGACTTTCATCCTCCTCTTCAGGAGGCAGGGGAGGTGGTAATTGAGTATCTTCAACCTCATTAGCCTCATCGTCCTGCTCAGGTTCTAAATAAAGACTACTAAATGACTGAATCAGATCTTGTATGGGCTCTCGACGCACCGTAAATTCTTCTGCACTATAATTAGGTTCTCTTTGATACTCACTCCCGTCCTCGACAGGATCATCCATTTGGAAATATTATGAGGAAGCATCATTTTCAGGAGAGTAAACACCAAACTTACACCAAACAACTTATACCACTTTGTTGATACATAAATAAAACACATATACACACTACTTTCACTCAACATTATCCAGAATGTCCCTGTTCGGGCGCCGTTAAGTGTATCATACCATCTTGGGTATCATCCATTGAGCTTTTGCAGGGATTATATTTAAGTGCATGAGTAACAATAAATGTATTCACCCTCCACAACAGCACACACCATACATACGAATCAGTTCATTCAAATCAGTCAATGGTTTGCGTGATTGAAACACCTGAACTTCCAACGCTGTTTGTCATAAGCCTTCATTGTTGTAAAGTTCCACAGGTTTAAACAGTTCCAAAGATGGTAAACTAAGTCAAAATAATCCATTGGTAGTTCCCACGCGCATTACACAGTCGAACTAGTCCAATAGAGAAGCTTGAGATAAGTCTCAAGACTTATTTAGCATGTGCTCAATTACAACATAAGGCTTAAATGAATGGCAAAGAAAAAAACTATTTCTCATCAAAAAGCCAAACCAAGGACAATGAGCTACAACTCACATCCATGTTTTAGTTATCTCTGCCTTAACTTCACTTCTTCTCTGCAAAGACAACTGAGGACGCTGCCCCCTAGTGTAGCGGAGAAGCACTAGTAACAGGTAATTTAACCTAGAACTGTTACACATGGACACCTTAAAATAAAGTGTATCCCAATATTACACAAAACAAATAATAGCAAGAAAAAAAATGGTTTGTCTCTATCACTCTCTCTGTTACAACAGGAAAATTTACACAAAAAAATAACAAGAAAAATAAATACACAATATAACAAAAATTAATAATTTATAGGTAAATATTTACAGTAGTAATATATATATATATATATATATATATATATATATATATATATATATATATATATATAGTGAATTCATTGCAATTTAACTGTTTGCAGTTCAGCATAATTACACTCCAAAAAAATCACCACAGAATTATGTGATTAATCAAGTCCAGTATTCTTTTCAAAACTTTATCAATACATTTAAATTGTGGCATAAATTAATTTCTTTACGAAAATGTTGAGCATAACAATAGACTAAACTAATTTGCTGAGTGTCCAGACCTGGAATCTAGACAAAGTTGAAGCTCAAAATATATAAATATATATCTTTTGATTATTATTATTATTATTTTTTTTTTTTGTATTCCTGCACTTAATAATCAGGTTCTTTATTGACACAAAAGGTTCTTTAAAGTGGTAAAAAGCTATTTTGATTATTTAAATGTTCTTTACACTATAAAAAATGGTTATTTTAATAATTGTTCACTGACCGTTTATAGGGAACCTGAAATGTTTCTTCTACAGAGCATCGCTGTAAAAATCCCCTTTTGAAACCTTTATTGTAACCTAGTTTATAATTCCATTTGTGTTATTTTATAGCTTTAAACTATTATTCTAAAATGTTTCCAGACTTTTGACTGGTCGTAAACATTGTAAACATGTAAACAATGCTTCCTGTTGGCAACCAGACAAACATCAAGCCAAAGCTTCATGCAAAGTGAAACACAGTGATTTCTATAGCAAGGACTGATCCTGCATTACGCCACTCCTTTGGTTTTATGGTGGGTTAATGAAGCAGTAAGACACACAGGTGATTTCCGCATGCATTCTTCAGGAGAGGTCAAAGTTTGAACAGCAGAGTTATAGTTCCACCAGTGTGAAGATGAAGGACCCGCTGAGCAGCTGTACTGTGAGTCCATTCTGTTAACTCTTACAATCTGTTCAACTACTGACTTGATATCTGCTGTAGAAAATACTAGAGTAAAGATGAGGTGGTCAGTGTTGATTGTGGACATTCTGAAGAATTGCTTATTATTACCTAGAAGAGTAACGTATGTCAAGGCTTTGCTGTTAACCTGAAAGATTGAACTTAAAACTTCCACCAAAAAGTTTTTAAAATCCCCTAAGTTTGAAAGTGTAGACAGATAGACAAGAAAGACCGATTGATTTTTTTAGATGTTAGAGGCAGTTTCAGAGATGTTAGTGGTTGCTAGGGAGTTCTGTCTAGTTGCTAGGGTGTTTTGGTTCCCAGTGATTTGCCAGGATGCTGCTAAGCAGTTACTGTGTGGTTGCTAGGGCACTGCGGTTCTCTTGAAAATTGGTGTTAGACAGTTTTTGATAATTAAAATAATGCTAAAATGAAATATAAATATTTCATTAAAAATTGAAAATTGAAAATGTTGCCAACTAACTGAAATAAAAATAAGTCTATGTAAGTACTAAAATTACTAAAACTGAAATAAATAAAAACAAAAATAAAAATAAATTAAGAATAAAAAAAACTTTAACACTTAAATAAAAACTCAAAATGTTAAGAGGTTAGATAGATAGATAGATAGATAGATAGATAGATAGATAGATAGATAGACATAGATAGATAGATAGATAGATAGACATAGATAGATAGATAGATAGATAGATAGATAGATAGATAGATAGATAGATAGATAGATAGATAGATAGATAGATAGATAGATAGATAGATAGACATAGATAGATAGATAGATAGATAGATAGATAGATAGATAGACATAGATAGATAGATAGATAGATAGATAGATAGATAGATAGATAGATAGATAGATAGATAGATAGATAGATAACCTCGTGATTTACTGCTTCATTAAACTGTATGATTTGTTTCAGTATAATCTGCTGTATCAGGACCTGAAGAGAATCTCTAAGAATGGCGAGTATTTCTGCAAAGAGCTCTTGGCCGTGTTTCAGCAAAGGTAACATACGAACTCTGCTCTCTTCTAGCAAGTTTATTGTAGTACGTGACCTCTAAAACTAGATTACATAAAGATACTCGACTTTCCATTCTCAGGAGAAGAAAATGAGATGGAAAAGAATATAATAGTTCTCCTGAAAATGTGCTTAAAAAATGTTCAGGGCAGAATCTCAAAGACCCTCAGCTGGACTAATGCAACTGACACGGCTTTCTTTGAATTTAGATCTGAACTGGAGATCAACTATTCAAAAGGACTTCAGAAAATCGCAGGGAAACTCCTTAAAGTCTCGAAAGAGATGAGCGACAAGTGAGTGAGCACGTCTCCATCAAACCCTGAGTTACTCTGTGATTTAGGAATCACTTCACATGAATAGGGTACAAATAGGGCAGTTTGCATTTCTAATGTCCGTAAATTAAATGTACTCTTTAAAACCTTGATTTGTGTGATTTTTATAAGTATATTAAAACATAAACTAAGTAAAATAAATCAAATATGCTTTAATTTATAAATATACAGTAAAAATAAATACATAAATATAATAATTTTAGCAATAAATAGTAAAGGATGAAAGTAAAGTAGGTAAAATAAAAAAAATTGTGCAAAATGTATAAAAAAGATGTATGGGTTTAGCGGTTTCCCGGACAGAGATTAAGCCTGGCCTAGTCCTGGACTAAAATGGCCCTTTAAACCAGATTAACAGAACTCTGCTTTCTCTGTCATGGTTTTAAATATCCCTAGACTTGGTCTAGTTTAATAAACTGATTTCCTGGAGGAAGACAAGAGCTACTCCAGGACTAAATTTAGGTTTAAATTAAACCTACCAGGAGGCAGGTTTAACTTCAGATTAACGTTGTGTTTCAAAGAAGACACATGTATTACTTGGACTATGTCAGTGAAGATCTATATGTGTATACATGTGTGTGTATATGTGTGTGTGTGTGTGCAGTTTTTCTTTGCTATTTGCTTTAAAAGAGTTTTCTCTTGTTCAGTTTTTTTTCTTTTTCTGCTGTCATTGTTTTCCTTGGATTTGCTTCTCGGTATCATGCATAAGCTTTTCCTGCTCCATTCCATGTGTTATAGGTAACCTCTGTCATGGTCATTCAGATTAGCACAGTTAGTTTTAAATTATTATTTTTTTTTTTTTCTAGTTAGTAATCTGTACTTAGTCTGTGTTTCAAAAAGACATTTTTAAAATCATGATTGCCTATTCTATTTATACCTATTCAAGATAATCTATTAGATTAAGGCCTACTTCTAGTTTAATTTAAACCCTGTCTGGGAAACTGCCCCTATATCTTATGAACTGTTGCTGTTCTTGTCAATTTTAGACTTTTTTTGCAGTGTATTGTTACGTTGTTATCAGCAGTGCAGGTTAATATTTGATGCTCATTGACAGTTTTTCCTCTTCAAAGCTCCACATATCGTGCGTGGTCCTTCATATCAGATGAAATGTACGCCTCAGCAGATGCTCACCGGTATGACACTACACTGGATGAGTACGCTCTTTTTATTATTCATGCGAGTTGCTGTTGTGTATTTATATTGGGCTTATTCTTTCAGCATACTGGGAAATGCTCTCAACCAAGATGCTATTCAGAAAATCAGTCAAATCCTAGATGAACACGGCAAAAGAAAAAGACCGGTATATATCACTTCATGTTTATGCAACATATGCATATATTCACATTAGGATTTACAGAAGCATGTTTACATTAAGCCTTGTTTGTACACAGCTTGACAATGCCGTTGAAAAGTCAGGAAAGCTTGTTCTTACAAACTGGAGTGAGCAAATTAAGGTATGTTTAAATAAACCCAATATTAAAAAAGGAATTCAGGAGCAGTTTTGCCATGAGGAGAATAAGTTTTGAATAGAAATGTCTGTTTCTACAGCTGAAGAAGAAGCTGATTGGGTTGACCAGAGAACATGAAGCTCTCTTCAGCTTTGTGGAGAAAAATAAGCAAATCAGTACAGAGAAAGAAAAGCAGAAGGTATTTATGATTGTTCATTGACTGGGGAAAAAGTAGTTAACACGTATATCATGTTTGTGATATAATGCCATTGTTTTTTTGTCCAGATGTTTAACAGATTGACTAAATCAGCAGAGCTTCAGGCCAGAGTTGATGAGGAATATTTCAACACCAACATGGAGGGTCACCACGTCCGTCTGAAGCTGGAGAACACACTGAAAACCTGCTACCAGGTTCAGGCTGTCTTACACATCTCTATATTTATTTATTGTCTCGGAAACCATTGCATTTTGACAGATTCAGTGCTGCATTTCAGATCGTCCAGGAGCTTGAGAAGCAGAGAATAGAGACTCTATCCGAAGCCCTAAACAAGTACAGCCTCTTCATGACTGTATACGCACAGACCGTCATTCACGTGAGCAACTGGAGAATTCAGATTTCTAGATGCTGCCTTTGAATTCATGAGTGTGAATTTGAATTGAAATGTCCACAAACCACACAATAACGATTTGGATCTGGAGTCAATACTTTCCAAAAACATTTCATTTACTGTTACCATACAGTAATACAGAATTCTATACTTTATTTAGCCTATATTATATAGCCTACTTTTATTTACATTGTTTTAATTAAAGTCTTTAAATGTGTCTAAATATTAAAGTAAATTAAAGTATTCTGAGAGATTAACCTGATTCCGTTCCATGGTGTTATATCAGTTAAAAGTTCATTCAATAGATATAATGCAAATATATGTAAAAATTTTGTTTTAAAAAATGGTAACACTTAACAATAAGGCTTCAATCGTGAACATTAAATACATGAACTAACCATTAGAAATACTTCTAAAGCATTTATTATGTTTATTAATGTTAATACATTAACCAACGTTAACTAAAGGGACCTTCATGTAAAAATGTTACCATTTAAATGTATATATTTTATAAATGTAACTTTACACAAACACACACATATAACAAAAATAGAATCATGTCCTTGTTTAGATTTTTCTGTGGTTACACTGACTTTTAGGTGTTTTTTTGGTGGCAGAGTCACAAACAGATCGAGCAGGCCGTGCGGAGGGTTGATGTAGAGAAAGACATCCAATCACTGGTCGAGGATGTTGGCGCTACAGAGGACGAGAACAAAGCTGAATTTCTCATGGCTGACTACTTTGTAAGTCTTTGAGTTTACAGCACAAATTCATGTGGAAGGAATTTAAATGAAATGGTGTGTGTGTCTGTGTGTCTGTGTGTGTGTGTGTGTGTGTGTGTGTGTGTGTGTGTGTGTGTGTGTGTGTGTGTGTGCTCGTGTTTATATTACATTGTGGGGACCAAATGTCCCCACAAGTATAGTAAAACCTGAAATCACCTACATTGTGGGGACCAGCCAGCGGTCCCCATGAGGAGAACAGCGTATAAATCACACTAAGAAATGTTTTTTGAAAATGTAAAAATGCAGAATGTCTCCTGTGATGGGTAGGTTTAGGGATAGGGGCAGTGTAAGGGGACAGAATATATAATTTGTACTGTATAAAAACCATTACGCCTATGGAGAGTCCCCACAAAGATAGCGAACCAGACATGTGTGTGTGTGTGTGTATGTGTGTGTGTGTGTGTGTGTGTGTGTGTGTGTGTGTGTGTGTGTGTATGTTTGCTCGTGTTTATATTACATTGTGGGGACCAAATGTCCCCACAAGTATAGTAAAACCTGAAATCACCTACATTGTGGGGACCAGCCAGCGGTCCCCATGAGGAAAACAGCATATAAATCACACTAAGTAATGTTTTTTGAAAATGTAAAAATGCAGAATGTCTCCTGTGATGGGTAGGTTTAGGGACAGGGGCAGTGTAGGGGGACAGAATATACAGTTTGTACCGTCTAAAAACCATTACGCCTATGGAGAGTCCCCACAAAGATAGCGAACCAGACATGTGTGTGTGTGTGTGTGTGTTCAGGAGGAAGAAGGAAAAACAGTGATGGGAAAAGACAGAAGGAAAGATGGCATCAGGACTAAGCTTCAGCGTCTAGAGGACTGCATCACTAAAACTAAAAGCGACAGAGAAGGTTTGGATCTTGTAGGCGGGGTTTTGTTTCTAGGCTGAGGGGATGCTAAAATAATTTTAAAGTGTTCTTCAATTAATTTCATTTTCCATTTTACCTTAAAACTATACTCACAAGGTCACATTGTAAAGTGTACAGTTAAGCACGTTTTCAATTTCGCTGAGCATCTTTATTATCATCAGCTCTTTGGATCAATAACGGTTTATTGAAACCTTCCGGCTGACATTCCCACCCACTGACCAGAAAAGATAATGCTTTAAAACTGCAGTGAGTGAACCAATGCGCTTGTGCTTTTAAACACGTGAACAGAATGGAAGAGTGCGCAGGGTGTCGAGTTTAACTTTTAACTTGACATGGGCTGTGTCCGAAATCTCCACTCAAACCACTACTCCCTACCTCCTATGTAGGGGGTAGGGAGTAGAGCACTATATAGTGAGCTCACCAGCATAATAGAAACACCACTTTCGGACACTACTCGATCGTCTCTCGGCGCCGTTGATTACGTCATTGCTCTCGCTCGTCCGTCTTTTTTACAATCAGCGCAATGCATGATGATATGTAGGGCTTGGGTTAGTGACCATCGGTTGTACTGTACACTACTTTTCAAAATGCATTCTGGGATACATTGAGTGAACTAGGGTATAATAATCATCACTATACATTCGGACAGCACTACAAAATGGCGAGCTCACTATATAGTGAGTAGTGGGAGATTTCGGACACAGCTATGGTGTTTTAAAACATGGCATAAGAAACTGAAGAAGCAGACAAGCTGCAACGATCAAAGAGACGTCGATTAGCGTATTCTTTTTTAGATTGAAAAGAAAAACCTTTCTTTTTTCATCACCACTAAAGCTGGGGCGAACAAAGTGCAATAATTTATATTAAAAGTCATATTATTTTGCGTTTATAATGTGAGTGAATCTTCTCTTAAACCACCGAAGTAGCAGATTACAAGAGGATGATGATACGTCTGTTATCTTTTGAGTTAATCTGAGATGTGTGTGGAGTCCGCTGTCTTCTGCTTCTTATAGCACTCCATTAGGATCGCTGCTAATGCGCACTGTAGCTACCTGAGCATGGCAATTTACTCCTCCTATCAAGACCAGTGTTTGTATAGGGACATTAAAACATTTATTAAATCTTATTTTAGTTTTTTAATGATTTTATTATTAAAGTGACAAAAAACAGGGAGGTTTCAGTTAAGAGCTTGATGAAAACATACTCTACCTAAATCAGGGTTGCCAACTCTCACGCATCTGGCGTGACAGTCACGCATTCAGCCACAATCTCACGCTCTCACGCTCGACAAAGAAATCTCACGCTAAATGAGACATTTTTCTGTGCTGTATTATTATTATTTTTTCTCATGTGCGCTAATTTTCGAATTACTAAACAAGTTCAGGCTCTTAACTACTGATTGAACCACTGCTGTGTCTAATGCCTTTCTCTGATTGTCGATTCGCTGGAAACATTTGTCGTCGTTACGTCAGTGACGTCCGTGACCGTAATTTACCCTTTTCACACGCGCTCGCTACACGCATCTTTCTCAAGCAGAGACAAATCGCGAGTCAAAGAGGACACTGACACCGACAGACAAGACAGAGAAAGTTATAGGCTACTTTTGATATGGAACAAATTCTCTGCTCTCATATTCTGTCAATATTTTTACGAGATTCAAACAATAAATACAGTTTTTGGTGCTCTAAACCCCTTAACTGTCACCCCCACTTTTTTCGCATAGACATGAAAATCACTATGCAAACTTAAATGGTTGTAATTCAAGAATGCTTTGGAATATAGAGCTATGGTTGGTCTTGTTTTAAAGAAGACATTTGCCAGATTGTTGTAGAAGTGAAATAAATGATGAAAGTGAAATAGAAAAAAAAGTTATTTACTTTTGAGTTTATGAAAATGAACAATGTAAAAAATTCATTATTTAAATTGTATATAATATATATATATATATATATATATATATATATATATATATATATATATATATATTACAAAATATATTTTACTCTAAAACTGCAAGAAAATTAAAGCCAAAAATCTTAAGAAGTTGTGTTCCAAATTTTAGGCTAATATCTCAAAAAATAATCTTTCAGTAAGATTTTATTTGGGCGCAGTACCAATTTCTTTCACTAGGACAGCCAAGCTTCCTTACTGACCATATAAGGTCGCCTCCATGTTTTGAGTGATCTGAACCATGTATTTCCATAATTTTCATACAATTTATGAAGTAGACATCCTATTTAGAAGTAGTATGGGTGGTTTGACAATATTTGATTTGAATTCAACCTCTAATAAACACATAAAGAGAGCACACACGTGCGTTATAGCTCGCAGCCGCATCACACATCGAGAATCCATAATATTTTTCTTTATATTTGAAACATATTCAGACCTTTTTTTCTAATACAATTGAATTGATGTTATCTTTTGAACTCTTTGCATGAAAACAAACTGAGGTTTCTACCAATCTTTCATGATTTTTCATATTTATTGCCATTTCAAAATAAAGGTCATAACACGCCTAATGCATATGAAATATTCTTGTTGCAAATTGATAAATTACTGCTCCTATGTAATTTATTTAAAAAAACAGCCGCCACATATGAAAACTAGAGATTGTCAGCTTTCAAATGATATATAGTTTGTCAATAATACTTTAGGATTTTACTAAGATATTATTGTTTTATTGGACGGTGACAGTTAAGGGGTTAAATGTGACAGACTGTAGCGCTTCAGCTCAAACGGCACGTGATACAGTACAACTTTTTTTTTTCATCCACATTTTCTGAAGAGACTTGATCGCTTTATATGGTGAACAGATTTAATTTAGGCTTTAAATCCCATATAAACATTAAACAGCGAACACAGAAGCTCAACCGAACCTTCTTGTGGAAACTCAAAAGTGCTGCGTAACACGAGAATGAACCTCATTGGTTTTTGCTGAATCTTCTACTTTAGAAGAGGACATCAGGGAATTGAATTTTAAAGAAGTGTGATATGACCCCTTTAAATAGAGCTGGTTTATTCCTCAGAGATCTTATTAGGTGGTTCTGTCCTGTTATATTGTTCACATTAGATGACATCTAGCTCAACGCTGACACAAATCTGGTTTTCAGGTTTAGAGAAAATGGTGAAAGTATACACTGAACAACCAAACTTCTCAAATAAAAAAAACCTGGAGGAAACAGAACAGTTACTGGACGAGGTGAGATGTTACATTTAATTCCAATGTTCCACTAAATTTTTATTACTTAAATTTTTTTCCAAAATCAGGTTCAAATGAAATTTTCATTTTGTTTTTGACCCCACTGTTCAAATATATTTTTTAAAAATGTGGTATTCAATAAATAGGTTTTTAACAAACCAAATACTGACTGATCTCTCTCGGTAGGCCATCCTCAAACTGGACCTTTTAGAGGCGACGCACTGCAAACTGACTCTCAGTCTGGCGGAGTTAGAGGGAAAACCCAAATCAAGACATCGATTCAGTGACAGCATCACTAAATGGAAAGAAAGAGTGAGTTTTACACATCCTATCCTGAAAACCACCTGTTCAGATCTAGAAGCATTATTTTGTTAGTTGAAATAAAATCTACTATTTTTTGAGGAAATTGAGGAGTTTTAATATTGAAAAGGACATTCTGATAGTTGTGTATAAATCACTAATTTTCTCTTGTATTGTTTGTTGAAAACAAAGAAATTTTTTTGCTAGACAATAAAGCTTTTTTGAATTTGAATTGAATTTGTTAATGATACACTATGTAACGTGTGGCCCTCTAGCGGTTAAAAATGTATTAAATTTATTATTATATCTATTTTAGCTTTGCATTGAATGTTTTTTTCTCATAACTTAAAAAAAAAGAGATAGAGATTATCCTACTGCTTATAAAACAACCAGTTTAGATGGAAAGGATCTCAAGCTGACTAGCTAAAGACATTACTGCAGCGTTACCCTTGACAAGACACTCCCTTGAAAATAAATTCCAGCACAGCAATACAACAACTATAATGTAATAACTTTCACAATAGATAATGCTTTACAATGAACTCTGTTAGAGAGCTACATATGGCAATTTATCTGTTCAATAAAATGCAACTCGCCTGTTGAGTAATAAAAACGCCACCATCTCCGCATTGATTTTACATTTCAAATCTCGAAATGTAAATTTCAAAGCCCAATAATATCCAACGAGCTCTGTTGCGTTTCTCTGTCAACCTTTCTCGCCTGTGACAACTAACCTATGGCACTCCCATACCGTACACAGTAGCCTATACATATATTTCAAATTAATATTGTTTGTTTGTAATTAGTATAATCATCAACTGATAGTTGATAGAGACCCGACTTCGAGGGAGGACCCGATTTGTCATGACTGGAGCAACTTTTCTCTATTTATGGACATGATGAGACCAGCACTGCCGAGTGACGCAAGTACACAATTTCCTGAGAAACCCATCCCGCCAGGTCTAAAATAAAAACACTTACAATAGACTTACCATTGTGAATCTGGGTAAGACAAAAACACGTTTTGGAAGAAGGATTGATGATGTATTGACTCAAAAAAAAAAAAAAAAAATTATATAGTGTACCTTAATATATAAAAAACGTTTTAGTTAGTTGCCATGGAAACTTTTAAACTTGATAACTAAAACTGAAAAATAAAAAATGCATAGATAAAAAAACAAAAACTTATAAAAAATGACAAAACACTACAAAATTACAAAAACTTCACCTGAAATTACAATCAATTAAAAAAATATATTTTTAATAAGATCTCAATGATAATAAAATACCACTGAATTATAGTAAAACTATAATAAGCATGCATTTTAAGTGTATATTCTGTGTAGGTACTGCAGGGGGATGCATAAATAGAATAGAATAAATAATAAAAAATTGTTTTATAGATTTATCTATAAATATATAGATTTAAACTTTTAAATCATCCTTGGCTGATTCTGATAAATAAAAAAAACGCCATTAAACATGAATCCAGGACATGGAAAGCAATATAAACACAAGTGGGTTAACTGAGAAAATAGGTCAACGCTAGTTTAGCATCATATTTTGTTTATGCTGGTTCTTTTTAACATAAACAGCCTACACTGTGTTGACTGTAATATAGATTTTCCCCAAGGCTGCAGGGTGGAGAGACAGTATCAAAATTTGTAGAAAAAAGGTTAAGCCAAAAAACGTTCATGTTTCATGAGTTTTTAAATTCTATCTCGGATTTTGCTCTAGGACTGTGAGCACAGCGTAGTGCAGCTTTCCCGACCTATGAGGATCAAAAAGACTCCGTTCAGATCCCGTCAGTCCATGAGGACCAATAAGAGTGCGCTGACCACCCAAAGCCCTGATAGGACAAGCAAAGAGCCCTCGAACGAGACGACCACAGTCGATGATCCGGTTAATGGAAGCGTGACTGAATCTGAAGAGGATAAAGGTGAACAGCGAGCCACATGTGTTTATCTTCCCTTCCATTCAAGGATTTTCTTAACACAAACTGATTTATTTAACAGGTGCA
The DNA here is from genome assembly GCA_031834385.1 of Semotilus atromaculatus. NCBI lineage: Eukaryota > Metazoa > Chordata > Actinopteri > Cypriniformes > Leuciscidae > Semotilus > Semotilus atromaculatus. Next base: position 39,864,446 of record JAULUF010000055.1, on the reverse strand, counting down.
GAATTCTGCTTAATCGGCAGATGCAAGGCTTTATACAGCTTTACGTCAGAAAGAGAGGACGAGTTAAACATTACTGAAGGTAATATGGTAGTTCATCTTAATACATCATCCCTCAGCACCTGCTTTCTGTTGACTCTCGCTCTTCAATCTGGCAGGAGACGTACTGGATATCTTTCAGAAGGACGACACGGGCTGGTGGTTCGGTGAGCTGAACGCACAGAGAGGACATTTCCCTTCCACATACGTCGAAGAGCTGCCTGTTTTTACTGCGATGAAGTCATCTGAAGCTTAGCTTCAAAAGAGCATGTGAAAGTAAAAGGTCACTGACCCTCAGTGCCACTGAATTATGATTCATTCATGCTGAAGAGTTAAACACTCTTTAAACTAATTACTTTCCCATGACCTTTCCATGTGATTACAGGAAAAGGACTTTGGAAAATCATTCAAATGAATCATTTCAACAGAATCACTGACTCCTAAGAACAATTTACTCACAAATCATTACATTACTAGAGTGTGTAGTGTTACGGTGCACAGGAGCAATATCTAGCCGATTAATTATTTTAGCGCAGAGCATAAATGTATTTGCTACAAAAAAAAAAAAAAAATGAAATCATAAAAGGTCATGTTTTCAGGTTTTTCATGACCATGGGAAGCCTATGAATGAAATACAAGTGTGTGGCTATAAAACATTTTATCCAAATGTATTGTATTGTGAAAAATATATTGATTTTATTTGCACAGTAATAAACCACAAAATGCAAATGGTTTAGAACTTCATGTCACTGTAGTATAAAACTAACACATTTCAAAGCACTTTTTTAAAAACTTTTTTATGTTTATTGCTAAAATTACAAATCAATAAATGAATGAACAAAAAAATGTAAAAGGTAAATAAAAGCTCAATATGCTTGGTAATGATATCTACAAATAATGGTGTCTGGGTCTCTGACTGCTTAAAGTGGATCTGAAATGAACAGTTAGCTTCGGTTCATCAGTCAGGCCATCTTAGCACCACTGTGAAGCGCCACAAACTCTCTCCGGACATTAGCGAGGAAGGCGGAAAAGTTGTTGGTCTCTTGCAGTCTGTGTTCTAGATGTGCCATTTTCTCCAGTGGAGGGTCACAAGAGATGACTGAAGAGGGGGGAAATATAATCACATTATTCAGTGCTTCGTTTTGTCAGACATCATTATACACTAACGTTTAAAAAGATAGGACTCATTAGGATAAAAATCAATCTTTTACTCAGCAATGACGCATTAAATTGATCAAAATTGACAGTAAAGACATTTACAATGTTAAAAAAAGATTTATATTTAAAATAGGTTGCCACAAAAATATTAAGCAGCACAACTGTTTTCAACATTGATAATAAGAAATGTTTCTTGAGCAGCAAATCAGCATATTAGAATGATTTCTGAAGGATCATGTGACACTGAAGACTGGAGCAATGATGCTGAAAATTCAGCTTTCCATCACAGAAATAAATGACATTAATATATATTCAAATAGAAGAATTTTTTTTAAAAATTGTAATACTACTTCACAATATATAGTTTTCAATGTGTTTTCATCTAATAAATGCAGCCTTGGTGAGCATGAGAGACTTCTTTCAAAAACTTTCTTTTAAAACCTTGTACATTTAAAAGTATACATTTTATTTATGCAATAATAATAATATTGTATCAGTATAAACCAATGCTGGGGCCTAATCACATGCAGGAGGAAAATCAGGTTTAATATAACCAAAAAGATTAAAAACCCGATCAGAAGATGAATGATGAATACTTACTGTGGTAAACGCCCTCTGCATCAAGCTGGAGGAGGAACGTATGGACCATGTCTGGATCTTTACGACTGATGTTCCTGAAGACAAACTGCAGCTTCTCACCTTCACACCAGATGTTGGAGATACACGATCAAAACTTGCATCTCCAAGTATGAGACAATTATTAAAAAATGCTTTTAATTTTTCTCACAAATTATAAAATCAACAACAAAAATGTTAATGAAAAAGCTCAATTAAAAATGGTACATTTTGATTAGTGATCTAGATAAATGTTTTTCAAAATCCTTAAACTTTGTTAATTTCCAGGTTTGAATCATACTTTTGAACCTCAATCTATTAACACATAATGAAAGAAAAAAACACCAACTTCATACTTCAGTCAAATGCTATAGTTTAGCACAAAGACTTTACCTTGGATTTTTCTGATCTCAAGACTGAGGTGTTTCTGAAAGACGTCTTTACACTTGTTCAGCTTCTTCAGTCTGTCCTTGTTGGCTTTGTTTTGTGACTGAATCACTATAAAAATGTATAAAACAAGAATTAAGGACATCATCAATAATAAACCTTTGTCCGTTGTGACTATCACCTAACAGTCACGTACAGATAATGAAGACTTCATATGAAGACATTTATAAACAAATAGAGCTCATATCTATTTGTTTTATTGGGCATACAACATGCATTTCTTTCGATTATATTCTTAGTAAATGATTCACAAAAGAATCACAGTGTTTCTGTACAATTATTTGGTAGAATGTTTTACAAAGTGTTCATGAATCCCTTATCCGTAACGGATAACTATCTCTCCACCTCCTTTATTTAAGTGTAAACCATTAAGGCCAGAACACACCAAGCCAACAGTCAGCCGCCGGGCCGCTTTTAAGCGTCGGTCAGCTTAGTTTTTTCGGATTGAATCGGCATTGGGCGGTCGGTGTAAGAATGAACTCTGATTGGCTGTTCAGCTTAGAGAACGAGTCAGAGCACGAGAATAAAAGTGAAAGTGATGAAAATGGGAAAAAAAGTCAAAACAGTACAGACAGAGGGCAGTTATAATTTTATGTTATCTTACATGAGCATTTGAATGCACAAATATTTTCATAATAACATGAGCCGGGAAAAAAAGTGATAGGCGTGATTGATATTAAAAAATGGTAAGCAAGCGCTGCTTTATTTATTGTTTGTGTATCTGCAGTCCTAGTTTGTGTTTCCCTTTTTGAATGACGGAAATAGACTATTGACACCTGCTGATATAGACTGATATTTACTTACACGCAGGCGCTAGCTGACAGTCACCTTTAGTCCTTTTGGTGTTCAAGTGCAGCTTTTTGGCCGAGACGCAACCAAAAACACAGTCAGCTTTCGTCGCCGCTAGTTCTTTGACGTCGGCTTGGTGTGTCCCGGGTTTTACACATCAATATAAAGGCTATGACAGTGCATGAGAGGAAAGAGAGGCCTACACACATTCCCTGTTTCTGGCCTGATCCTTCTTGAGCTTCTCAATTCTCTGAAATAAGAGTGCTTTGTGATGCTCCTTGTCTTCAATCTCCGACACAACCTTAAGCTGTTCAGCACTCTTTTCTTTCAGTAAAGATGTTTTCTCCTTCAAATCTTAAAAAAAAAAAATATATAGAAACATAATAGTGATCATTCAACTGCTCATTGCAGATGGCATGTACTGTATATTAAAGTGTCAAACTATTGTGCCAGTCAACATCTTACCTTGTTTGTAAGCATGTATCATGTCAAACATGGTTTCATCCTCCTTGCATTTCTTAAAGCAAGTATCTGTGTAGGAAAAAATTAATCAAAATCAACATTTATCAAATATTTAAATATTTGATGTGTAAATGCTTAGTTTTATCAAAGCTCTGTAATAAAAAAAACATTAAAAAAAACATATAATGCAAAGATGACGGAGCAATGCACAAGTCTGTTGTATCATATTTGTTGCATAACGTTTTAAGACAAATCTTTTTTTCTAAAAATGATGTATGTATAATCAAATAAACCGAAGTTGTTCACTAACTGTTTGTGAAATATTAAAACGTTTCAACAGCATAAAAGTTATTTTTATGTTTACTATATAAAAATCATTAAAGGTTTCACAACAAAAAGACACGTGAACCACAACCTGAAGGTGGATGTGTTTACAATTATACTAAAAGGCCTTTTAGTTGCTAAAAAAGCATAAACTATCAATCAGATGACAGAAGGCATGTAGTAGATTGTGTGCAACAGTTTTTTTTAGCCAAGTTTAGATCGTGTTGGTAATTTAGCGGCCTTCGTGTACAATATGGTATGCTTTAAAATTTACCATCTTGCATGTTCTTTGTCTAGTTCAGATTTCATCCGTGATTTTTATACCAAATGTTGAATTGTGAATATCAGTTTCAAGTTTACTTTTTATTTGTCTATTTTTCAATTCTGTGAATCAGTTGTCCATAAAAACATCCATAAATACAGATATTACGGCCTTGTTTTTACTGACAGGGCTTAGATTTAGTTCAATTAGGACATTTAAGGAGCTTTTATAAACATGCCTTAGAAAAAAAACATTTCTAGTGTGCATCTTGAGACAAAACAATGGCAATCAGTGACATATTTTAAGATATGTCAGTGTACGTTGCTTTCAGTTAAAACAGCTCAAGCATGCAGTGTAGTCTACTAACCAGCCAGACAAGAGTTAAATGCATCACAATATCATTATTTTCGCCATACCACCCAGCCTACTTTTAATGTAGATGGACCACACTGCTAGATAATTAATGTCCATCCACTTTAAATGCACATCCAAACTCAAACCATGATGGCAACCCCAAAACAATCCTGTGGATCTCTCACCCAAGACAGACTTCATGTACTGCCTGTGATCCTGACAGAACTCCGCAGCCCTGTCATTGAGCACTTCTACCATGGCCTGATCCAGAAGTTTGGCCCTGATCTCCTCCAGTCTGCTGTTGAACTGCTCCACTACATTATAGTCTCTGATAGATGCCATGCTGAGCTGCGAAATCATCCAAACAACACAAACACAACGACGGTTACTAGTAACGTTACTACCGCAGTCTGCTCACATTCAGGACATGTTTATGGATCTGTTCAACAACAATATATAATAATTTAATATAATACATAACGTTATGTAAGTTATATTAATAATCAATATGAAGATGTTATTGTTAGATATAACACTTCAGTGCGATACAATTTTCATATTTTCCTTCATTTCTATGCGCTGAAACTTAGATGATGTTGATTAAATGTTATTTTAATAGTACCACAATACGTTTAAATCACTTACCCGTTTTATGGAATGAAAATAAACGCAAATGTATTCTTCTTATTTTCAAAAATCGGCGCCTGGACCGTCAGCAGTTACACAGGAAATGGCGTCACATAAACGCGTCGTCATCAGAACTACAAAATAGCGGCATGAAATTACCTTTTGTTGTTTGTTCCATGCTAACTGCTAATAGTATACATAATAAAGTCTGGAGTATGCATTTTATTTTCCCTCAAAATGTTAGGTTTTTATTATTATATATCTTAACTGCGGTCGTTTGTTTCCCCTTCATTCAGTCAAAGTCTCTCTTATTTAGTAGTACAGTAGCAATAACGTTACTGCGCCATCTAGTGTAGTTTGAGCTCGACTGCAGTGCAGACTGGTATGTACTAGGTGTGCCGTTTCTTTCATGTGGGACATTCATTCCTAGCCTGAAATAGCCTACATTTTAGCACATTTTACATGTTTCTCAACAGCAACAGGAAAACAATAGGCTACACGTTTTGAGTATGAAGTATAATTTTAAGGTCTGACTGGCTTATAATTGCATTTGTGATCACAAATGGGCATATTAATTGTAACTAATTCTTTATTCTGTTGATGTAGGCTATAATCAAAAGTAGTGTGTTCACCTCCCTCTGGTGGACAGAGGATTTGCTGACCACAAATGTTGTTCGAGTAGAGATACAATAATAATCAATAATTTATTGTTATGTAAATGCAGTATTGTAGCCTATATTTTAGCAGTCTTATCTACCTAGCTAAATGCTAGAAATGTAAGTAGGCCTATGACTTATTTTCATTTGAAGATAATCATGCAAATCACCATAGTGGGATTTCAGCGGTATTGTGGAGTGTTTTCTACTATTTAAAGCTAGTCTTGATGCAATATACTAAAACATTCATGTACACAATATTCAACTATTACATCTTCATATTAAGCTGTTTGTTGTCATCTGGTCTTTCCATTATACTAAACTTTCATCAATGTATTATGTATTACACTTTTAGTCTGTTTTTTAGTCTTTTAGAATTACCCAGATGAAGGAAAAACTTTTAGAAAAAATGTTGTTGTTTTTTTTAGAGTAGTATTTTAGTTTATAAAATGGAGTCATTTATGACAGCTTTGTGACAATACAATTTCTATTGTCTAGACATCAAACAAGCAATAAATAAATAATGCCATGCTATTGTTCTAAATTAGCACAATTTACTTAAAAAGGTATTTGCTCCTCATTGAAGTTATCTGAACTGTCTAAATACTACTCAAAGAAGCCTAAATGAATAGTTCTGAGTGTTTTCACAGACTCGCATGCAGTTTCATAAAGTTATTTTTAATACATTACCTATGTACAAATCATAGGACAAAGCATCTGCAGAGTGACAGACACCAACAAAAATTACAAATAGATCACACATGACAACAGATAACAATGACTGAGCATTAACATATCAGTGATTAAGAACATGTTATCAGTCACTTGAATTGCCACTATAGTTCAAGGACACCATATCACCATTCACCATTCAGCTACTTAGTACATGACTGATGTAGTAATGTCTAGAATAGGCAGAAACTTTACAACCTTTTTTCACAAATCAATTGTTTGCATGTCACATTTTAATACAATGCATTTTCATTCCGTTTTTTTTAAATACAGAGGTTGACTCATCCAGGTTGACTAACTGCACATTAAATAAGTATAGTTTAAAAAAAAGTGAAGTTCAAGAATATTGTCATGACATAATAAAAACACACTTCTCAATAAATACATATCAATAAACACCTCAACAATTGCAATCTGTTAGAGCGGCCCGACTGGGTCAGACAAGCCAACACTGGCTCAAGTAATAGCGTGAGTTTGAGGCAGGACTATAAGTCTTGTCCAAACATTATGATTTTTAGCTAAGAGGAGCCCCTGTGGTGACAAGTTTGTAGTAAGCTGCTTTCTTGGCCATGAGCTCCTCGTGGGTCCCTTTCTCAATTACCACACCCTGTGACATCACAGCAATGATGTCAGCGGTCTGAATGGTGGAAAGCCTGTGGGCTATGACGATACACGTGCGTCCCAGCCGAGCTTCATCCAGCGCTTCCTGAACAGTCTGATGATTCAAAATCCAATGCGTTTTGTGCATTAGTATTCAAAAATACTGACAATACAGTGAAAGTGTGTAAGAAAAGACACAGTTTGCATTCACACATTGGTATGTTTTACCTTCTCGCTCTCAGTATCGAGTGCAGAGGTGGCTTCATCCAGTAGCAGAATTTTAGGGTTTCTGACGATGGCTCGTGCGATCGCTATACGCTGTTTCTGTCCGCGGGACAGCTGAGAGCCTTGAGCACCGACCTGGGTTTCATATTTCTGAAAAACACAATAGGGTTAAGCAATCATTTCTACAGTTCAGCCATACTTAACACTGTAATGCCAGATATGTAAAATAATTGGCAGCAAAATCAATGTGTTTAGTATCAAATTTTAAATTTGATACATCAGGCTTTTATGGCTCATATAGTGATATAGTGAGAATATGGAGCTCATACTTGAGAAGGAAAAAGCACCTCCGTTTTATTCAGGGCCCCAAACTGAGCAAAAATATGCAAATTGGTGCGGTTACTGATATTTATATGGACAAAAGGTAAGATGAAATCTGATAGCTTGTAATATAAATCAATGCAATATTTATGACAGTATAACAGACTAATTACTATAGCCTACATAAAATGCATATAAATGTCACTATTTCACCCGATTAAAAACATGTCTTATGATATTTAAATGCTTAGTTTTATGATTAAAGCTCTGTAGTTTTTATTGTGGGGGCAAAACATATAATGCAATGCAATACAGAGATGATTGAGAGAGAGATGAACAAATACATTTTCCTCAAAAGCCTGATGATCATCTGTGATACTCACATTTTAACACTATCTAAAAGAAAAATCAAGTAATCCTAAAATGCATCAGACATCAGTAAATGTTAAATTGAAGTAGGGCTTATTACTAATAATATAAATGTTACGTTTACTTTATAAAAATCATTAAGATTAAACAGCAAAAAGACACGCAAACCAAGACCAGAGTGTTGTATGCTCTGTTTTACTTGTAAATGCATTAGATTACAGACATAAAATGGGGGAAGACCATTTCATGTCGACTTTGAGCCAAATTAAACTTGATGTGTGTAAATTTAAATAGTCAGTCATGATGAAAAGGAATGCATAACTTACATCAGGAAGTGTCATCACAAAATCGTGCAGATAAGCCTTCTTAGCGGCCTCTATAATCTCCTGCATGCTCACGGTGCGAGAATTATCACCGTACTGGATATTCTCTGCGATACTGCAGTCGAACAGCACTGGCTCCTGGGATACAATCCCAATCTGAGACCTCAGGAAGGGAACGCTGATGCTCTCAGATGGACGTCCATCGATCAGCTGGGGCAATAAGAGCAAGTCATGGTTTGATTTGGGAAACATTTTTACATTTGTCAGGAAGGGAAATCGCTTCCCAATTAGAAATTGATCGTGTCACAATCAAGGATTTTACAATGCTTCCTCGCCTTATGAGTATTAAATTGTTAAGAGATTTTTTAATAGTAGCTGCAGTGCCTTTAGTTAATGTCTTCAGTTTTACTGCTTACATCTGAATCTGGCAATAATTTTAGCAATAAGTGAAGCCATTTCAGAGGAAATACATTAAATGAGCAGTAAATGTGGTTTCATACCACTTGTCCTCCATCTGGGTCGTAGAATCGCTGCAGTAGTTGAACGCTGGTGCTCTTTCCGCACCCGCTGCTGCCCACAAAAGCGAGAGTCTGTCCCGGATGTACTGACACCTCCAGCCCCCTCAAAACCTGGGTGTCTGGCCTGCTGGGATACGTGAACCTGCACCCTTTGAATTCCACTTTGCCCTTAAAGTCATCCTGTAACAGGACGAAAGACGACAATACATTTTATAAGGCAAAAAAAGAGTCATCAATATTATTTTTGTGGTCCTGTCCTATAAAGACTGAACATTTTACAGTTTTTTTCTGAATTGCTCACCATCACTGACTTTCTTAAAACCTTAGTTCTACTAGCAGGGGATACAAAGGCTAACTAGCCAAACCTTGAAAAGTTGGGTTTAGATGTCTTTAGAAGCCAAATGGTTGAAGTAAGAAAAATGGTAGAAGCTAGCAGATGGGGAACCACACACTCTCTTACCCAACTTTGTCCTTCTGTTTTGCTGATGTTAATTTTGGGAACCCGATCCAACAGTTTGAAAATTTGGGCAGCAGCAATCTTAGCCTTGGCGTAGTCTGGTGTAAAAGATGAAGCTCTACCGAGTGCAGTCGCGCTGGTCACGAGAGCTGAAATGACTCTGAGGAACAAACACACACACAGCATCTTTTAATGACACCAAAGACTTGATGATCTGTCCTCACTGATGTTCATTTTATATATATGCAGTAATACAGATGTTTATTTCCATATGTTACTTTAACCACAATCTTTGTTTATATAAAAAAAATACCAGGCATAAGAATCTTTTTTTTTATTTTTATTACACCACAATTGCATTCTTTTTTTAATTCCATTTCTGCTTTAAAGCACCATCCTACAATGCAATGTATAAAAGTTACAGATAAATGACAGGACGAAGCACTAACCTGAACACCATCATGTATTGAAGCCCCTCATTACTGACCAGATAGCCGCCGTATCTAAAAGAGGCGGCGAAGGCCATGAAAATGACACACTGGGAGAATGCGAAACAGATCCCGTAAACATGAGCTTTTTTCTTGGCCCCTTTATACGGTGTTTCTAGTTGCTCTTCATATTGAGACACAAAGTGTTTCTCTTTGGCCAAGCCGGCGATGGTCCTGATGTTGCTCAAAGCTTCACCGGACACCTGTATAAACGCAGAGTACAATTTATATCCATACTAACACACACATAACACACTAATATTTCTTGCTTTATTTTGAATTGAATACGATGAAATTAATGACTTTTAGAAGTAAGCCAAGAAAAACTCTGAAACAATCTCATGACTCAATGAACCAGTCAAACCAATAACTTATGACTTTTAGGCTGATTGTTGCAAGGATTCATTAAAAAGAACCAGTAATTAATTTAATCTGACTACAGTTGCATATTCAAATGCGACATTCTCACTGAGGGAGCAAATATACATGCACGAGTACATCAGACCTTATTTAACATAACCTTTACCTGTCCAGCAGCCTCCAATGCGTTTTTGTCCTCATTAGCAAATCCTGTCAACATTTTAGACTGAAAAACTCCAGAGAGGCCAATGAGAGGGAGGAAGCAGGTGACCACCAGACTCAGCTTCCAGCTGAAGTAATACGCAATAATGAAGGAAGCGCCGATGTTGGTCAGTGAGTTCACAATCATGCCCATCTGTGAGCCTGTAGCCTTCAGGGAAGAGTACATTGATTAAACAACCAAACACGCAATTAACCATATAAATGATAGAAATTCTAAAAGGGCATATCATACAGATTTATCATGTAATTTATCCCCCTAAGGTCTACTAGAAATAAATAAAAAATCTTAATTCAGAATGTCTGATTTGTTGCCAGAAAATATTGTTGGTGAATAAAATATATTAATAACAAATAACCACTTTTGGTCAGTAAACTTTTTAATAAATAATTCTACCTTACGATGCTGAAAACTATATCACCTGATCATCTTTGCTTCGGGATTTCTTTGCAACAAATTGTTGTTTTGGTAAACACTGTTACTAAGTGGGCTTTCACACTGGCAGTTTAGTTCAGAACGGGGCACGGTTCGCATGAAAAATCGCTAGTGTGAATGCTGTCATGGGACCCGGGTGCGCGCTGGGGAACCGAACCCGAGACGACCTGGAGGAGGTGGTCTGAGTTCGGTTGCTCCCGAACCGTGCCGCGGCTCGCGTGAATGTGAAAGCAACACTGAATCGGGAGCGCACTTGTTCAGGAAGTAAAGTGACCTGCGCATGCGTTTTAGCTGATTGTGATGTATTTAGTTAAATAAAACACATGTAAGGGATGATAGTGTTGTTAATTTACCTTGGATACACTGAGCCTGCATTGTATTCGCGCATATCGCGTGGAATCAGGGCAACACATTTTGAAATCCACTGTCTCCGAAAGAGTCCGTTTGCAAGCAGCAGAAAGCCATCTTATGTGACAAACACACACAGTAAAGCTGTGTTGTTCACTCAACTGCGCATAATAGCACCGAATTAATAAAAAACACAATATATTGACCCACGTTCTGTTTTCTATCATGTGCCGTTCACGTTTGCGATGACGTAAGATGCACCAGGGTTCGATAGAATCAAGTTGAGTGTGAAACCAGACCAAACCAGAACAATCGCGCTCGGGCTCGGACCGCAGCAAACGAGCCGGAAAAGCCACCTTAATGAAATCCTGATCACCATAATGGTGACCAAACATTTCAATAAAACAACATCTAAACCTCTGCTAATTCTCAATAAAACGTATATTGCCGTATGACAGAAATAAAGACGATCTGGTTAGTAATAAGTGAAGCTGGTAATGCTGTTTGTGGAGTTGTTGAAATCTCCCAAGATATCAGCAGAGGAGGTTTATTGTCTTCTTTTCTCTTCAGTTGATTTCATCTAAGACTGAGGCTGGAAGTCAGTTGTCGTACTTGTGTTTCTCTTTCCTCTTTCCTTTCCTTGATTCTGCTTGTTAACAGCAGTTCATCACTGATGCTCAATCATCACATACTTAATCACTTAATTATGTCATTAACTTTAACTCTGATTCAGCGTTACTTACACTCTTTAGATTGGGACCAAATGTTCTTTGATCAGAGTTAATTTTACTCTGGGGATTTTGCAGTGTATAGATCAGTGGCTTTTACCAGCTTTGCAGCATACCAGTTTAGCAAAACATTTTTTTTTATAGTTTTTTTTTTTGGGTAACTTTTGGCACTCACCCCCTGCACCATGGATGCATCAGTAGCTAGTCTGGTAGTCAGAGCACCAGGACTGTTAAAGGGGTTGTCGAACCAGCCAACCTCTTGCTTTAACATTGCCTGAAAGCCGACCTTCCTCAGCCGACGGGTCAACAGCTCTCCTGATTTAGCAAATGAGTAGCCCTGCAATAACATTTCACAGTATCAGCGATCTGCTGTAATATTATGATACAGATTACTCATGAGAAAGGATACAATGTAGATTTGAAAACTAAAGAAATGTGGAAATACCTGCAAGAACTGTGAAAAGAAGCTCAGGACTCCTATAAGGACAAACAAAATACAAATCCCATTTATCTGCCTCCTCTGTTCATCCAGGTCTTGAATGGAGAACGTCTGAAAAAGCATCAAATGATACTGTTAAACATTCCTGTGTTTAATTAAAGATTATACTTAAAGATTTAAGGATGTGTAATGTCGCACCTTTAAACGTAATTCCAAAAATACACTTCTCCTATTTATTTATTTTTGGGATCGGTACGATTTTTTAAAATGTTTTTGAAAGAAGTCTCTTATCCTCACCAATGCTGCATTTATTTGAACAACAGTACAGTAATATCGTGAAAATTGTTAACATTTAAAACAATAGTTTTCTATTTGAATACATTTTTAAACGTAATGTATTCCTGTGATGCAAAGCTGAATTTTCAGCACTCACCCCAAGGATTTCACTGAATAAAAGAGCGTAGATGGGGTTGACCGATCCATTGATGGCAGCACCTAAAGATCCCAGCAGCATATACGGCCACTCAGGACGGTTATACTTCAGGATTCGTGCCACAGGAGCCGGTTCAATGACCTCTTCAGCATCACCTTTGCCTTTCTGCAAGACAAGATAGAGAACTTTTGATAAATATAGAAAGACAGGGTGTTATTACTATATTCAACTATATTCAGTTCCAGACCTTGTTGTTTGCTTGAGTTTCCTCCATTTCGAAAAGGTCTGAGTGGAATTCAAATTTTCCAGAAATGGCATCTGGAATTTTGTTTGACATCTGAGAATGAGATCGCTGTCTCAAAGACCGCCTATAGGAAAGGCATTTTAATTTTAAAAAAAGAGAAAATTTTGGACACTCTCCACAAAATAATATTAAACATGAGGCGTTCACGTACCTTAAGCTTCCTCTGATGAAGCTTCTTACTCTCTCAAGTCCATTCTCATCAGGACTGGTGATTTTAGCAGCTGTGGGATTCAATATTGTGTTAGAGTTTAAAAAAACAGATCATTCAAAAATTTCAATACTGACCCTCATATCACTGACCCTCAGTATCACCCTCATATCATTCAAAACCTAGTATCTTCATGCAGATATTTCCTTTACAATTCCCCAAAAAGGACAATACACCAATATGCTATATTACCTATTGCATTTCTTTAGAATAATACTGTAATAATAATATACTGTACATACAAAGTTGTGAACTTAAATAGAATATCACAAACATTTTCAAAAGAACAAAATCATCCCTTACTGGGAATCTGGCACAAAGTATCAATAATAAAAATTTAAGTTTCTGCAACCGGGGAAGCCTGTGATTTTTTCCGCCTACATAATAGACAAATCACAATAACAAACGCTGTCAAGTATCTTGCATTCGAAGGCCTGATGTTTGGGAAAATAATCATGTGAGACACTTCTGGTAGTCCATTATATCAAATTAGTTTAGCACTGGACATTTGAGATGCTGTGCAATGAGATTGGTCTGCTGGTTAGTCCAGTTATCCAATCACATGATCCGTTGAGGCAAAAATCACAGTGTTTTGTTGCACAGAGGAATTTATTCTGTAAATGTACGTTTTTTTATGCGCATTTTGCCTTTTCCATTCAGCGTTTTTTTTAAGCGTTATCCCAAAACTCGCATAAAAATACAAAGAAGGATATGATGCATGACATTTATTGATGAATGTTGCAAAATGTCTCCTTTCGTGTTTCACAGAAAAATACAAACATGCAATGACATAAAGCAATTGCTCACCGAAAAGTATGTATGCAAGCAGTTTGAATTCCTGGATAAGTTTTCCAAAAATCCCTGTACTCACTGTTCTCTGGTTTATCAGTGTTATCCTTTTCTTGACTCTGGAGCGTGACTAGGGTGAAGTACACTCCCTTTCTGTCCAGTAACTGGCTGTGCGTGCCTCTCTCTATAGCGCTTCCATGTTCAAAGCCCACGATCACATCTGCGTTGCGGATTGTGGACAGACGGTGTGAGATGCTGATAGTCGTTCTTCCCTGTCGAGCCTAAAAAATTTAATTGAATGAGTGTGTGCAACAACAAATACATGGAAATATATATATAGGTGTGGTTGCTATGTTGTTCTGGGTGGTTGCTAGGGTGTTGCTTAGTGCTTAAGGTGTTCTCAAGAACCCAGCAACACCCCAGCAACTAATTAGGTGTTTTCTGGGATCAGAACCTCAAATAAAAAAAATAAAAAAAAATGCGGTGATTAGTTCTTGAACAGAGGGAACAAGAGCCTTTCCTTTACTGGCCCGGCTCAATCTTGAACTGTTTTTAAATCCTCTCTTAAAACCTATTTTTTTTCTTTAGCTTTTAATTCATTGTGAACTTCTGTCATGAATGTGTTTTTTTTTTTCTTGTTCTTTATCTTATGTATTGTTCAGCACTTTGGTCAGCCCTGTTTGCTGTTTTTAAATGTGCTACATAAATAAATACAAACTTGAAACTTAAAAAGTGTTCTGAGTGGTTGCCAGGGTGTTGCTTAGTGCTTAAGTTGGTCTAATTGGTTACTGGGGTGTTGCTGGGGTGCTTACAGTGTTTTAAGTGGTTGCTAGGGTGTTGCTATGTGCTTGTTAAAGTGTTCTAAGTGGTTTACAGGGTGTTGCTGGGCGCTTACAGTGTTCTAAGTGATTTGCTGGGTGGTTGCTAGGGAGTTGCTGGGCATTTGTTGAGGGGTTCTCAGTGGTTGCTAGGGTGTTGCTTGGTGTTTAAGGTGTTCTCAGTGGTTGCTAGGGTGTTGCTGGGCACTTAAGGAGTTCTAAGTGATTTGCTGGGTCATTGCTAGGGAGTTGCTTGGGCTTCTTAATGTGTTCTAAATAGCGGTTAGACTTTTGCTTATGATTGTCAGCTACAGGAAATCCATTAATCCACTCAGTTAGAAGATATATAATTATACTATATATATACGGGGCAGAATGAGTTTGGTGGATGTAGCTTGAAAACTGTAGAAGTTGTTCAATTTGGTCTCAGTTTAAGGATGTTATAAAACTCACCTTGTCCAAGGCCTCCTGTACGGTAGCCTCACTCTCATTATCCAGCGCTGATGTGGCCATGTCTAACAGGAGGATTCTGGGATTCCTGACCAGCGCTCGAGCAATGGCGATTCTCTGTTTTTGCCCTCCACTCATTTGTCCACCACCCTCGCCGACCAGGGTGTCAAATTTCTGCACAAAACGACAGAGTGTCATAAAACTTATTTAGTTTGATTATGCAAAACTAATATATAAAAATATTTTTTCATTGAGAAAATGTTTTTTTTAAAGGGATAAAACATTTTAAAACATAAAAATATATTATAAATATAATAAATTGCCATTTATTGTCATCATGCACTTCCTCTGTTACTTTGTATATTTTATCAGTAAGGTAATGCATGTACTGATCTTGTACAGTAATTGGCACCTGAGGAAGATCCATGATGAAGTTGTAAGCATTGGCCTGTTTGGTGGCTTCTATAATCTCTTCCATGGTGACTCCACGTCGGCCATGTCGGATGTTCTCAGTGATCGTAGTGGCAAACAGAACAGGCTCTTGTTCCACTATTCCAATAAGGGAGCGCAACCACTGGATATTCAGACTTCTGATGTCATGACCATCCAGGGTGACCTAAAAATGACAACAATAAATGCGGATACAAAACCACATTTTCAACACTAGATTTTAGATTTACTGCATTGAACTGGAATTTATACTATCTTTTAACAACTCAGATGAAATAAATAAAATGAATAATGCAACAACAAAAAATCTTATTAATTGGAAATAATTGATGAGCTGCAAAATTCTGAACTAGTTGACTATTTGAACTATTTGAACTATTGAACTAGTGTTTTTATTGTTAAAACTATTAAAAAAAATTACAGTAATTGAAGTAAAGCTGAAATAAAATAAAATATAAATATTAGATGAAGAATTACTAAAACTGAAATACAAATAATAATAATAATAATACAACTGACAAAAACCACATAACAAACTGACCAAAACTCAAACTAAAATTAAAATAAAAAACGAACATATAAAAACAAAAGCTAATTCAAACTAATAATAATGATAATTAGTATAATAATATAAAAATAATAACACTGATTTGAACTACTGTACCATTCCTTCTTTTGGATCGTAGAACCTCTGGATGAGTTGGATCATTGTGCTCTTTCCTGATCCACTGGGTCCAACAAATGCAGTTGTCTCGCCAGATTTGACCACAACATTCAAATCATATAATATCTGAAAACAAGACAAGGCCAGTCAATACTGGATATAATTTAACTGTTTAATGCAAATATTATGGTATAAATGCTAAAAACATAACCCACTTTTACTTCAGGACGGGAGGGATAGCTGAAGTGAACGCTATGGAATTCAATGTCACCTTTAACTTTGTCTAACGTATGACCTTCTTCTGAGAAGCAATCGATTTCTGGTTCCTGTACAGGAACAGGATGTGACAGTGATTAATCTTTCCCTGAAGCTGAAAGAATTAAATTCATTGATTTTTGTGAGAAGAACTGTGAGTGTGTGTTATTCTCACCCTGTCAATAGTGTCAAATATAATCTTGGCAGCAGCCCGACCAGAGGCAAACGCCTCAAGACACGGAGAAGCCTGGCCCAGATTCAGGGCACCCATAAGAACACCAAAGAAGACCTGTGGAGAATAAAAACATTTATCTCCGGTTTCACAGACAAGGCTTAAGATGGTCCTAGACTACAATGCATGTTTGAGCGGTTTTAAATGAACGCAACTTGCAATCTAAAAATATGTCAGTGCCATTGTTTTGTCTCAAGATGCACACCAGTAATGTTTTTTTAAGGCATGTATATAAAAGCTACTTAAATGTCCTAATCCTGGCTTAATCTAAGCCCTGTCTGTGAAACCAGGCACTAATCATTAAACCATAAATTTACAGAATGCATATAATTCTGTATCATTCTTTTTTTTTCTTTTAAAAAAAATACATTTTCTTTTATTATTTTTGCCTTTATTTATGATTATTTTAAATCATTTTTATGTAAAGTATTTTGAATTACAATATGAATAAACTTACCATGCCTAAATAAACTGGAAAAATGTCAACAATAAATGTTCTATAAAATGACAGGTCAAATAAAAAAAAAATAAGGCTACACTTTACTTTACAGTGTCCTTGTTACACGTTAAATGTAGTTACTGTATAATGTACAAATGTAATGTAGTAACAGTAAATTATGCATAGTTGTGAGTAACTAACCCTAAACCAACCCCTAACCGTAACTCTATAGATGTAAATGTACCATCAGTTTCTAGTAAGTACATGTAGTTAATTATTATTATATAGTACTTAAATGCATAATTACTGTACAGCTGTAACAGACACCTTAAAATAAAGTGTAACCAAAAATAAATATAATTATAATATACTATTAAATATAATATAAGTTCAACAATGAAATAAAAACAATACAAATTTAAATAATTTATTTAACCCATTGTAAGGTTTTCATTCTGTCTTACAGACTTTTAGAGACGTTTACACAACACCATTTTCAACTAAAAACGTTTTATGCGTTTCGGCCGTTCATTTACACAATACAGCTTCATTTTGGGGGCCTGAAAATGCAAACTTTTGAAACCGATACCATGATTGTCCCTTTCTACACTACAAAAACACAAATGTGGGAAAACAGTGACATCATGCACATAACATGTTCAGTCTAACAAAGTGACATCGCCATCTACTGGCCTGGCAACAGAATACAGCATTTCTATTCGATTTCGCGGATCTGTGTGACTAGGGATTCTTTTGACAACGTTGTCATTTTTACCCAAAAAATGAAAAACTTTTCCATTTTTAGTACACTGTTGTTATGTAAATGTACCATCAGTTTCTATTACCTTATGTGTTCTGTTCCTGTTTCCTTATTTCCCCTCATTATTTCTTTCTATAGTTGCCAATTATGTTCATCACCTGTTTCTAGTTGAGTTGCGCATTATCTTGTGTTTATTTAAGCCCTGAGTTTTGTTCAGTTCATTGGCCTGTATTGTCTTTGAATGTAAACCAAAGCTGTGGATAGTTCACTTTGAAATACATTTTTGGTATGTTTTAGTACACATTGATGGCTTAAGACACGAAACGAGCTGTTTGTGTGAGAAAACGAACAGTATTTATTATATCGGTTTTACCTCTTGTAACCACAGCCACGAAGCGCCCGGCCCTTAGGCCGTCAATGTGTACTTACATTTACGAGCCATTAAATCATGTTTAATTTGGACTTCTCTGTGCATGCTCTTTGAGGTGGTGACCATAGACCTGCATTATATGACTGACAGACAAGAACGGTTTGACCTAAAAATATAAAAATTGAAACTACTGCGGATACAAAGACACCTACATCTTGGATGACCTTGAGGTAAGCTAAAACATACCAAAAATATATTTCAAAGTGAACTATCCCTTTAACGTTTATCCTATCTTATGGATTATCTTCTTTGTTTTGTTTATTAATAGTTTAATCGGCTGATATTAAGATCCACCTCTCCCTGCTTCATCATCTTTGTCTGCCTTGCCAAATGTCATTCCAAAATTGTTTTGTTTTCTATGCAACACAAACGATTTACTTTCGATTCGACAGTTCCTCGTTTGTCAAGCTCCACATACAGTAAGACAAAAATAGTAGTCCATATGACTTGTGCACTATATTCTGAAGTCATATTAGCCTTGTCCGAGGTAAAGACCAAAATTTAAGTTGTAAAGTTTATTCAGAATTTCTCCTTTTGTGTTCACACTTGTAAGTCATACCTGAACGAGGCCGCCGGGTGTGAGCTCCTTGGTTTCAATGACCAGTTTTGAGCCGTACCAGAAAGCCAGAG
This sequence comes from Semotilus atromaculatus, assembly GCA_031834385.1. Taxonomy (NCBI): domain Eukaryota; kingdom Metazoa; phylum Chordata; class Actinopteri; order Cypriniformes; family Leuciscidae; genus Semotilus; species Semotilus atromaculatus. The sequence goes on along the minus strand of JAULUF010000055.1, from coordinate 39,845,291 downwards.
CGTAACACAGGAATATGATGCACCAGAGGTAGCCCTGAAACACACCGACGATCGCTCCCTTCTTAATACCCCACACCTGGGCCTCGATGAGGTTCTTGTCATACCTGTGGAAAAATGTCACTTTACAGAGGCCCAGAAAAGTGTCAAGACTTTATCATTCATAATCAATTGCATACAAATTGACTAAACGATAATTAATCTTAGATTGATGAGCTATACTCTTAAATGCTTTTTCTTTTTTGCAGTTGAAAGAAATTAACTGGTAACACTTTGTCTCGTTTGTTATTAACATTAACACATTATATTGATGGAATTGTATGTGTTTTCAGTTTGTATTACACATCTTCTGAAACAGTACTGAATCTCCGGATCAAAACACAAGTGAAAAAAAAAGCAGAAACAAGCGATATCATATGTAAGCAGATGCAAATGTAAAATAATTCTCGTGTTACGCAGCACGTTTGAGGTTCATTCTCGTGTGTCAAGCAGGTTCGGTTGAGCTTCTGTTTATGTTCGCTGATCAATGTTTATATGTGAATGAAAGCCTAAATTCAATCTGTTCAACATATAAAGCGATCGATTCTCTTCATAAAATTTGGACTAAACCGCTCAATTCATGGATTCTTTTATCAACTTTTTGAAGCGTCAAAGTGGTAGTTGTGTAGTTCTCAATAGAGGGACAGAAATCTCTCAAATTTCATCAAGATCATCATCATTTGTGTTCTGAAGATGAATGAAAGTCTTACGGGTTCGGAACGACACGAGGGTGAGAAATTGATGACAGAATCACCATCCCTTTTACTATTTCAACCCCTTCATTTCAAGCATAATCCACATAATTCCAGATGTTTGAAAGTGCAATGTTTTCTGCTTGAATATCCTGTTTCGCTTTGAGTATCCAGAAGTGAAGAGGGTTGCACTGACAGAGAGAGGGCATACTGTACCTCTCTGCCTCTTTGTGCTCTCCTCCAAAAGCAGCCACCGTTCTGATGGAGGAAAGGACTTCATCGGCCACCGCTCCGGCTTTAGCATAGGCCGCCAATTCACGACCCGTCAGCCTCGCCACAGCCTTCACATCGATAAAACACATTTCGATTATTTTACATCACTCTCAGATTAGAAAAAAAATCTGATGGGAAGATGATTTAATGTTTTTATCCAGCAAGGATACATTAAATTGAGCAAAAGTCACAGTAAAGACATTTATGTTACAAAAGATTTCAAATAAATGCTGTTCTTTTGAACTTTCTATTTATCAAAGAATCACATGTCACGATATTACTGTTTTTACTGTATTCTTCATCAAGTAAATGCAGCCTTTGTGAGCATAAAAGACTTTTCTCAAAAGCACCAAATTTGTGACTGGTAGCATACATTTGGCAGACGCATTTATCCAAAGCGACTTACATTGCATTCGATGAATTCTACAAGTGGTTCATCTCCTTCATATTAAACTATTGATGGTGATACCAACCATTGCCATGAGTCCTGCAGCCAGTCCAATGAGAGGACTCACTGCTATCACCACCAGCGTCAGCTTCCATCCACCAATGAATCCCACCATGAAACCAAATATGAATGTTGAGATCCTCTCGATGAAGATGGACACCTGGTCTGCTATAGCGTTGTTGATTTTGTTAATGTCACTACATGGAAAAAGAAGTCAAAAACATGCTAAATGAAGCAACTTTCTAAATTGTTTTAAAAATCGGTTTATCGTCCAGAAACCTCTGATCACTCTTCAAGATGCACGTTTTGAGGTTTTGATATTTAACATGACAGATTCATGAACATAGCTTACAATAGTGTAAGAAAGACTTGAATATTACTCAGATATTCTCGTGTTCAGCTCCCCGACGGAGTTGCAGTCGAACCAGCCGATCTCCATGCGCATTATCTTCCTGAAGTACATTTTTCGGATGCGTTGGATCTGTCTGGCGGCAGCAGAAACCCAGAGAGCGATCTGAAACCAGAGTGCAAACCCATGCATACTGTCAATTCACAAACTTTCTTCTTGAGGCTCTCCAGCAGACCTGCAGCACTGAGATGAATGGATGTGTATATCAGGAGCCTGATTGCATCTCTTATACTAGATAGACATTAATATTGGATCAGTTTCTTTAAGTGTATTCATTTAGATGGCCACGTACAGTAAAAAGGTTTTCTTGTACCTGAAAGTAACTCAGGATAAGGACTCCAGCTCCAATTCCAACATAGTAAAATGCAAACTTGGTCATCTCAGCCTCAATATCCACACTGTAGAGAGAGAGCATTTACAATATACTGTATTACTGTATAATGCAATTATGTATAATGTATCATTTGATTATGTATTACATCTGTGCAATCGACAAATGCATATGCAAAGTGACACATTTTACAATGTTTGTATTATCCTGTTTGTATGTATGTACTGTATATAGCCTCTCCGAAAATTATACCCTATACCTTTAACAGCCAACAAATACTCTAATGACATCTAATTGAAATGTAGTTGCAATGTTACTTCTAGTTAGTAGAATGTCCAGAGTGGACTACATCCTTGGCTCTTGCACAAAACAATGCATTTTCCTCTAATAGGTTCTAGTAGAAAGGTTGTGGTGAGGACAGAATCATTTGTATGCCTCAAACGGTGTCCTGAACATCCTCACTCACCCACAGTATGTGGTGGTGTTGTCCGGCCGCTCGACCACAGACCCGTTCAGCCAGGTAATGGTGTTATTGATGCAGGTTTTGTTGGGGTCGGTCAGTTCCTGAACCTCGAGCTCATACTCCACAAAGGTGTTGGTCATCATGCCATACACCAGCAGCATGAGAGGGGACGCGGCGCCGTGGACCAGAGAGCACGCGCTTCCCACCGCCATCATCAGGCCTTCCTTCCATGTGGCAAAGCGGAACTGGGCAAAGGTCAAAACCAGTGATGTGTGAGGAAAATCAAGAATTAGACCAATCTGAACCGCAGAATCATATCGAGACACTTACCAGCTGAAAGAATCCAACACTCAGAGCTTTCTCTTTTGTTTTGTCGCTGCCCTTCCTTCAAACACAGAAATAATTTTTGTTGTACCTGAGAATCGATTTTCATGCACAACCTATATGAGGGCGTTAACTATACAAATGCACAGTTCATTTATAATAAATAATTCAATTGAATCAATTAATTGAAATCAATTCTGAACAATTCTGACTGTTACTTGTAAATCAAACCAATACAAAGTATCTGTACAAATAATTATGTAAATAATGCACAATAAATAGTATTTTCAGTCACACTGTTATTCTGTCAACAGGAGTTTTGGAGTTGCTGGGATTGTTTATAGTTTTCTAATTGTAGTTTTTTTTCTTCCCCTTTTCATAAAAAAAAAACCCACTTCATATTATCAACACACATTTAAAGCACTAGTCCAATCAATAAAATATTAAGAAATATTTCTCATAAATGGCATTTTTGTCATATCATGCATAAATAACATGGATCAATTTAGGTCAATAAATACCAAAATACTCACTTGAGATCAGCATCTGTTTTTTAAGAAAATTGTGATATAAAATTAGTTGCACAGAGTAAAACGTCAAAAACTAATACATTTTTTCCTAATTGTTATGTACATGTAATTGCAGATATTGAGCAATTAAATTTAGACATGCATGCAGTGCACTACAGTTCTTACCTTGATCAGTATTGTATGATGTTGTGTTTTTACTTTTATTCTTCTTCATTCTTTAGTTTGGCTGCATCTGAAATGTGATTTTACAGAGGAATTTAGCTATTTTCAACCTCTCAACGGCATTAAATAACGTCTTATGACAAAACATAACATTTAGTCTTATCTGTAATACATTTTAGAGGAGAACTGAAGAGGTAGTAATGCTGAACTCTTTTTCTTTTCATTACTTTTGTGTGTTGAAATACAGAGAACTTCTATTATTAACCTGGCACTTCATATTGATTAACAGACCTAAAACTGATTCTATACAGAACCTTTAAGAGCTCTGTCAGGTGAACCTTTAAGGGGTCATTTTATGGATTTAGTTTTAATCAATTGATTTTGTTTTAATTCATTTTTTTTATTTTAATTGGAAGAATTAAGCATACTAGAAATAATTAATTAACGTGAAATAATTTGAAATGCAGGCGACTAAAGCAAAAAGTCAATCTCACTGCAAAATACTGAGATATCAAAAACATCTAATTTGTGTTCTTTTCTATTTCCAAATAGACTTCATGAAACATTTCAAATGGCCAGCAGTTAAACTACTCAATCAAATCATTTAAACTGTTATAGTCTTTTTTTTGTAATGGAGAAAGCGAGAAGGACTGGTTCATACCTGTTGTGCTGAGCTGCTCTCAGTGGCGATTCTCTCATGTCAGAGGGGCTCTTCTATCAGTGCAGTCAGTCACACCTCAAACACTATCTATTAGACTGATAAGACATTACCTGATCTCAGCAGAGCAAGGTCAAGGTGTGCACAGTCTGTTCTCCAAACAGAGATTTGAGTAATGGTGATGTGTTATGGTGGGGGGGTTAAGTCATGTTATAAGTGTTAATGAGTTACCAATGTGACTTTTCCTGATATTGGTCACATTTATTAATCACTGATCAAATCACATTGAGATTTACTGCTGATTATTAACATCATCTCACAGACAACAGTAATAAATTGGGTTGAATGACCGTTGGGTTGTTGGTTTATTAAGACAAGCATATAAGGTTGGGCTTGCAATATTGGGTACTCCTCCTCACACCGTATGCACATGTCAATCGGTTGAGGGAGGGGGTTTGGGAGGAGGGCGAGGAGGAGCCAGTGTAACGGAGACCAGCTTGTAGCGGCTGTGCGAGTAAAACCTCACTTCCCTGATCTCAAGAGGGGCTCTAGCGACTGACAACCACGCCGGAGACCTGGGTTTTAGGCTCGCACAGAGCGGGGTGAGTAGGACCTGGGTGAAGGGTTACATTGGTGCCGTGGACCCGGATGGGAGTGAGGTTTAGAGGGGTGAGTGTAACGGAGGCCAGCTAGTAGTCGCTATGCGAGTAAACCTCACTCCTCTGATCTCAAGATGCGCTCTGGCAACTGACGCTAGAGGCTGCAGTCTTTAGCCTCCTAATCAGAGCACCTGATTCCCACGCTGGGGACCCGGGTTCGAAGCCCGCACAGAGCAGGGTGAATAGGACCTGGGTGAGGGGTTACATCAGCAGAGGGGAATACAACGGCAGAACTGGCGAAAGGAGGAGCCAAGGTAGAGCCAGCCAATAGGCTGGAGCAGGATGAGGTGGAGACCCAAATAAAACTCCAAGAACAATGGCCCAGGGACCAATCATAGGCCTGGAGGGCCTGTGACGTCGTCAGCTCAGGTGACCATGGCGGATGTGGGGGCCTGGCAGAACGGGGCAACACCAGGGGGAGCGAGGACCAAGGTGGAACCAAAGGTAAGGAGGACCCCGGTGGAGCAGAAGGGGAGGAAGACTGCGGCACAGCCGGAAGTCCGGAAGTCCGCAGCAAAACCAGGATGATGAGAGACCAAGGTGTAGCTGGAGGGACGAGGGAGCCCGGTAGAGCCTGAGTAGTGGCGGATCACTGTGGATCTGAGGGAGCGCAGAGCCAAGGCGGAGCCAAAGGACTGACAGGTCGGCTTGGAGAAATGGGCCTGGAGGCCTGGGGTTTAGCCAAGGAATCTGATTCACAGAGCCATGCCGGAGGTGAAGGAGCCCGAAGCTAAAGACCTTGCAGGAGTCAGCGGCGAGGGCGGTGCCAAGAGCTGCGAAGCACCAGCGGGACATGCGAATCATCCAGAATCACAGCTGGCTTAACCGGAGAAGAAAGTTAAAGGGTGGGGGAGAGCAGTGGTGTAGTCTAGTTATTTGTAGTGTGTATACTGTGATACCCGCCCCCCGCCTTTTACTAACCCAAGCGTCACCCCATAAGCACCACACTGTAAAAATGAATTTTGATGATTTGTTTTCACAACTTTTTATATTTTGTCAAATCAACTTGTAATTAATGTAGTTCAGACAACATAATATTTTGAGTTTCTATTTATTAAACCAATCTCCTTTGTTGTATTAACTCAAATTTTTTATTTCAATGAACTCAAAATTTTAAGGCAACCGGGTAACTTACTTTTTTAAGTTAATCCAACTATTTTTTTTTACAGTGCACCATAATGCATACATGCATCGACCTGTAATTGAGAGCATTATGGAAGACTAAGAGTTATCAACATGTCAATTTATTATAAGCAACACAAGACTTTAACAGCCAATGATATTTACAGCTGGGGAGACTGGACTGATTTTCTACTGTTTAGTGTTAATCACCATCTAACTCAGCCCTGAATATGGCCTCTGAAGCACAGGTTTTATCAGCTGACAATATTCCAAAAAAATAATAATAATAATTTAAAAGATTATAGGCACAAATACAAATTTACTTTTAGAAATTGTGTTTTTTAAGAAAAAAATTGTGTTATTGTTTTGGCAAGTTTACGGTTTAAATTAAAACATGTATGAAAACTTGTGTGATATTCCTTTAAAATAACGTTTTAATAGATTTCATTGATATTATTATTATTTTAAAGTACATTTTACTGTGCAATTTATTTAATAATTTCTTTGAGTTATGCCGCGTTCCAGTCAACCTGTAACCGGTGTTTTTCCAATTAACCTTATACCCGTGACGTCAGAGCTCGTAACTGGGAGTACGTCGATCTAGTACTAGTTCACGGGTGGGAAGTCACAGGTTTGACCGCCGTTCCAGTGCACTTTCACGGGTTTAAGGTTGGAAAAACATGGGTTACAGGTTGCGCGGCATTAGACCGAACTTTTATTATGACAGGTTGTCGTAAAGACATTAGCCTACAGTCTGTGTGTATATGATACAAATTAATGATGATAGTTTTATCTAATAAAATGGTGAAATTCTGGTGAAGTGACTCTCATAGCAGCTCTGCGATGAAGTTGACGTGTGTTGCCTATATCAGGTCTACTCTAAATACAGTGAAACGCTGAAAACACCACGTCACGCGTGCTTCAGTGTGTGTGTAGTGGATCGCACATTTAAGCGATCATTCCCAGAGACTCATAGAACAATTGCAGTCTTTTGATTTATAATTTTTTTTTTAAATGGCCTAATTCCGTGACGTTCTGTTTTGTGGATTCCGCAATTCGATCCGGGTGAATTTATGAATGAAAGTGTGAAAGTTCTGTCACAAAACGAAGTTGTTGCGTATCCTCATGCTTTTTTGTAGTGGGTAGGCTATACGTAAATCCCTGGCCTTTCCTAGTGGGTATACGGCATATACCTGCGTATCACGTAGACTACACCACTGGGGCAGAGGCTGGGAGTTGGCTCCACTATAAATGTAATGAGCCAGTCATCTCCATTTGGCTCCGGGGTGGACTGTTCAAACAGCACTGCCGGACCTGGCAATATTCTCCGGCGGGATAGATATGACAACTGACAATGGCTCTGGGACAAACCCTTTGGCTGGCTATGACTCTGTGGTTGGAGGGGGCTCACACTCGTGGTCAGGGGCAGGTTTTCTCTTGTTGTCCAGGACTCTCCGGACTGGGATGACAAGGAGTCACAGTCATATGGTTGAATCCAACACGAAGGAGTCAGGAATTCACTTAAATAATCTTTAATCCACAAACAGAATTACACAAGAGAATAAACACGTTTACCACACATACGCAAGGACTATGACAACAGAGCAACAGAACAAAACGGAGTACGTATACGCTGAGTTACATAAACATAATGATCGACAACTGAACATAATCAGTAAGGAGACTAACTAGGAAACATGGTGATAGTTTAAGAGCCTAGCGGTAATTCAACCCTTTGGTGACATCAAAAACATATAAATAATCAATAATTGATTACAAAACTCATACTTATCCCCATCTGAATCCAGTTGAAACATGTATGCTGTGTTTTGGTTGTTTTCCCAAGTCATGTGACCCGAGTGTTTGATTAGGACTATGTATTCCGTTTACCTGGTGTTCTTTTACACCAGGTGTTCTATTACACCTGGTGTTCTATTACACCTGGGGTTCTATTACACCTGGTGTTCTATTACACCTGGGGTTCTATTACACCTGGTGTTCTATTACACCTGGGGTTCTATTACAGTTTTTCTCGATCGCTTAAACACATTTCTTGAAACTATACCTCGTATTCTCAAAACAGTAAACACAAATCCATAACGTCTCACCCAATTCCCCAAACATCCTATTTTCGGGTCAAAATGAAGCTCTACACTCAAAACCATTCACTCTTGCTGAAAAACCAAATTTTGCCCTCAGACAGGACACACAAGCCCTCAAAATCACACACACTACAACATAGTCTAACTATAAATTCAAAACAACATTTCCAAAGCTGGTAAGTTATGCTGCTTGCGGTTCCCCCCCCTTCACAAACCTTTTCACATGATGAACACAAAAGACATAACCAATGGATTTGTACTCTTCTTCTTTTTTTTACTCTCTCCTCTAAATTTTTTTTTATATTTACTTACATAAGATGTGTGTGACCATCATATGACAGTAAAAGAGCACACACAAACCTTATTCTAATATGGAGTTGTATTGGAATGGTAAAGAGTGTTGGTACGTGACAGGAGGGCCTCCACTCAAGGATGCAATATGATGAACAAGTCTAAGAATGTTCCACATATGGTTGAAATACCATCATTGGCCTAGAAAGATGACATTCTGGGGCTCAAGACTGTAGTAGTTCCACTGAAGTAGAAAGGATGCCCTCCTTCACTGTCACACTCTACAGCCACTCTGTGTGACTGTACAACTGCTGGCCTTTTCCTGCAAGAAAATAAACCTCATCAAAGACAATTGGAAATGTTTGTCTCTTATTCAGTGATCGAATTTTCTTTGCCACCACACCTCCCTGAAGGTTCTGATGATGGAGGCAACGGTGAAGCACTCAAATCTAAATGACCACATGGTCTACTAGGCAATGAGAAATGAAGGGATTTGTGTGTAGAGTTTTGCAGTGACAGTTCAACAATTCTGACTCATGTGTCAAAACAGGGAATAGGCTAGTGTTTATAGTTTAGTGAAATGGGTGTGCTTTTTGATAAATGGCATTATGGTTTTGAAATTTTAGTTCAAAAGCTTGGTTATAGTGTTTAAGCAATTGAGAAAAACTGTAATGAATTCATTAGTCCCTATGTATTTATCATGTATTCTTCAAGGATATAGACTAGTAGGTTATGGTTTTAGGGTTCGGGTTCGGAGAATAAGTTGACTTGTAGTCAGATGAATGTCTGTTGGGGGGACTCAAATGACAGTTAGTTGACATGTAGTTGAAAAATTACTTATAGACCTTATGCACGAGAAAAACGAGGGCGCCGCCATCTTTAGAAAATTGTCTTTGAACTTCCGTTTTTGCGGTCGCTCTGCATATTTCTATGGCATCGCTGTCGAGGAGTAATTAGCTGGTGAAGTGGATTTACTTATTTAGAGTTAACGAACGTTATCACGAGCATTGTAATGTTTATCATAAGCATTGTAAAGCAGATGTCTTAACAAATGTCGACCGGGAACTTTTTTAAACGAGCCGTTCATTCATCTATGAAAGATCATTGTGAAAATACAGACCGGAAGTGAAAAGACAAAGAGTGCAGCGCTGAAAAGGGGCGGGGCTACATAAGGTCTATTGAGAATGAGAATGTGACGTCACGCGTTTCACTCCGCGTTGCATTGTGGGAAGGCGTCGCCATCTTGGAAGGATACGCTATCCGTTGTCATGGTTACTTCGACAGTGAGACCGAGAGAAATAGCGACAGAGAGAGAGTAGCTTGATATTTGTTTGCATTTTTGCGATAAGGCACAGTTTCTTGGGAATAAATGAAGAAGGGGGAAGCAAAAGGAAAGGGGCTCTATCGGGAGAGACTAAATAACACCAAGCAGCGTTATTTAGAGAAACTAATTGACATCTACAACATATGGACCCGTACGACCTGCTACAGAATGGACGAAAGACCCAAAGCACTACAACCTTTCACATACCCTGACATAGTCAATTACCTGGTTTATGGTATCAGTGCCTAACGTTACTGCCTACACAATGCAAGAGTTCAGAAGCTTTAAGTCATTAGAAGCTTATGAACAATTCTGCTGCGACCGGGTGCAAGACTTAGAAACCCCCAAACCTGTAACGTTAAACTGCCAGAGTTCAGTCATACCTGATGTTTCAGGCCTCATTCATATGTGGAAATAAATCTGATATGAATCAGATACGTGCATTTGCACCCGCCGTGCAACGTCAAGCGGACAGATCGGACATTCCCGTCGATGCGAGTCGTACGTCATTAAAAAAAAAAGTGTCTTTTTAAAACATTTCGCGGTACAGATACGCCTATATCTATAACAAATTAAACAACTCTAGTTGAATAACAGAGTATTCATTTCGTTAGTTTGTGTTAAATAAAAGGCGAACTGTGCTGAAATGTGTTTTTGAAATCATGCTTTGCTCCCTGTTGCTGCTGTCAGTTTATTGACAAGCAGTTTCTCTAAATAAAGATGGCCCTTTCATTTCTCTTCCTTCTCCATATCTTCCAAAGAAACTGCGGCGTATCGCTAAAATGTAAACAAATACTAAGCTGCGCTGTCTCTCTCTTTCTCTATTTCTGGAATGTTTAGTCGCGCCTCTGTGAAGTTCTGAAGGCGTTGCCCCTGGCAACTGATAGCGTCTCCTACCATCATGGCCGTCCAGCTCAGACCCCGCCCAAATCGGCACGTGACTCCTCACTCTCAATAGTTAGTAGAATGTATAAAGTGGACTATCGAAATAAAGTGTTACCGATTTTCGTATACCCAACCAATATAATTGATATGCCATTGACATCTGGTGGCATGAATCATACAACATGCTAACTAACAAGCAAAAACAGCATATTTCAGGCCATCCTACAATCATGTTAAGCAAACAATGCATTTGTGAGCTAATTAAAGCCTTACAAATGAGTTGAAACCCCATACAACTATATCTATATCTATATACTATGTCTATATCTCATTAGGAATCTGATGTAACTTACAGACTCAAATCATTAAATAAATAAAATGCTGTCAAAATCACAGGTAGCCTATTATCTTGTGGGAAGGTGTGTAAAATTAGGTCAGTGACCGGGCGGTGAATAACTACAAGGTATTTTTTGACCTATGATAAATCACTTATTAATCAGTTTTATAGATAGAGTGATACAAGCTGGTGTCGTTGTCTGCAACATTCTGCCATAAAGTTGCAGCTCTCCCACTCTTTATTGTTATTTGAACATCAGGTATTAATCCTTGTCATTAAGATTTGCATTCTCAATTCAATCCTGGCGCTCAACCCTGTCCCCGCATTAAAATGAATGATGTAAGATTAACAGTGTGTGAATAAAACCCAGTGTAAGACCCATTTTAAATGCAAGACCCAGTTTTATGTATCAGCTCCTTCTCTTTATGTGGTTTTAATGGGTCCTTGGCCTGAAAAGGGTTAAATTCTTAGTCTTGATGTTTATTATACTTTTTTATTTTTATTTAATCAGTTTAAAGTTACAGGGACAGTGCACATTAATAAACGCTTGCGTAAATGCGCCAGTTTAGCCAACTTGGCTAATTTTCAACTGTAGTCACTGGGCAGATGTAATGACCGATCAAATACATTTAATCAACAATACGTATACATACATTAAAACACATGTCATAACAGTTAATAAAATACATTAAACAAGGTCAACAAATCAAAACATGTTTCAAATGATTTAAGAAACTACAGAATATGAGTACACACTTGATTGTCTTTTAACCATGATTTTAATTTAATCTTTAATAGCCCATATGAAACACAGTCTCTGATAGACGTATAGGCAAAGCTGCTCTCGCAGAAAAAAGCTGACTGTCCAAAGGCAGTTCTTCTCATTTGTATTACACAATCACCTCTTGTTACAGACCATGTATGTCTAATAACAGTAGTTTTTTGTTTTATAAAGGCAGTTAGTGGTGGGGGTGCTAAGCCATATACAATTTTAAAGTCAAGACAAGAGTCTGTGAATTTAATAAGATTGTCCCAAGTCATTAGGTTATGTTTTTTTAAGCAGTAACAGTGGTGATAGGTAGTTGGCTTCCTATCAAGCACCTTAGAAGCTTGATGGTACAGTAACTGCACAGGTTTAAGTGTTTACAACAAATGTGGCATGATCATAGCATTAAAATATATTGTAGCTGCCTTTGTAGTCAGACAATTTCTTATATGACGGAAATTTGACATGTTAAATTTTACTATATTTATAACTTTTTAAATTTGTTTTTTAAATGTTAAATTAGAATCTATTATTATACCTAAATATTTGAAATCAGATACCATTGACAATTGTTCCCCTGCAGTATAAATATTGGCTACAGAATTATCTGTTGACCTCTTTGTAAAAAACATACATGCGGTTTTCTTTATGTTTAAATAAAGACAGGAATCACTAAGCCATTGCATAACATCTTCCATCACTGCCGTGGGCTTATTATGCTGCTTGCTGCTTGTTCGGCGCATGTACATAAATGACAGTGTCGTCTGCATACATCTGAATTTCAGACTCATTGCATACAGTCGGAAGATCATTTATGTACAGGCTAAACAACAGGGGCCCCAAAATTGATCCCTGAGGTACACCAATATTACAACTAATACTTCCAGAAAGAGATTGACAAGAGATTTACCTGTTCATACACAGAACTTGATCCGCTGTCAGCATGTTTTTGGGTTGTCAGTCCTGTATGTACCCAATGTCCTACTTTTCAGAGCAATCTTGAAACTACTTTTTAAGCAGCACTTCTCTTGTCGTCTCTTCAGGATGAACCGCTTAATACACTTCGTTTGAAGAACAGCCTCAGCCAAAAGAGTCATTTGAATGTGCCTCAAATAGGAAGTGTCCAGCAGCTCTGGATCTTTGTTAACTGCAGCATTAACAATAGCACAAGTGATTCCTGCGCACTGTAAAAACACAGTTTCAAAGAAGTCTGAGGATGTTTCCTGTGTTTGGGAATGTGCTGTTTACACGATCCTAAACACAGGTAACTACTTCTTTAGAAACTGATCTCAGGACCTGTGTTGTTATCAACTAAAAATATTAAATATCATTGTTGATATGATACAATATGATATAAATATTAGATGGAAAAACTTCAAAACTGGGGAAAAAAGCTAATTCGAACTATTAAAAAATATTTAAAATGACAGACTCGTACAACATAATTATTAAAAAAAAGCGAATAAAAAATATTAATAAATACGATAACAGTTTGGACTGGAACAGCTCCAAATAAATAAAAAATTACACATTAATAATAATAATAATCATGGCTTGACATTAACTTTTTTTGCTCACCAGCCACTGTAGCCAGTGGTTTTCCAAAGTTAGGCACTCACCATTTTCACTGGCCACAAATTTGACGTCTATACTACCATGGGGAAAAACTGCATAGATATTTTTTTAACATTATCTCAATTTGGCAGCATGTATATTAGGCTGCTGTCACTTTAAGACCTGACACGGACCCATTACACACATGCTTTTTTCCCTCAACTGTTTACATTCACTTAAAACATAACTGACTGTGTTTACATGTATACTCGGCAGGACCATAATTATTCTGTGTGTATTTGACTGCTTAAGTGCAATAAGCAGCGAAAAAGAACTCAATTTAGTACAGAGAGGCGGCAATTTATGTTTGTGCACTGGTTGTGAGCACAAAATCTGTGTGAATGAGTAAAATTATGCATAATATAATCCCACACCGAAATTTAAGCCCTGTAACACCAACAATATTAATTTGGAACAAATGAAATGAGTGAGTAGGGAGAGGCGGGTTTTGTGTAACTCGCTGTCGAAGAGATCATGAGAATACAAGAAAGCGCAGCTGGTATCGTTAACTATTCTGTGGAAAATGAGTATTGGAAGCGTTTCAGATCTTTCAGTATCAATATGTATCGAAAAATCTATATTTTTGACAATACTACATTGCACTTATAGTTTATAATTTCAGGTGCCTTTTTAAAAGACTACAACATGAAAAAAAATGTATTATATAAAATTCAACCCGCCAAATTGGCTAGGGAGTGACTGCTGAAATCAAGCGGGTGTGAATGTCACCCTTATAATAATAATTTCGAACTGTCATACTAAAGCCCTTTTGCAAATCTGCCTCAATTGGCTTGCTTTATTATTGTATGTAAAAGAAGAAGAAACATCTAAACGATTACCAACAACATCTCCATCGTTTCAAGTTGCTTTGCAACTGTAGGAAAAATTAGAGAAATGAGAGACATTCATCTTTGGAGTTATACCTGACACTGCAATTGATATTTTCTACCAGCTTCCAAACTTTCCAGGGAGATTGTGGGATTCCAGTGCGCCTGAAGAAGTGGAAACTGCTTTCTGATCATTCAGCGCCCCCTGCTGGTGTTGATTGGTTCAATGTTGAACTTGAGCAAAACGTTTCAGAGGCGCGCTCAAGAGTTCAGTAAAAGAAGTTAAAGAGTTAAAAAACACGTGTGGACTCCCTTATTGCATTACCGCAGGAACAACACTGAGCACTTGTTACATAATAGCAGCAGAGCAGACTATAGCCTACTTCAGTTAACCGTTGGCAGATACAAAGCGGCAAAGAAGAACAAACACATTCCCACACTAAACAGACAACTGACAGTAGGCTACTAGAAACAGTTATCTTAGAAAGCTGACTTTCTATACGGTGAGTATAGCTTACACGGGCATTGTTGTAGACTGTTTTGCAAGAAGTGAGAAAATTCCAGTTTTTAGTGATGTTTCTAAAAGATTTCTTTCATTTTCGAGTAGCCTATAGCCGATTAAGTTCTTATAATGACACGTTGATGTTGCAACAACGTTAGCTTTGTTTAATTTATTTTGTTCTTTCAAAGTAGCCTATGCAACAACAAACAATACAGTATCGTTTATTTATTAGTGAAGTCAAGTTTACGGGAATCGGTTCTTTTAAACAGTTCATTTTGACAGAACAGGTTCAAAACAAACCGAGCGGTTCTTTTTACGTCAGAACGCACATGTGGTCTCGATATCCGATGTGTCGTTTCAATAACAACAGTTTCAATAAAGCTATCAACTTAAGGTAATAAATAGCAGACATTGTTTTTGTTTTTTTATTGCATTTCTTGCAATTGCATGTGTCCTGCTTCAGCCACGATTCCGCTCATAAAAAAAACATTTCGAAGTAATTTCGAATCTAAATCATTTGTATTTACAATAAACAACACTAATGTAGTAGGCTACATCTCTCGAATAAACTTTTTTTTCAAGTTATAATTAAATGACATTTATTAAAATCAACTCTTATTTTGTATGTGCATTGATTAAACTCATAATGTTGTCGCCTAGTAGGCTACAAGTTACATTGCAGTAGGCTAGCCAATTCTTGGCTAATTTCAAATCGGACTTGCTTGAAATAAACGCTTAATGAATTGTTGACTTCATGCAGAACCACCCGTGAACGAATACAAATCGGCTTGTATGAACCGGTTCAACTGATTCTTTGACAAGATCCGAATCAAAAGAAAGATTCGTTCACCAATCTGCACAATTCTCCAATATGAAAAGATAAAGAAACAGAAAAACGTAGAATTATTATTCCTTTATTTATAATATACCATTTGTCTATATTTTAAAATTATTTTTTAGCTTTTACTTCTACAAGATCTTCATACTCTTTTGCAGTCTAACACAATAAGTCGTCAGTTAATGGTTCACTAGGTCATGTACTTTATGAGTGGAGCTTTGACCAAATGCATGTTCTCTAATCTTAATGTTATTGATTTTGGGGGTGTTGCATGAATGTGATTCCTTTTTTCTTATGGAAAATATATTTTCTTTTGCAGACATGTTCCTGTACATTTTTGGTCTGATAGTCTTGTTCTATGTCTATCGGTGGTTCAGAGAACTGGGAAGAGTTCCCAACAAATCTGAGAAGTTTGTGTATATCACAGGCTGTGACACAGGTTTTGGGAATCTCTTGGCCAGACACCTGGACACAAAGGGTTTCCGTGTCATCGCTGGCTGCTTCACAGAGAAGGGAGAGGTTGAGCTGAAGAAGGCCTGCTCCGACAAACTCACAGCAATGCATTTGGATGTCACTGATAATGACAGCATTAAAAAAGCCACTGACACCATTAAAACCCTGGTGGGACAGAAGGGTAAGTCTCCGAAAGAGATGCTGCTGTTCTGAACTTCTGACACTTTGCCTTCTTTTAGTCCTGAAATCTTTTGAAAACATTTTTTTGTTGAGAGCTGTGGAATAATAATAATAATAATAATAATAATTAGATGTTATTACCAAAGCTATGTGCAATTCAGAATTCAATTAAAAATGCATTTGAATTTGAATGTAAGATTTAATGGGAATAAAAAAATATATATATATTACATATACTGTGTATAGACTTAAATATCACAAACATTTGTATTTGTTATTTTTTGTTTAAACTTTATCAAATCAAATTGACAAATAATGAGAATTTTACAAATATCCTAAAAAAAATTTTGATTGCTTTAAATAATAATAATATCATAATATAAATATCAGGAGTAAGTAGTCAAAAAAAATGCATTTTCTTATTTTTATTTTTATTATTTAATGAATTATTCATGATCTGTTGCATAACTTGTAATAATAGTTCTAATATTATTCTACTTGCGCTGTTTTGCGCTTCAATGAAGTTGTTGGTCAAGTTTCTTCACATGACTTTCACATGACACTTCCTGTCACCAAAGCGTTATATTAAGCAATCTGTAATGAAAGGAAACGGTTGTATTTTGTAATTTGGTGTGTGTGTGTGTGTGTGTGTGTGTTTGCAGGTCTGTGGGCCGTGGTCAACAACGCTGGTATCGCTTTCCCAACTGCTCCCAATGACTGGCTGGATATTGAGGACTTTAAACAAATGATTAATGTCAATCTGATCGGGGTTATTGCCATTACCCTGAGTGTGTTGCCGCTCATTAAGAAAGCCAAGGGCAGAGTGGTCAATGTGGCCAGTGTGTTTGGACGTATTAGTACCCTGGGAGGGGCGTACTGCATTACTAAGTATGGAGTAGAAGCTTTTAATGACAGTCTAAGGTTAGTATGTCCCGTAACCACTGAATGATTCTTCTGGAGACAAAAACTGATCAGAAGAATTCAGTTTCAAAGCATTTCTCAGATACAAACCAATGTAATATGTGGGTGTGGCCTGTGGCACACTTTGATTAATCAACATACTGTATACTGTATGTTATGAGTGCAAGATCCAAACATAACAAAACATTCTGCAATTAATTATCTCGATAATTAGTTCAATTAGAGCATTTGAGTAGCTTTTATAAACTTGCCTTAGAAAAAAAAACATTACTGGTGTGCATCTTGAGACAAAACATGACATATTTTAGCATATGTTAGGATAGGCTAGTTACTTTCTGTTAAAACAGCTTAAACATGCATTTTAGTCTCGGATTAGCTTAAGCCTTGTCTGTTAAACCAGGTGTTCATGTGTTTTTCTTTGTTCTGCAGGAGGAACATGGCACCGTTTGGAGTGAAGGTTTTATGCATTGAACCTGGATTCTTCAAAACAAGCGTTACTGACTCCAGTATCTTTGAGACTCATATGCACAGATTATGGAAGAAGTTGCCTGAGGATCTGAAGGATGAATACGGCAGTGATTTCATAGACAAAAGTGAGTTCAAATCCAATAACCACTTTCAGATAGCAAATAAAAGTCACAAAGTTATAACTAGTAATTGTGTTTGTAGCGAAGCTGGTGATTAAGGAGAAGTTTGAGAAGATTCTGGATCCAGATCTGATGAAGGTGGTGAGCTGTATGGAACATGCTGTGGCTGCCGTCCATCCTCGGACCAGATATTCTCCAGGCTGGGATGCCAAGTTCTTCTGGCTGCCTCTCTCCTACATGCCAACCTTCATCTCGGATGCTTTCGTCTTAAAAACTGCTGTTAAACCCAAAGTTTCAGTTCTGTAAGCAGAAACAGCAGTGCTACGCTCATGCAGCATACTGAGACATGATGTAAGTTTACTAATATATATATTAATGAATTAATACCTAATGTACATTTTTACAATATTGAATTCAAATAAAATAATTTAATTGAATTCAAATAAATTTTTTAAATCTCTTAACATTTGTCTTCTGGTTTAGATTTTTCATTAAGGATTTGGTAGATCACAATTAAATATTTCTTCTTATAATTTTACAGCATTTCAAAAGTCTTATACTTTTTCCCAGCGTACTTCAAATATCCTCTCATTATCTCCAAAATAAAACTCTCTTGAAACCAATGACATGATTATGTAAGCACAGAACTGAAGGTCATCAAATGTCAGCAGCAAAGACATTGGTTAATAAAGTGTGAGTAAATACACAAAGGATATTTGTGTCATTTAACATTTCATTCTTGCAGGTTTGCACAATATTGTGAGTTTGCATTTTCACTGTTTTTATTCATTTTGAGGAACACTGAAACAGTTTTTGTGCAAGTGTGACGAGTAAACATGTTCACATTTATTCTAGAACTACAATAAGTATCATGTTCACACACAAACGCCTCTGCACCTTTACTCCTGATTTCTCTCAACATGGGGACAGGAGAGCTGTCAGTCAATAAATGGGAAAACGAGGTAACTTGCGTTCCTTTACTTATTTGGAAAATAATCCGATTACATAACTCAAATCACTTGTAATGCATTACCCCAAACACTGACCACTGGTACAGTAAAGCATGGCCACACAAATCAAAGTTTGAAGGTTTAGAAGCTAAACGAGGCCAGAGTTTATTGCACAACCTTAGTGACGTTTATCGAGTTAGGTGTTCATGTTCTAGAGAGACCTTTGACCCTGCAGTGAGCTTGCGGCCCTTGAGCTCTTCAGCTCAGTGGGATCAGGACGGGAGTGCCGAAACAAAAGATCTTCACGCTAAAGAAATATTGACGACTGCTCTAGTCATGGTACGTCAGTCTATTCTGAGCACAAGCATGCAACTTGTGTCTTTTTCCCCCCTATAGCAGAGATTAATGTGTGGATGATTTGTTAAAGAATATTTCAGTGTTCAAAGCTATAAATGATTTTTGCAATAAATGATTGGCAGATCGCCACCTATTGGCTTTTTGAATGATTTGTCTATAGTTACATGTTTTTATTCAGCATTTTAAACAGTTTAGATTATAGATGTTTAGTTTCTATATAGTAGGCTTAAGAGTGTGTCAAATTCAGTGTCAATTCATTCTTAAAGGGATAGTTGAAGATTGAACCCAAAAATTAAAAATTGTCATTATTTACTCACCAAGTTGTTCCAAACCTGTAATATTTTCTTTCTTCTGTTGAACACAAAAGAAGATATGTTAAAGAATGTTGGTAATCAAACAGTTGACGACACCCATGGTAAAAATAAATAAATAAAAATACGCTAATGGCTACCGTCAACTTATCAACATTCTTTAACATATCTTCATGTTCAGCAGAATAAAGAAACGTATTAAGGTTTTGAAAAACATGAGGGTGAGTAACCTAAATGATGAAACTATACCTTTAAGTCTTGGACACGTCTCTAGTCCATATTTTTCTAGTTATGTTTTGCTTTAATAAAAATCTTAATATTGGCTTAATTCAGTATTTCTCAGTGCAGTATTTTTGTCTTTTTGTACACTAGCTGATAGCGTAATCATTTCCAATTGGTAAAAATGTTGCCTGTCAACCAAAATGAAAATCAGTACAAAAATGATTTTTAAAATGATCATTAAGCACTCATAAACAGTTGGACAGGTGAGTGTGTATTCAGCACACTCCATCATCTCCCCGCAGGTGTTCTTCTGCTGGCTTTCACTGGCCGCTGTCGCGCTCTTCGCCGCGGTCTGGTGGTTCTTCAGAGACTCCGGTCGCATCACCGGCATCCACGAGAAACACGTCCTGGTGACGGGCTGCGATAGCGGCTTCGGAAACCTCGCGGCGCGGCAGCTCGACCAACTGGGGTTTCGTGTAATCGCCGCGTGTCTCACCGAACCTGGTGCCTCCAGCCTGCGCGCGTCGGCCTCCCCCAGACTGAACACGCTTCTGCTCAATGTTACCGACAGCGCGAGCATCAAGCGCGCGCTGGAGCGCGTGCGCACGGAGACCGGGGAGAGAGGTGAGACGGAGGATAGATAGTGTGCCAGCTCGAGTCAAGCACAGCTAGAGATAAAGCCGAGATACAGGCACTCTGACGACCACACAGCCCTCAGACCAACTCGTAAATCTCTTGGACAAGAGCTTTTAGTTGACCTGGAGGAGCATCTGCAGCGAAATGCCATTCTCATACAAACCTGCATCATTTATTAGCTTTTAGAACGACATACTTCCCTGCAAAGCACCTGACATTTGCACTTTACTGACCTTTGACCTTAGTTTTTATCTTCTTATTTAACTTTTACAGGTTAAATAGACATATATCCCTGCCTTGCATAATTATAGAGTGTAATACAAAGTAGGCCTATGTCAGATTGAGATTAAGATTGAAAAATAAAATCTATACATCTATGGAACACTAGATAAAAATAAATAAAAAACCTTCTTTCTTGTGTCAGGTCTGTGGGGTTTAGTCAACAACGCTGGCATCTCGGTCCCCATCGGCCCCACAGATTGGATGCAGCTGGAGGACTTTAAGAAGGTTCTGGACGTGAACCTCATCGGCCTCATTGAGGTGACGCTGAAGTTTCTTCCTCTGCTGAAGAAGGGCCGGGGTCGGGTGGTGAACGTGGCCAGCATACTGGGCAGACTCTCACTCATCGGGGGAGGATATTGTCTCTCCAAATGGGGTGTGGAGGCGTTCTCTGATAGCTTGAGGTATGTCTAGGCTTCTAAACTTTGAGACATGCAAACAAGTCCTTGCATTCATGTATTGCACTTGTTCTTTATCATACTTTTTAGTCCTTACATTTATGAGATTCAAAAGTACTGATTTCTCAAGTCATCATGGCTTAAACTTATCTATTTATAGATATGTATTCATAAAACTCTGTATATTACAACATAATACATGTAGTAAATAAAATATTTAAAACATTTTTTTATTGCTAACAAGCCAATCAAATTCCCAGGATTTTATTAAAAACAGCCAACTTTGCCTAGTACAACTGTAAGAGCTTCAAAAGTACAGATTTTGCAGGTCAAATGTTAAAATATAGCTCAAATTAGTTATATTTTTAAAAGTAAAAAATGTGCAAAACTAAGAAATGTATTAAGGTACAAAAATATTAAAAAAATATCATATTGCTACCAAACCAATAAGTACATCTGATTTAATTTAATTTAATTTTTAAGTCTAATTGGCCACAAAAAGGTATACTGATGTTGCAGGTCATTGCCTAAATAAATGTACTTATTTTCAAATACAAATAAATAAATATATTGTATGCATTTAAAAATATTTTAATATAAATAAATATGCATGTATATACAGTTTGTATGTATTATAAATATAAAACAACAATCAACGGATAGATCTTCAAAAGTACAGATTTCGTACAAGTCACATTTTACATTTATTTATTCAAATATAAATACATTTTATGCATTTATTAAAAATGTGTTTTTATTTTTTTTAAACCAACAAAATCTATTTCTATGTGGCCACAAAAGTACAGTGGTTGCAGGTCACGGCTTAAATGTATTTATTTATTTTCAAATATAAATAAGTATATTTTATGTTTATTTAAAAATAAATATGCACGTATTACAAATATATATAAAAAATTATATTATGTTGCTAACAAGCCAATAATATCATCTGACTTAAAAAAAAAAAAGCCAACAAAATTCATTTCTAATTGGCCACAACAACTGTGGTGATTTGTTCTTGTGACTGTGAGACTCACATCAGTCACCATAAGAAAGTCTTTCTGAAGTTAACCTTGAAATACCCTTAATTAACCCATACCCTTATTTCAACTTCATTGGGATTTGCATCTAAAATCCTTTTTTCTCCCTCCGTCGCTGTTTTCAGACGGGAGATGATGCACTTTGGAGTGAAGGTCAGTATCATCGAACCAGGCTTCTTTTAAACACAAGTAACAGATTTGAGCCTCATTGAAGATGATCTGAAGAAACGGTGGAGTAACCTGCCAGCAGAGGTCAGGAGAACCTACGGAGACTCATACCTGCAGGACTGTGAGTGCTTCTGATGGGATTTCAATGCAGATTTCACCTGTGCATCATGATATACATAGGAATAGTTCACGCAAACATTCACACAAGCTGTGCTCATCCAACAAAACACGTGACTCGCATTAAATGTCTTTTAGCATTAGCATGTTGGTAAGTTAACACCTCTATACTCTAATATTACAGTTCACACACATTGGGTAAAAAATCCAATGTTTAATTATATTAAACCAATTTTGTCACTGATACTTTTCATGATTTAATGAGTTAATCAGCCATCTTCCATAGATGGAAATGTTTTGGGGAAGATTCTCATGTGATGATGCTTTGATTTTTTTGAATTTCTCTCAATCTTGTCCTCCAGATATAAAGTTGCAGGCTTTTTCCATGAGGATTCTGGCCAGTAGTGACCTTAACAAAGTGACGTCATGCATGCAGCACGCTCTTTCAGCATGTTATCCCCGAACACGCTACGCTGCAGGCTGGGACGCCAAGTTTCTCTGGATTCCCCTCACATACCTGCCTACTTGTGTAGCAGACGTCTTTATGAACTTTCTAATGCCTTCTCTGAAGAACATCGTCCCAGAGAACTGAACAGGCCACTGCACTCAATAGATCAAGACAAGCATCTTCTTTGTGAATTAATAAGTAACATTCAATGGGGTATTTTTGTCTTTGAAACTGTGATTGCTGTATGCAATAAATAAAGATGTATTTTATACAATGTGGCATATTCCATAAGACACACAACAGCAGACATCATCTGTTTAAACACCAAGCTCACGTTCATCTACCTCCACTTTTGAGTGCAACAAAATCAACAGCCGAAAGAATCAAGTCCCTGCCATTGCCATATATTTCTTTTTTCAATAATCGGTTACACTCGTTACACACTTGCTACACTACAATCTTGTTATAACTTGTATTTAATTTGTTTTAATCAAAAAGCATATAGAAGAGGTGAGCATATTGGTGGAGCATGGATGGGTACGTGCATGGGTAGACTAATTGAATGAGTCTCTAAAATGTAAAAGTGTTTAAGACCAGGCTTTTTTTCTTTTTTTTTCTCTTTTCTTTTTTAAGCATAGATCTCAAACCTCTCATTCAGCTCAGACCTACTGACTTCACAAAAAAAAATTTTCACAAAAACACTCTCCCATAATCATTCCTCACACTCATTCCTTCCACCCTAATAGATAACGCATTTTCTGAAGATTTATTAAGTTTTAAGTAACCAGTATCACCTGTCATCACTAATTTGCTCAACCCATCTCATTTAGCTTAGCCTATCAGTTGAAGACAATCTTTTTGTTAACTTTTAACTAAAAGTGTAACTTTTGTCCCTCTAGCCTAGCGGTTAAAACAAAAACAAAACGGCATGATTTTTGCGGGAGAAGATTGTTTTGGTTGTGCTTCGGTTCTGTGTGACTGTGCGGATGAATAGGAGCCTTCACTAGCTAATGCTTTACTGAACTCTGTAGAGCAACATACATGCCTATGTTCAATAAATTACCTACTCACTCAAATATTAAGTAATACAAACGCCACCATCTCCCCCATCACTTTTATCCCACAGTTCTCACCTCCTCCGTAAAGCCCAGGCAAAGTTGATTCTTTCGAGCTCTGTCAGGTTGGTTTGCCAGCAGACTCCCTCTGTTCAGCATTTGTTTTAATGGGCGATTCCCCGGAAGTTGGAGATTTAGCGTGATCCATTGACTTTTCTGATTCAAGTGAGAACTAACCTATGGAACTAACCTATGGCTCTTACACAGCGTGTCAAAAAATTGGAAGGGAGCTACTTTTCTCTATTTACGGACATGCACGGGTGAGTGACGCAAGTACGCAATTTCTCGCGAAAACCGTCAGGTCTAAATATAAACACTTATGTGAATCTGATAAAAACCATAGACTGTAAAAGATAAAAACACGATTTGGAAGAAGGTTTGATGATGTATTAACTTAATTAAATGTAGTTCATTTTGAACAAAAAAAATATAGGCCTACATAGTGCACCTTTAAAGAAAATTAAATTTAAACCTTGAATTAAAAGTAGGCTATAATCCTTTTTAAAGACCTACTAATTTAAAAAAACAGATACTGCAAAAACTGTAATTTAAGGGACATAAAGATATTCAAGCAAACTGTGACAGTGCACACAAGAGTTTTATTGGCATACTTTCTCTTTATGGATAAAATATATTTATGAAGAAAATTATCAGCAATGAACAAGAAGTGTAGCCATATGTAACTCATATAGCTACGGTATGTATACATATTATATGTGTGTGAATATGTTGTGCATGTTGTACATAAAGAATCTGCACATTTCTTAAAAACAAACAAAACAAATTTATTTGATTTTTTTCACAGCAGCATTAATTTGTTTCCAGTTCTTTTTCTCATCAGAAATGGGCTTTATTAAGATGAATACATTCATGATATTCTTTTTTAATGTCATTGATATACAAAATCACCCATGGACTTGTCAAATGGAAAAGTAAATATGAAAAGCCCTTGATGCGCTGATGGGACATCAGAGATCTCCAGCACAGGTCGATGAAATCACAGACTCATAATCCTAACCCCTGTATATAAACTGGGCAATTTCACGTATTATTTAAATATATAAAACAGAAGTTGTGTCGTCTGCTTCTATTACGATGTGTTTACAGCAGAATATGTCACTGCATTATGATATTTTCAGACTTTCTTTAATGAGAGTCCCTTTCTCTGAATCACACAGTATTTTAGAGTATAATTTCTGCCATTATTTACTCACCCTGATGTCTTTGGAAACCCATAATAACCTGTTATATTATGGAAAATAATTTTACAAGGAAACTTCACACAGCTCTTTATCATATATTCAGTAGCAGTCCCCCTCATAAAAGCACAAGTAATATGGACTAGTTTTATGGTTGTTTTTGGAGCCTGACAAAGAGAACATCTTAAAGATGAGTACATAATGACAGATATTTCATTTTTTTCCGGGTCAACTATTTCTTTAATTGCACTCTGTAGATCTGATATTTCAGACAAACTGTGGTGTCCTGCTTTTTCTCTTGAATCTGTTCGCTCCACAAATGAGGTATGTCTACATAAGTGATGCATATGCGTGTTGTTTTCTCTCCAGTGGCGAAAACCGCTTAAGAATAATCATATCAAATGGCAAAGTCTCAGATGGCTCTCAAAGCACTTTCCTCTTTACGTAACATTGGCATATGTGTGTGTGCGTGTGTTTTGTGTGTGAATCTCCAGGAATAAGTAATAATCTATTTCAAAATAATGTCTGACCAGAGCATATTATCAAACAAAATCTTTTCAATTTACAAATGTACAAAATATTCATAACATTCTCCTTCAGCAGCATCAGTGCAAAGATATACAAATATGACATCACAATAATAATGATAAAAAAAAAAAAGAATCATACAACATGAATTGGCATACAAAGTATCAGAAGGCAAAGTGTCTTTTCGGTAGACTATACAAACATTTCATCTATTCTCATCTATACGTTTTTTTTTGTCAAAAATAATCTTAAATTGATTTCTGTTGTATGCAGGCTGCATATAAAAATAGATTCTGTGCAAAGGGAGTGTTTCTTTGTATTTTTTTCCTGTGTGTGTTGGTCATATTTCACTGTCCTCTTTAACCAGGTTGGCCGTGTCTCTGAAGGTGTCCTCTGTTGGTGAATAGGCGCTGAGTTTCTCTCGCTTCTGGGGTTTGGGAGGAGGAACGAAAGGAGACGGCTGTGATGAAGAGCTGGCGTCAACAGCTCTAGATGACGGCTCGTCCTGCATCTGACACGTGGAAGAGCAAAGACCACGTCAACTTTAACAGTAGTATCAGTGACCGCATGCACATCATTCTCAGATTAACACCCATATTCTGCTTAAAACCTGTCTCTTTAAGGCAAGTCACCTTTAAAACCATTGCCTTCGGGTATTTTCAGTCATGCAAGTGCAGCTTCTATCTCTTTGACAAATTACTTGTGATTTTCTTTAATTGTAAGTTGCTAAAATGTCTGCTTAATGACAAAATGCAAATGTATTATTTGTGTTTCCTTGATCGCTTGGCTAGCTGTTTCTTATTTGACTCAATATTAATGCTGTATTAATATTGGACAAGTGAAATTAGAAATAAATGTTTACATAGACAGAATATGACTAAATTCCAATAACGTCACAAATC
Source organism: Semotilus atromaculatus (assembly GCA_031834385.1). NCBI lineage: Eukaryota > Metazoa > Chordata > Actinopteri > Cypriniformes > Leuciscidae > Semotilus > Semotilus atromaculatus. The sequence continues at coordinate 39,818,887 of JAULUF010000055.1, read as the reverse complement.
CCAATTTTAATGTGCATATAAAAGTGGTCAATGTACATTCAATGTTCTGCTATAAAAACAATCATCTATGTTATATTTGAAGTTTCCTTTGTCTTACTGCTCACCTCTGAATAAGTAGGGTTCTCAAATGTTGTGCTTGGCTTCAGTTTTCTTTTAAAGAAACTCCATTTGGACTCCTGAGTAATAAAATAAAACATGGTCATAACGCATTAGGCTTGTTACTAGTATGATGCTAAAATGATTAACATAATGCTAACAGTTTATATGATGCTAGCATGTTTTAATGCTTCACTAGATGTTGCTAGCACATGTTAACATGTTCTTAGCTTAGTTATAGAGCATTGAGCATTAATTAAGCATGCTGTTGTCATGATGCTAACACATTTAGACTTGTTTTTGTAATTTTGTAATGATAAGTTAGGATTTTTAACATGTTTTACATGCTAATCGCTATTAGCATGTAGCTATTCACTGCTAGCATGTGTAGTGGAAAAAATTGCTAAACTGAGGACAACCGTTCATATGTCCTTACCTGAGTGGTCGTTTCCTCAGCAGGGACGCTCTTCACTTCCACTGCATGTTGATGAGTGTGGTATGTGGGGTTCGAAAAGTTATTCCCCACCTGGTCACCACTGACGTTCACGGTCACCTGTATGAAGCACAGAAACACAAAACTAAAGGCTCTGCTCTGAATTAAAGTGTTCGATTCATACAGCAGACGTGCATATAAGGTTATGATATGAAAGGCGTTTGAGTAGTAAATATACCTGTGTAGCATGTATTACTGCAGGGTCGCTGGATTGGCCGGCTGCAGTTGAGTACAGGGGATTCTCAAATGTGATTGGCTGCCTCCCAGATTCTGCAAAATTCTCATCCTAATAATAAAAAAACAGAGATTCCAGATCAGACACATTAATATCTTTAGTAGTTGTTAATTTTCCAACGCTATGACCCACAGCGGGCTAGACCGATACCAGTCAGGTGAATTAAATTCACAAGTTTGATTAATGATATCCATGAGAAACTAGTGCACTTAGAAATCCTGTAAATTATGTAATATTAACACTAGGGTCAAAGTCAAAAGGTTGAACAGGGATTTTACGCCTCATAGATAAGTCAGGAAAAATGTGCTGAGTGCACTTAACAATTCAGGAGACACAAGTTACTGTTAAAAAGGCCACATTTACCAGCTGCATGGCCCTGTCGATGAACGACACCCCCAGAATCTGAGGCTCAAGGTCCATCGTGACATTGTCACCCGAATGAAACGACACTCCATTTCCTGTGTCCTCCGACTTCACCAGGCTGCTCAGACTAAGAAAAACAGAATAATAATGATCAATAAACACTAACAACACATGGAAGAATATTTAAACATTTTCATTTATATGCATTAATATAACAATACATATATTTACTGACATATCATTTTATTAAACATCTTACATAAAAGATGCGACAAGGGACTTCGGAAACTTTTTGAGTGATAAAGTAAATTAATAGTTAAAGATTTGAATCAATCTATATTAAAGGAATAGTTCACTTAAAAAGTAATCAGCCAAACAGTTGATGGACGCCGTTGAATTCCACAGAAGGAAAAAATACTATGGAAGTCAATGGGAACCATCAACTGTTTGGTTACCAACATTCTTCAAAATATCTTCTTTTCTGTTCAGCAGAAGCAAGATATTTACACAGGTTTGAAACAACTTGAGGGTGAGTAAATGACGACAGAATTTTAATTTTAAAGTGAACAATTCCATTCCTATATGATTTCACAGGAAATTAAACCAACTTTAGAATCAGAGACTCAGAAAGATCTTACTTTTAGTCTAATGACATGGACACTTCATAGCCAAATAAAAAGCACATTAAAGTCAGAGCAAAATTGATATAATTTGATAACAGCAATTTGATAACACCAACAAAGTCATTGCAAAATTATCATGAATATTGAATATGACATAACTCTACAGTAGATTAATTTAAATTGGTGGCAACCAACAAATTTGTAACAATTTTGATGTTGTATAACAGTGACAAGCTATTAGCAAAGTTCTCAGTTAATATTAAAAATCAATAACAACATGTATACCATTCAAGACAGTTTTTTGGAAAAATAAATGATTGCTTTTATTCAGCTAGAAAGTATTACATTCAAGAAAAGTGACAATAAAGATACAGTCGTGCTCAAAATTAACGGTACCCCTGGTAAATATGATCAAAACTGGCTGTACAAATAAATCTGCATCGTTTATCTTTTTGATCTTTCATTAAAAAAATTGCCAAAAATCTAACCTTTCATTGAAGTAAAATAATTGAAAGTGGGGGGAAATCACATAATGAAATAAATGTTTTTCTCCAAAACAAGTTGGCCACAATTATTGGTACCCCTAACATTTTTTAAGAGTGAAATATCTCTGAAGTATATTCCCATTAATATTTACCTTTTTTAGCACACCAGGGTGACTAGGAACATGAAATTGTCCAGGCATGACTTCTTGTTTGACAGGAGTTTAAATATGAGGAAACACAAAGGCCAAATCCCCTTAATCATTCATCAGAATGAGTAAAACCAAAGAATTTAGTTCTGATGTGCATTAAAAGATCGTTGACCATCACAAAATAGAAAGTGGCTGTAAGAAAATAGCTAAAGCATTGAAAATCCCCATTTTGACCATCAGGGCAATAATTAAGAAGTTCCAATCAACTAAAGATGTTACGAATTTGCCAGGAAGAGGACATGTGTCTATATTGATTTAATGCACGGTGAGGAGGAGCGTTTGAGTGGCCAAAGACTCTTCAAGGATCACAGATGGAGAATTGCAGAGATCGGTTGAGTCTTGGGGGTCAGAAAGCCTATTAAAAAAAATCAAACAACCCATACATCACCACATGTTGTTTGGGAGGGTTTCAAGAAAAATCCTCCTCTCTCCTCCAAAAACAAACTCCAGCAAATTCAATTGTCAGACATGACTGGACCTTCAAACGGCACAGGCTTCTGTGGTCAGATGAAACTAAAAAAAGAGCTTTTTGGCTGCAAACATGCTAGATGGGTTTGGTGCGCACAAGGATAAAAGTACCCCATGTGTACAATTTAATATACCATTGGATCTTTAATGTTGTGGGCATATTTTTCTGCTGGAGGTCCTGGACTTCAGATTCATGGGATCGTGGATTCTATCAAATATCAACAAATAAAAAATCAAAACCTGACGCCTTCTGCTAGGAATCTTAGAATGGGTCGTGGTTGGATCTTCCATCAGGACAACAATCCAAAACAAACATCAAAATCAACACAAAAATGGGTAACTGAGCACAAAATGAAGCTTCTGCCATGACAGTCAGAGTTCCCTGACCTGAACCCTACAGAAAATGAGTGGCTGAACTGAAGAGAAGAAGCACAAACATGGATCTGGGAATCTGAAGGATCTGGAGAGATTCTGTATGGAGGAATGGTCTCTGATCTCAGGTCAGGTGTTCTCCAAACTCATCAGGCATTATAGGAGAAGACTCAGAGCTGGTATCTTGTCAAAAGGAGATTGCAAAAAGTTTTTAACAAAAGGGTACCAATAATTGTGGCCAACGTGTTTTGGACAAAAACATTTATTTCATAATGTGATTTCCCTCCCACGTTCAATTCTTTTAATTCAATGAAAGGTTAGTTTTTTCTGCAATTTTTTTAATGAAAGATCAAAAGGATAAACGATGCAGATTTATTTTTTACAGCCAGTTTTTATCATATTTACCAGGGGTACCGTTAATTCTGAGCACGACTGTATATAATGTTACAAAAGATTTCTACTTTAAATAAATACTTTCTATTCATCGAAGAATCCTGACATTTTTTTGTCACGGTTTCTTGAGCAGCAAATCAGCATATTATAATGATTTCTGAAGGATCTTGAGGAACTGGAGTAATTATATTATTATTAAAATAATCAAATAAAAAAAAATATTTTTTTATTATATATATTATTTTAAATTGTAATATTCACAATATTACTGTATTTTTAATCAAATAAAGGCAGCCTTGGTGAGTTTTTAACTCCAAAAAAAAAAAAAGGCAACAAAAATCCCCCAAGTAATTCACAATAGATATACTGTCCGTACATCCAATAAAAGTACCTCGAGACCAGTTGGTTGAAGAGAAGTCATGTGTTTTTAAGTGTGGCTCAAGTGTTTGTACATATGCTTCTACTGTATGTAGTTGAGTGGCGTGTTTGTGTCGTACCTCGGTAGTTTAGGCATTGACGGGATGAGAGAGCCGGTGCGCCTGTAGTTGAGGAAAAGTCCCACAACCAGAGCTCCAGTGATCAGAATAATAACCACTGCTAACAGGACGGTCACAGCTGCAAACACACACAATATGTAAGATATATTAGTGCAGTCTCATTACACTTCATTTGACATGAACAAGCTCCTTCGCTGGGAATAAGAAAAGCTGCTGAACGAGCTTGTTAGAGAAATAACACCATCACATGTTAAAAACTGTGAGTAAAGGCGCACTTAACTAATTAACAAGCAACCGTTTGTTTACCTGTCCCAGCAGGAGCACCTCTAGACTTCCCCATCTCACAGTAACTCCCTGAGTAACCGTATGGACACCTGAGGAGAAAAAACACGGACCTGTTAGAGACACTCCACAGGTCATTTCAAATCGCTTTGGAAAAATGACTTCTCTTGCTACTATTTGAGACTTACTGCATTTCACCAGTTTCATTCTAAAAAAGGAATTAAAATAATTATTTTCCTATTCCATGTTCTTAAAGGGGCCAAAGCATTTTTATCATTTATTATTTTTTAACCTTGTATACCTTTGTAATGTTAATAATGTCATGACCACAGCCATGAGTTCATGTGTTCATGCAACTGTTCAGAGTCTATTAATAAATTAAATTAAATAAATTAATAAATCTACTAAGTTTTAATAAATTATTTTTATTACATTTTTTAAATTGAATAATTTTACAAATATTTAAATAATTCAATTATATATTTTCATATTAAATATTGCAACAGTTATTCATCACAAAATATAGAGGTTTTGAGTTTGACAAATTATCTTTACAAATTAAATATATATATTTAAAAGAGAAAGAAGATAAAAGGCATTGAAAAAGCAGACATTTTTATACTGTATATAAATTATATAAATAAAAGATATCAATATTAAAATATTACCGTTTATCTATTGAAAATATTATTAATTTTGGATCAAATAAATGCAGCATTGGTGAGCATAAGATACTTCTTCTTGACTAGCGCTCACACTCACTTGCACTTGGGGAGGCCTCCCTCATCAGTGAAGCATGTTCCTCCGTTCATGCATCTGCATGCAAGTGGCATGGACACCTCTGCTTCAATGGCTGCGGGTGCGAAGGCCAGGCATGGCACAATAATGTAACACAACCACAATGTAATCACATCACAAGTCAAACACACACACACCTTTTCAAAACACCGCATGGCACTAATGAAATCATGCAGTATTAGATGCAGCACATGCAAAAGGATTGATGGGAGGTGATGTGGCCAATCTTATGATGTCCCAAACAAACAGCAGTGGGCATCTGTGCATCTGCATCTCTTACCGGCATCACATTCATTCTTGTTGAAGGGGAGGAGCGTGGTTCCCTCCGGACAGGCACAGGTGTATCCACCCGGACGCAGCAAACACAGGTGACTGCAGGCGTCCTGACAGGGGTTGAGCACTGCAGGAGACAGTCAGCAATCATTTATTCTGTCACAGAAATTGGACAAGAATATTTACCCAGCAGTATTTTGAATAATTCACCTAATGGGCCCTATCTTGCACTCAGCGCAAATTACTTTGTTCACTGACGCATGTATCATTCCTATTTTGCACCCGCGCAAAGCGGACTTTTCCCTCCACAGACACACGTCGGTTAACTAAGAAATACACTTGCGCTCCCCGGGGCGGTTCAGCGTAAAGAGGAGGCGTGTTCCGGCGCAAACTTTCCCTCATGCTATTTTGCAGTTCCAGAAAACAATTGCGCCACTGACCAGAAAAAACCTAGTCTAAAGTCAGTGGCGTGTTGCGCGTACATTCAGATGCTATTTTAAGCGCCCGTGCTTGGTCATAATACAGAGTGTGAACAACGCGCATACACTGTAGATGATTCTCTCATCTACACAGATGCATTTTCCTTTTTGCAAATTATACATTATTATAAGGAAAAATATTAAAACACGAGGGAAATCATTGTTGTCCAGTCAAGTCAAGTAGGCTATATTTATATAGTGCTTTTCACAATAGAGATTGTATCAAAGCAGCTTCACAGTATTAATATTTGTGTCCATGACGATCGGAAAAATAGGCATAAAGCTTAGGCCTACATATTTACCCAAATTATGCATGTATAACCGAAGCTAATTTGGGTGGGTTTGTCCCATCCCCAATGTCACTTCTCTTTCTTTTACGGCCCTGACGAGAACATCGATCTCCTCGGCTGTGAACCGATTCTGAAGCGCTCCTGGTAAATGCGCCGTTATAATAGTATTGCGCCATGGAACAAGCGCACCTCGTTCATCACGCTCTTAAAGGGAATGTGATATGACGCTCTGGTTGGTTTATTTCACGTTACGCCCAAACCACACCTATGAATAATGAAGCTACTTCAGACCAACCCCTTTTAAACTTGCGTCAGGCGCAAGAGTCATTTATCCCGCCGGTAAAATAGCAACAGCGCCGGGATCCGCCCACAAAGTTACTTGCGCTTTGCGCTTTGACACTTGCGTTTCAGATCGTGCGCTGAGTGCAAGATAGGGCCCAATATGTGATTTTATAACACGGTTAGTTCCAATCCTTGATTCTGATTGGTCAATAGCTGTGTTTATGTCCGGCTATGACCGCTTCACCCAACGGTTCTATGTATCACTACACAACACCCCTAGCAACCACCTTTAGCAACTTAAACACATGTTTGATCTCATTGATATTGTTGAAGCTAGAATAGAGTATTGTGAGAGATCGAGTAAGCGACTGTAACGTTACCTGCATTTACAGTAGACATAGCATTTTCCTTCAGGTAAATGCTATATTCATAATACAAAAATCAGTTTGAATGTCCACTGCGATATCTTGTCCTTTTAACAGTTATGGGTTTTCCGTTCCTATTCATCTGTCAGTTGCATCTTTCTTCTCCGTGATGATCACAAGAGTCCTTTCGATGTAAAAGTCTTCTCTACTGACTGACTCACTCATAAAGACAGTGTTTGCCGCCATCTATTGGCGAAATAATGTATGTGACTTCTGTTGCTGTTTACGGTCAGGGACTATTTTTTCCAGCGGAGGGCAGGCTTTTAGTGATTTTACTTCATGAAAGTTGCATAGATACATATTTTTTTACTTTACAATTTTTTTTGTGTGGTAACCGTTTTATAAAAGCAATAAGGTACTCGAGGCAAGTGCTGTATCGTGAATAAGTAATGGCTGAAGGGCGATACAGCACAGCCTCTCCTACCTTATTGCTTATATATTGCCTGGTTCGTAACTATCAATTTTATAGTATTATGTTTAATTCTTTTGTGCTTTTAAATTAGGCAATAAATAATGTCAGATCCTTCCTTTATCATAATATTCCATAAAAATTTGTAAAAAGGAGGAAAGTATTTAATTCAATGAATTATGCAAATATAGGCTTTAACACATTAATTTATAAAATAGAAACGATGTTTAAAATTTCCAGTAAAACCTCTATATTGTGATATACCATTTACTGTTCATACTAGGATATAAGATAGCATTTTTTTTTGCTAGGAACTCTCCTTCAGCATAATGTGGGATTGTATTTAAATTTAAGGACAGCTTAACCCCTTTCTCTGCATCCCCGATATTTGCAAGGGAGGCATTAATGACATAATGCTCATAAGTCATTCTGAATAGACACATTACCAACATAATTAAAAAAGTTCAAGATTCAGAATTACTTTGACTGTTATTAATATGGAGATATATAATCTCAAACATAAAATAAAAATATTAACAATATATATTTTAAATGTATAAAATAATGATGTGGTTGTAGTGTAGAAACTTAGAAATACAATGAAGCAGAAGCCACAAGTGTGGTCATGCTTCATTTCAATTCTGAAGATGTTATCTCTAAAAATAGGAATTTTATTTAACAAAGACCATGTCATGTGTATATTTAGAGAAGGCTAATAAAAAATGATAATGCCCCGTACGCTCCCTTGCAGTCTATTGTCTATGTCTGGTGTGTCAAATTGCCTCATTCATGTTTCTATTATTCTCACTCGACAAACCTTTCACACCTCTGCTGGGTACCAGACCTAATCTCTTTTTTTTCCCAGCCATTATTAGCCTTCTGGGATTATATGGCTTTCCCCCCAAAAAATGAATGAACTCTTTTGACAAAGTACATGATGAAATAGAACTGCGCATTAGAGCTTCAATTATCATCAAGCTACATAAGACAACTTTTACGGTTAATACTATGCATTTACTCAAAACTCACTTTACACCACCAACGAGTGTTTGCAATAACTTCTAATTGTGTTCTAATGTGGATTTTGGTCATTTATTGTTGAAATATGCTAATTATAGCCTTTTATAAGCATAGCATTTCTCATGTAATCCTTTGTTGTCTCACCTGAGTGGTTATGTCGGTGCTGTTGGTAGATGCGTACTTGAGTCAGCCAGGGGTTTATGGTCAACACCTTCACCTTGTCTCCTTTCCCAAACTTATCTTTTTTCCACACTTCTCCCTTTTCTTTAGTCGTCCAGTACACGTGCCCCTCGAACACATCCAGACTGTAGGGATGCCCGATGTCTGCAATAAAAACAAACGTGTGAACGACGGCCATTCAAAAGTTTAAGATGTTCCCGGTCTTATGCTCCAGTGTCTCACCTCCTGATATGATAATTTGCCGGTCTGTTCCATCCACTTTCATGGACTCAATGATGTTCTCTTTTGAGTCACACCAGTAGATCCGGTTTTCATTCAGGTAGTCCAAAGCTAACCCAGTAGGCCAGCCCAGATCTTCATCTAACAGCACCTCTCTGTGCTGCCCATCCATCCACGCCACCTCAATCTTGGGCTTTCTGCCCCAGTCGGTCCAGAACATCTTCCTGTAATATATACATGCACAAAATGATGCTCATTAATGACGACAACAGCACAGCACAGCACGAGTTCTGAAGAATCAGGGCTCCCACAGCTTACTCTCTTAAAAATTTATTTTCCAACAGGGAGTTTTCGCAGCGATGCCATAGAAAAAGAACCAGAACCTTTCAGTGAACAATTCTTGAAAAAAAAAAAAGATTAGTGTGACCATTAAAAAATCTGAAGAACCTTTTTCCACTATAAATAGGTTTCATGGATATTAAAGCCAGGATTCCCGTATAAATATCTGAAAAATTCTTAAATCAAGATTTAAGACATTTATATGAGATGCAAAAATAACATAAGATAAAAAAATTTTTATAAAATACTTTTTCCCTTTGAATTAAGCTTTTATTTTCCTTATCCCATTGGCAGATATTTGTTCTTGTTTTAAGCATAAATCAATTCATTTTGATAAGTTTTTCAGAAACAAGACTTTTCATCTTATGTCATTTTGCATCTCAAGTAAATGCATCTTGATTTAAAGAATGTTGAGATAGTTGTACTGGAAAAAGGACAAAAATACAAAGTAAGAAAATAATTTTTTGGAGTGCAGGATTTTCATGACCATGCATCTCTTAAGTCTGCCCACTGAATTTTTCAATCGCATATATATTCATGTTCTTACCCTAGACCAGGGTTGACCACAATAGCAGCCGGCTGATCAAGAGCAGAGTAAATTAACCACTTTCTGTAACGTCCATCCAGTTTAGCCACTTCGATTCTATTAGTCCCAGCATCCGTCCAGTAAATATGGCTATATATAAAAGACAAGACAAAACAGTTATTTTTCTGGAACTGTTTGCATCAGACCTCAAGTAAAGTAAAGTTTAATAAAGCAGTGCACAAACCCTCCAATCCAGTCCACAGCGATGCCATCAGGCCTGGAGACGTATCTGAGGTCCAGGTCCATCTCCTTTACAGGATTATTTCCATGGTCATCAAACGTGGTCATATATGCCCTCTTGATCGAGCCGAACTCAGAGCCTCGTCCCAACACTGTCCAATAAACTATACCTGAAAATCATTTTCAGAAATTCAGAATTATGCTTCAGTTTGCATTCACAAACCTGATAATAGAAACAAGAAGATAATACAGTGCAACACTGATCATGGTTTCAGGAATTTAGGATGGTATGGTAGGAATTTCAAAACATTCTTCAATAAAGATTTCAAGTCACAAACTAATAAGCACCAAGATGATTCACAATCTTTAAGCAGAAGCAAAATGGAAAATCTGAAAAAAAAGTGTATTCCTCTATAGAGAAATAATTGTATTCCTGTTTTAATTATGCTTCCTTGTGCTGCATCTGCATCAAAACATATTATGTGATATTTGGAGGGATATCCTGTGAATAGTGCCTTACTGAGACCGAGGCCTTCTGGGTCCCACAGGTAGTCCAGTGTCTGAATGTGCTCTGCATTATCCACATAATCAGAGTACTGTGCAGACGACAGATTGAAGCGACGGATGCGCACGTTATCAGGCAATAACAACACGGGAGGATTTCCTGAGGAAAAAAGAAAACAACAGGAGAGTGAGAAAGGGACGCATTGAATTATGACATCACAGCCTGTCTGTTTAGGATTATGATAATTAATTAAAATAGTATGATAGCAAATACCAGTTTGCAATATCAAGCAGTAAAACGTATTGTTTTTGTACAGCTAAAATAACTGGAAACACTGGAAGCCAGACACATTCAAGTTACAAATGGCCACATCTGCTCTTACATTAAGAATATGGTGGATTGACAATTGACCATTTTGCCTGCAAGGAATAGAAATAGAAAGAGCCCCGGACAGAAGAACGGTATTAGAGGCCATAGAAGGTAAAAAAAAAGAGGAGAAATAATCAAACTGCAGGCCTCACCCTCAGCGGCGCATTCGACTCCTGGCTGCTCTCCCACTGACCGAAAGCCTTCAGCGCAGAAACACTCATAAGTGCCCTTAGTGTTCCTGCACAGCTGCGGGCACATCCCGTAAATCTCACACTCGTTCACATCTGCCGATGGGGACAAAACACTTCACATTACACTAGGAAACATTTCTCAAGACCCTACTTTTTTAAGACCCTTCACACAGTTCTCCTAACCAACTTTCAGCAGTTAATTTCACATTCATAATAAAACTACCAAAACACTTCATATACGTCTCAAATCAACTCATTCTTCCATAACACTAACAAAGGTTGTCACCCAGCAAACACACTTTACTATATATTACTATAAAACAATGACCTGTGCTAACAATAGGTAGCATACAATGTTTTCTTTGTAAAATTTCAATTCACTGCAATGCATGTTATGTGGTCCATGTTTACGTCACAGTAGACAATAATTTAAGGTTTCCCCTTTTGTCTAGATGGTAGTGAAATTGAAATATTATTGAGATATGGATCCTAGAAATAAAATTGTAACACCTGTGTAAGTGTTCAGCTACATCTAATTGTTGTTTTAGCTTTGGAATATATTTCACTATAGTATCACCGTAGAAAAGCACCACATTACGGATAAATCATTTATTACTAATTAATAAAATGACAAATTTATTTTTAACTCATGTTTTTGTATTGTTAGGTTTTGAACTGTTCAGTTTAACAGTTTTTAAAAAATATTTAATAGTGCAAATTGGCCTGTAGCTACAGAGTTTTGGTGGTGGTTATGTGAAAAAAAATAGTTTTTTTTTTTTTTTAAATTAAAGTAAAAAGTCATGTTCATTGAATGCATTCAGTACTAAAACTTAGACACAACATTATAAGTTAAAAGGCTAACTAAGCATTGTGCATGAACGGCATGCACTTCTTATGTTGCTCCAATCCAGACAGAAAAGATTCCATGAAAAGGACAGAATATAAAAAGAATTGTGATTTGAGTTTTGAAACAGATCAGTCGCTGAAACCCCTGCAGGAGTTCCCGTTGTCCTGGCTGGCTTCCGGAATGCCTCTATATAAGCCTGTTATTGTAAACATCGAGGTCTTCTAATAAAGATCACAAACCATCGCAGGTGTTCTTGTCCTCAGGGTTAGGTTTATATCCAGGTCTACAAGAGCAAATGAAGCCTCCAGTCGACAAATCTGTGCAGTTATGCTCACACAGATTCTCCGTGCATGAGCGCCCATGGCCGTAGTCTAACAAAGAGAGATGAAGAAATGTTACAAAAAATAAGATTTTTGGAGCTTGTTAGTATAAATCATCATCCACTGTTGTTCATGCAAGAAAGACGATAATAAACAACATAAGGGTGAGTAAATGAACAAAACTCACAGCAGCCAAGCTCATCGGTCTGGTCTTCACAGTCGTCATAGTCGTCGCAGGCGTACTGCAGAGGAACGCAGTGACCATTTCCACATTTATACTCATCTGCAGAGCAGGGTCCGTGTGTGGGAGTCACACCTGAGCAATCACAGATAGCAGGGTGTTTTAACACGCCACAGTTTCAATAGAATTTGGGGAATTAAAAAGGGTATAAACAGGTACATATAGTCAGCATAATAAATGCTAGTCTGTATGATGTGAAAATCTGTTGATTGACCATCACTCACAATGCTCCGCTCTCTCATCGGTTCCGTCGCCGCAGTCATCTATAGAATTGCAGAGTTCGTGACTGTAGATGCAGCGCGTGTTATCACAACGGAAACGAAACGGAGGATCACATGAGATGTCCACTGAGGAGACAGGACACGTCAAGTTCGTGCATGTTAAAACTGTTCGACATATAAAATGCCAAAAGTTGGCTTTTATTGGGTTATATACTTGCAAATTATACTAGAAATATACTAATTGGATAGGCTTTATGCACTTTAAAATTTTCAAGGTGGATGGATGGATGGATAGATATAGATGTGTTTCTTACAGCAGAGATGTAGTTCCTCATCTGAATTATCCCCACAGTCATTATCTCCGTCACATATCCAGTGCTGCTGCACACACACGTGGTTCTTACACTCAAACAGGAAGGGTGGACAGTAGGTGCTGTTCGGGTAGCGTGCGGCTGAAATGTGGACACACACACACACACACAACATACATTTTCATAATACATTTAGCATTCGGCATATGAACGCATCTAACATTGCATTCAAATAATAATTTTTTGATTTGGGTTCCTTGCCACAGTCGTCTCTGGTTTTCTCAGTTGGGGTTAAAAAGAAAAGACACTTAATGTTCAATAGTATTATTCATTTGACCTCACTGACAATATCAGATGAGAACAAAACTTGACTCGAGCTGTATAACGACACTTTTGTCTTCTGTAGTGCTACTTAGAGCTAAATTAAACTCATTTCATTAATTATCGAACTGAACTGAACCAACACTGAACTGACTTGAGCTGAATAATTACACTATTGACTTTTTAGAGCAGAATTTGAATGTGTCAATGTGTGAATGAAGTTTGCATCATTGATCATTATTTTCCTGTTTATTACCACAAAGCTGCATCTGTGTTGTCCTTAGCGCTATATAAATAAAGGTGACTTGACTTCAGTTGGACTCAAACCCAGGACTTTGGCATTGCTATTGCCATGGCTTACTGTTTAAGCTACAGGAATGCAACAGGTTCCTGATCTTATTGTGAATGATTAATCTGTGTAAGTTTGTCTTTGTAATCTTTAATCAAAATGTAAAATTTCCATGAGTTTCCAATTCCCTAGTTTCCATACCAGTGGGAACAGTTACAGATGCACAACCCTTTTGGACTCTAGAGGGCGTTACAATATAATCCACAGCTGTCTTGTTCTCAGGTGATAGATAAAAAACACAGCACACTCACGACAGGAGCTTTCATCGGTGAAGTCGAGACAGTCAGCGTTGCCGTCACATTTGAAGCGCTCAGAGATACAGTGGCCGCTACTGCACTGGAAGTAACCCGGGTGACAGGTCCGCAGCTCTGAAACACATTCATCCACAAAGAATAAAGCCAATCTCTCAATCCTCCATGGAGAATGAATTATGCACACTTCCTGTAAGTCATTCACAAGGTATCCAGGCGCACAAATTCATTGAGATATCACCCACTGAGGATCAATCTGTAATAAAAAGACAGTATTATGATGTTGAACATGGTGGCTAGTGCCTCGGCCACACTCTTTCTCTCTCCATCTGTCTTTTGATGGGCTTTCCTTTCAGCTGTCTCTTCTTTTCTTTCACTCACCACAGTCTCTCTCGTCAGAGTTGTCCTCGCAGTCGTTGTCATGGTCACACACCCAGCGGTCAGGAATGCAGTGCAGGTTGTCGCAGCGGTACTCGCTCTCAGTGCACGGACGAGGGGCTGTGGACGCATAAGAAGCGTGTCACACATGAACATACATAAAAGGCAGACAGGCCAATAAAGCAATAAGGCCCAAGCGGCTGTTGGCCAGTGATTTTACCACAAGTAAGGGCCATTCTCAAGCATGAAGAAAAGGAGAATGCCTAAAACCCTATTTACTGTGGTAAAATGATTCTTGAACAAGCAACGCAGCAATTTGGTGCAATAAAATGCTACTACTTTATTTCAGAATGTTCAGAGAACATTCAAATGTAAAATTAACATTCATGTAACTGAGAAATAAGTCCCCCTCTGGTGAATATCAAGCTTTTAATGTTGTTTATATGTCTGTGTGGTGTTTTTAATCTGCTTTAAGACAAACCATGTGTAAAGTCAATACTGAGTATTTTCTCTTTAAAACTGCAGTGAACCAAAGACAGTCTCAAAAACACGGTTTGAAATCGCTGGTGTTTCTGATGTCACAAACTACCTTGTAATGAATTAGATCAAGGAGTGATCGTCAACGAGTGGATCTCTGAGCTGGTGCGAGTGAGTGGAGCCGGGTCTAATTTGCATATTCATAGAACTGTGTATACTTAATAAGGCAAGGGTGTGAAGTTACATCCAAGCTATTTTATATTTATAAATATCCCTTATAATTATAGGGTTAAGGAAAAAACGTTTGTCATTTTTGTGATGAGTTTTAAGGGATAAATTAATTTACATTCAGGACATTTAAAACACTCAGAAATAAAGTTTTCATAACGTTAGCAAAACGTTGTTAGCTTGGGAAGTGGCGCAATAGCCCAAGATCTGGCACTTGTTTACATAAACCAACAACAAAAAAAGAATAGTTCAGACATAACGCAATAATACACAATGTCTAGGGAACAGCAATGTTTCACAAAGTCCTCATAAGGCCAAAATGCAGCAGAAACACGACCTGAAGCGTTTAAGTAAAGCACAACACGCCTCTGACACAGATGAGGGCGATGATTAGGCTGAGCTTCACTGTCTCAGGATTACATCTCTTGAACTATGGCTTGCTCTCCAGCAAGAGGACCATTTTTCGGAGGTGAGTTCATCAGGGGAATGACCCGCGTTCATCACCCCAGCAGCTCTTCTGCAGGGAGGAGAAAGTGCTGAAACAATCAGCGTGAAGCTCAAAGGTTTAGCGCAGACCATTTGTCAACCTTTCACACCTCACAGCACCTTGTCTGCCATCACGCCGTCTCCTCCGCGCTCTCTGTCTTTACAATTTGTTTCCATCAAATCTTTTCTTCTTTGTCTTTACTGTTACCGTTTCTCTGGTAAGCAGGGTTTGACATTAACGTTTTTGCTCACCAGCCACTGTAGCCAGTGGTTTTCCAAAGTTACAAGGCACTCAACATTTCACTGGCCACAATTTTGACATCGATACCATGGGGAAAAATTGCCATATAGATATTTTTTAGTATTATCTCATAACTTGGCAGCAGGTATATTAGGCTGCTGTCACTTTAAGACCTGACACGGATCCATTACACTGTTACACATGTGTAACTGCTTACGTTCACTTAAAACATAACTGACTGTGTTTATGGGACTCACCAAGACATTTTGACATTATTTTGTGTGTATTTGACTGTTTAAGTCAGTGGTCACCAATCCTGGTCCTGCAGAGTTTAGCTCCAACCAGGTCCAACACCTCTGCCTGGAAGTTTCTAATATGCCTAGTGAGACCTTGATTAGCTGGTTCAGGTGTGTTTAATTGGGGTTGGAGCTAAACTCTGCAGGACAGCGGCCCTCCAGGACCAGGATTGGTGACCACTGGTTTAAGTCTTTGGATGCGCACTTTGGATTCAAATATTATACTTTTTTAAAAATAAAATCAACTTTTGTATTCCACTGAACCACACAAGGGTGAGTAAAAAATTATTTTGGGTAAACTATCCCTTTTGTTACCAATCAAACTACCCCTACTGTTTTTATATTGATCTGACTGAACCCGAGAGGTCAGAGTCCTGCTACTCACTGCAGTTGTGTTCATCCGATCCGTCGCCACAGTCATTGTCTCCGTCGCAGCGCCAGCGCAGGGGGATGCACTGGTGGTTATCACAGCGGAAATCTCCTGCCGGCTCACAGGTCAACTCCTCTGCAAACACAACAGACAACACAGGCTCACACAAACTTTAACGCACAAGTTGAAGTTAAACAGAGCGGAAGTGGAGAGACGGACACATTTTGCTCAGTCACACGGACCTCCGTCTCACTGACAGAAAGTGCCAGTTCATTAGCAGACACATCTGATAAGGAAGACCGTATTTAACACCTGACGGTACGTGCTTTAATGATGATTACTGCTACTGAGAAAATGAGAGGAGAGGAGGAAATGGGGCAGAAAATATGCACATGGCAGAGAGGAAAGGAAGGTAGATGAGTTGTAGGAACAACATCTGACCCGGACGGCACATTCTTACAGTCAGATTAGGGCGATCTCTCCTCTCTGTGCAGGATGGCACTAATGGAGCGAGGAGGAGCTGATAAGACCCAGGAGAGCCAGGGCTACATGTGTGTGTGTGTGTTTATGTGAAAATCTGTGAAATTTATGGTAAAAAAACAACAAAACTGTAGATGTGGTGCAACATTTTAGGTTTTACGCATTTAAAACCTAAAAAATGTACAGTAAAAAATACTGATATAATGTTAAAATACCAACCTAGTAAAGTATATGATATTTATCCTCTTATATACACGTTAGTTAACCACAGGCGGTAATGAGAAAGCCACATGATGAATCAAAGCTTATCACCAGTTGCTTTTCCACAAACAAAGATAATTAATATATTTTTTTACTGTATATTATATACCTATTGATCCTTAATAAAACACACACATACACACACACACACACTGGTGCCTGACACAGACATACCTAACACACACAAATAAATCAGAGTTGTGGCCCCAGACAGGAGGAGGGGTCACCGAGGGCCCGTCCATCACAGAGAGACTGAACTAACACTCACTAATACGCTGGAGTGTGAGGGGATGAATAACTCAATCAAACAAACACACACCACCCCAGTCCCAGCATTATATAACATCACTGATAATGGAGACAATGCAAAGTCATTTTACATGATACATTATATATAAAGTACTTGGTCTTAATTTTAGTGTTATTTTTGTAATACATTTTTTTAATGTCAGCATAAAAGAGAAATTGCAGTCGACTTTACTGCTATATTGTGGCGTTTTTGAAGCTTCTGAGTGAAGCAGCTTATCGAACAAGGTGGAAAAATGCAGGACGGGACTTGATTCTATCCATTGGTTGATTCGATTGTGAAAAGTGAGTGTTACATTTATTTAATGCTTTAAAAAGACAATTTTAATAATACATTTTTTTTTTAATAAAACAAAAAAAAAGATTGAATATATTTTTGCTGTTTAGACTGCAATATGTCAAAAACTGGATTTTTTTTTTCAGATTAGGAAGCAGAAGAAAAAAATGCGGAGAAAAAAAGAAAAGTTATTTTTAATTAAGAAATATATTTTTTAAATTATGTTGTAAGCACTGCTGTTTGTGAATAAAAACTAAATAAATGTTGTAAAATTGTATAATTTTATTTTCTAAGAATTTTTATATTACGACTATTAAAATTACTTAACTATTTCATTAATTGTTCATCAGTTGTAAGCACTGGTATTTGTGAATAAAAAAAGTCACGTTTTGATTTGTGTGTTTGTCTGATGTCTCACCGCAGTCCTGTTCGTCGCTGTTGTCCCGGCAGTCGTTGTGTCCATTGCACACGGCCCACAGAGGAATGCAGCGATAGTTTGTCCTGCAGTCAAACTCTGTGTGATTGTCACATCTGTACGCAGGACCCACTGCAAACAACACACAGATGATTTAGAACAATGAAAAATACAGCAAGAGATTTAAGAAGTGAAGGACAATTTCTCCTTTTTCTTTCTTTACTAATCTAAACCAGTGAATGCTGTAGCGTGTCAGTAACTCACTGCATTCGTCGATGGGCTCGTCGGAGTTGTCTCCACAGTCGTCATCCACGTCACATTTCCAGCTCTGCGGGATGCAGCGTCCGTTCCTGCACTTGAACTGTCCGGGTCTGCAGGTCCTGCTGGAACAGTGTGTGGGATCCTCATCGGAGCCGTCGCCGCAGTCGTTCTCCCCGTCACACTGCCAGGCCTCAGAGATGCAGCGTTTATTAGCACACTGCCACTGATGCGACTCACACTGATGCGTGGCTGATGATACAGAGACAGAGGAACAGCCAATCAAAAGCAGATATCAGAATAGCCGTGTTGTTTTGAATGCAGTGCACGTTTTATCATGCGCTTCAAACCTACAACCTTTCAGCTTCCTGCTCTGATTTTTAGCCACTAGGCCTTATCATTGTAAACATTAGCCAATTCCACACAGTAATCCCAGTAATTTACTGTAAAATGACCAGAATGACTTTACCAGTAAATACACAAAAATGCTGTTCACACAAGCAATGGTGTTCTGGCTTTTTACCGTTAAGAGACCATTCACACATCACCAAAATACTGGCAAATTCTGTGGTGTAAGTCATTGGAAATCCTAGAGTTTCACTATCTGTTAAAATTTACAACGTTTTTTGACGTCTGAGTGACAGGCGTAAAGGGACGATCACACAAAATGAGTTTTTGCTCTTAAAAACACGAGATATAATAGTATTCAGCTGCAAGGAAGGCATGGTCTTGAGTGCAACACGCTGGTAAAGCTGCCAGATGTGGTTAAAGACGTCCATCTAGCGCACATTTACATTGAGAAGCTGTTAAAATGTAGCTGAGCTTACTGTAAACAGTGCATTGTAATCACTTAATCTCCATAAGAAGTTTTTTTGGGGTCAAAAGCAGACTTCCTACGTCAACACGAACAGACTTCATACATGCTCATACCAGTAAACTTCCTTTTTTGTTCACACACAGCATCATACCAGTAATTTACTGGTAATGTTACAACTTTAACATTGTAAATTGCCAGAATCGATTTACTGGTATTTTATGAAAAGGTCCTGTTCACACATGATCTCCTAATGGTAATTTCCCTGCGAAGAATGTACAGGTGAAACTCGAAGAAATTAGAATATCGTGCAAAAGTTATACTTTTGATATATTAAAACCCCAAATTCAAAATCTCCGAAAATTTGAATATTACATTGAAAAATATTGAATATTACAATTAAAAAAAGGATTTTAAATACAGAAATGTCAGCCCTCTGAAAAGTATAATCATGCATATGTATATAGTTATATATACTAAATATAATAGTTTCACCTTTTTAAATTTGAATTACTGAAATACACAGACTTTTGCACAATATTCAAACTTTTCGAGTTGTGAAAGGGGCTTTTGACATGTCACATGATATTGGTTTGTTCCATACCACACAGCACAGTGTCCTCATCCGAGCCATCGGGACAGTCCTGATTAGAGTTACACAGGAAGTGCGGGCTGGTGCAGTTTCCGTCATTACACTGGAACTGGCCCAGTCTGCAGTGCCGGACGGGACACGTGGAGGGTTCATCTGAGCCATCTCTACAGTCCCGCTGACCATCACACTTCCACCATATAGGGATACAGCTTAGAAAAACAAAAGATTTAATTTTACTTTGGATGCTTCCTTAGAAGGCGGCTGCCTACATAGACAGTTTACAGCAAGACAGCTCATTTAGGTTTTAGAACAGAGCCTGAAATGAAAGCAGATGTAAAAAGCAGATAAAGGATAAACAAACCGTTCGTTGTCTGCACATCTGTACTGCGTGCTGGAACACATGGGCAGACAGCGTGCTACGCCCCCTATCTGCACGGTTAGGAAGTGGTCAGGGCACTCGCAGGTGTAACCTTGACCCCCCGCTCGCAGAAGACACAAGTGAGAACAGCCTCCGTTATTCACCGCGCAAGGATTCGTCACTACAGGGGAAAGATATAGAGAGAGTTATATCAGTGGTTCTGTGCTAATGGGACAAGACTAAAAAATAAATATAATTTTTTCTAACGAGTATTTGCTATTATTAAAAAAATGCATAGTAATGAATTAAATATAGAATGTTTAGTTGATTTTTAAGCACTGAATACATTTCAGTGTTTTTAAGGAAATATTCTAAGTTTAAATTCATTCAATGTATGTTATATGTGAATATATATTTATAATATTCCTGATTATTCATGCATAAAAAAGTCCTTAAAATCAATCAAACACTGATATTTATTTAAAGTTTGTAATTTAAACAGCAAAATATTAATAATATTACAAATATAAATGTCTCTTATGGGTTATCCTATTATTTGTACAAAAGTAAAATAAACGCCCTTAGAATAAAAAAACATGACTAAATAAAAAATAAACAAATGTTAAAATGATTGCATGTTATAATAATTGACTAAACATAATCATAAGAATAATTGTAAGAATATTATAAATTAATATTTATTTTAATTTCAAACATTGAATAAATTACAATGTTGGATTTTAATGACATTTTTATGTACTTTTGTATGAGTAATAGAATAATTGTACGAATATTATAAATTAATATTCATTTTAAATCAATTTCAGAATTTTGTATAAACTTTTGTACGAATAATAGAAAGTAATATTTATTTTAATTTAAAACATTAGAAACATTTCTGTGTTTTTTAATTAAACATTCAATGTTTGAAATGCATTAAATGTTTACAATTAAAATAACATTTTCATTTATAATATTCTTATGATTATTCTCTAATATTCATACAAACATAAATTAAAAAAAGTGTTGAATAATAGGGGCAATCATACGCAAAATGTGCTAAAAAAATTAAAACACGATAAGAATAACAAACTTAAAAAATGCTAAAATAGTGCAAATAATTGGAATTATTAAAACAGGAATGTATTAATATATTACTATTATTTTCATTTCAAATATAGAATAAAGTTCATACATTAAAAACATTTCAGGACATCTTTATTCATTTTAGTACGATAAACAAATGTGGTATTGAATTGGGTCATCACACAAAGTAAAATCTGGAGAGTGAGTTAGACTGTATCCTCTTACAAAGAACCAGGATGTGGCTCCACATCATGTAGCTGTAGCTCCTCTTTCTAAAGAAGCCCACAGATAAAGAGTTTAAACTACCTGTCCTGGCCATTAAAGCAATGATAAAGAGTTTAGTCTTTCCTGTCTCTGAGAAAAGACAGGCGAGCAGAGACTGGCGGCATTGTGTCGGACCGTGTAAATATTGGCAGAGACCCTTAAGTGCCTCCGCGGACGGTTAAAGGAAGTGATATGGATCTGACGCCTGCGACTGCATCCCACTCGGGTTACGGTGTCCCGGGCTCACCTATGGGCTGGCGGTAAGGATGGCACACGTGAATGTCGAACGGTCTGTGGGTGGTGTTGACGAGCGCCTCCCGTCCAGAGCCGGTGTATTTGTTGCCCTTCTCCACCGTGCGAGTGTTCCAGTCTGTCCAGTACACGGTTTCCTCGAACACTGTGATGGCGAAAGGATGCGGCAAGATACCGTCGTACACAGTGTGCCTGTGATGCCCGTCCAGATCAGAGAATCTGAGGAGACACAACCATTTTAACAATAGGGCTGTACATTATCATTTTTTTACAAAAAAGAATGCAAACAAACCTGCAATGTTAATTATATTCTCCGACCTGTACATAGATTTTTTAATGTGGTATTTTGCTTTCTAAACATATCAAAGAAATCCAAGCTACAAGTACCAAAGCACTCAGAAAATCAAGCGTAGCGTCAGTTCTGGCAGGTCACGTTAGTCAAGCTCGCGTCAGCTGACTCTCAGCTGATCCACGTCTACCTTTAAGAATATGACGCCTATCACTGTATTCATATATAAGCTCCTTCAGTATTATCAGCAGCTGTTGCGTTTCTCAGGAGCGAATTACCCTCCTCCCTCCCCAGCTCCTCCTGTCTCAGTCAGGACTTGTCATTCTGATTCCCACGTCAATCAGAATAAATTCTCGAATTGTTAAAAGATTTACATTAATGATATCTGCAATACAATTTTGTTGGTTCTGTTCTGTTTACCCAAAGAGGGGTTATTGCTGCTCTCAATACTCTTATCAATGCTAGGCTGCATGGATGTGCAGGGAGTTCTCGCCCAAAACAGAACCATACCGCTAATCCTAACTGTATGCTAATTGTGAATCATATTTGACGATAGTGGTCCTGACAGAATCGCTAGTAAATTTCACAATTAAATGACACAGCAAGTATATAATCAATAATCCTAAATCCTGTATTTCATTTAAACAAAACCAGTTTTTTTTAAGTTGGTTGAATTCAGTTATAATCAGTAATATTAAATCATTTATTTCATTTCAACAAAACCAGTTATTGTAGATGTTACCACATGAAGAACATTTGCTAAGTTGACTAAACATTTCTTTCAGTGCGGGCAGGACTAGATATAAACGTGAGAAAGTCTTACTCGATGTAGTTTAGGTGAGCATCAGACCAGTACAGCTTGTCATTGGTGTAGTCAATAGTGAGACCGTTGGGCCACTCGATCTTAGTCGTGATGATGGCCGACTTGTTATTTCCATCCATCCCAACACGTCCAATGAAGGCTTTGTCTCCCCAGTCGGTCCAGTACACGTATCTGAGCAAAGACGACATTTGATTTTAAAAATAGGAGCTAAAACAGATTCCAACAATGTAAAGGTCACATACACCCCGCAGTTAAAAACACTTTTAAGAGCTGTTCTGTTTTAATCCTGTTCTGTTCACACAGAACAGTTAATCACAGAACTGACGCCTGAATTCTATAACCAAACTCACTCCTGAATTTTTTTTCTTTCTTTAAATAACTCCATGTACTGTGTACAGAAACAAAATGAACAACTGTTTATTGTTAACAGTAGGTGCACAGTATGTTGGCACTGTAATTTGTTACATCTAAATTCAATAAATTAAAAAAAAAAACTTTTTAGTGTGGGTCAAGTTTCTTATCTTATAGTATTTTAAATACGATAGACTTAGAATATTGGCCATAACCCAATTCAATATATATATATATATATATATATATATATATATATAAATCCATAACAAAATATATATAAAAAAATATTTTATAACTAAATAAAATATAACATAGCAGGTGTCACTTTCTGAGATGTATTATAAATTATTAATTAATAATAATAATAATAATAATAATAATATACATGCCAGGTGATACATTTATTTTGCACCAAAATTCTACAGAATTTGAATGCGAGGCCTTTGACGTATGAAGTATGATTGCTCCTCCCATTTTAAAAATGTTTAAGCCAATTAATTTTGTTCTCTTGACTACACATGGTTTTATAGTTGGTTGTAGTTCACTGTTTGCGTTTTCACAATCCTATCAGAATACAATTGGCAACTACAGATTTAGGCAACTCACTCCTGTATTTATATTTCACTACTAAAATTTTGCAATGTGCACATCGGTCTAAAAATGACTTCTATCATTGGTACACTCACCCAAACTTGGGATGCAGCACAATGGCTCTGGGATTCTCAAAGCAGTACGTGTTGTTAACATCCACACAGTGTTCTGCCACCTTCCTCACAAACCGCCCATCCAGCTCCGACACTTTCATGCAGTCGAGAAAGCTGTCGACCCAGTACAGCTTCCTCCCGACCCAGTCGACCGCCAGGCCTTCTCCGTGCAAAAGCCCGTTCACCACCACCTCTCGGCCCGTCCCGTTAAAGAACATCCGCTCCAACACCCTCCGACTCACGTCAATCCAGTACAAGCGTTTGTCGACTCGATCGAAGTCCAGAGCGACCACGCTGCTGAGGCCTTGCAGAATGAGAGAATAGGCCTCGCCATCCGTGGAAAGATTGCGCAGATAGTAGCGATTGCTAAAGATCAGGTACGGGGTGATGTTGCTGTTCTGCCTGCAGCTGCGGCCGTCGGGTTCACGGAGGAAGCCTGGCGCACACTTACACACGTACGAGCCCATGGTGTTCTCACACACCTGACTGCACACGCTGGGAGTGACCGAGCACTCGTCCACATCGTCGCACGTTGTGTTATCGGACATGAGACGATACCCGGGACGACAGGTGCAGATGAAGCTGGTGGGAGTGTCGGTGCAGTTGTGGTCGCAGTGGTGCACGGACGGGTCTGTGCACTCGTTGATGCCTAAAACAAACAAAAAAACAGACGATCTGAAAAGTGCATCTAAACCCTCTGAGGTCTATTTTTGGGCCCTAGAGGTGTTTTGACATGTGAGCTTATTTCTGTTACTTATAACATTTTCATGGCAAAAGTCTGATCACACTGTATTCATCACAAAATCTGCTACAATAATACGTGAGCAGAATGTATGTAAAAGTTTGTAGTTTTGAGAAAATTACATTTATGTGTGTTTTGTGAGGAAAAAAAAAACTCACTGAAATAAGGCCATAAAACCCATACTGAGCATTTGTTCACAAGACTTTTGAGAATTGGATCTTGTAGCCTAGAATTTTTACTTTGAAACATTGTGAAAATCATCCTGCCCACTCATTCACATAAAACAATATAGTGATTAAAAATGTGTAAGATGTTTGTGTCACAAAGGCTGTATGCGGAGGCGTGAATCATCATGAATATTGATGTGTTTCTAATTCAGGCTAAATAAGCATTTTGTAAGGCTGTCAGTCAATATAAACTTCTAGTCAAAAGTTATAATAACCATGATTTTTTTTATGTTTATGGAAGTTTATTATGCTCACACGAGCTGCATTTATTTGATCAAAAATGCAGTAAAAACGATTATATTCTGAAATATTATTTTTTATTTGAATATTTCATATTTGAAAAAGTAATTTATTCTGTGATTTTCAGCATTACGCCAGTCTTTAGTGTCACATGATCCCTACAGTGTCACATGATGCTCAAGAAACTTTTATTTTTAATATCAATGTTGAAAAGTTTTTGCTGCTTGATATTTTTGTGGAAACTGTGATACACTATCATTTAAAAGTTTGGGGTATGTAAGATTTAAAATAAAAATAATGTTTTTATACAGCAAGGATGCAATAAACTGATCAAAAGTGACAGTAAAGACAAAAAATGTAACATGGTTTCCAAAAAATACTGAGCAGCAAAAACGGTATCTTCGTACCAGTGAGTTGTTGACTCAAGAACAGCTGCAATCAGATCAGTCACGATTGAGTCATTCAGTGCGATTCCCAAACCAATTTAACAAGTTTACTAAAAAGAATCAGTTAATTCACAAATCTGACATCACTATTCGAAATAATGAGGAGCGATACGTTTTTATGAAATGTTGTGGAGAGAAAAATACAATATAATGCTTTGGGATGTAGCGAAGAAGTAAAAGTAAATGTTTCCCAAAATAAGTTAAAACAACTAGAAACAAAAAGCAGTCACCTAAATGAAATCTGATCACAAGTGGTCACATGACACAGAGCTTACCACAGCCTTTCTCGTCACTGTTGTCGTTGCAGTCATCGCTCCTGTCACACACCTCGCTGAGTGGCACACAGTTCCCGTTGTCACAGCGGAAGTCTCCGGGTGGGCAGGTGGGCGCAGGAGTCCTGCACATGTGATCCAGCTCATCAGATTCATCCCCGCAGTCGTTGTCCCCGTCACAGACGAAATCCCGCGAGACGCAGCGCCCGTTCTGACAGGTGAACTGCTGCTGCGGACATGGCGGATATGTGCAGCCCTGTTCATCACTGCTGTCTCCACAATCATTACGACGGTCACACCTAGTAGACACCAAACGCACAGCAGGGATTTATGGGAGAGACTGCTGTTTATTATTGGACCCAACTGGAACCTATGCTTACTTGATGTAAATATTGTTTTTGGTGACAATAAAAACTTGTCTTGTATAAACACTGTAAATTCATCATAAACATAAAAAAAGAGGATCAAATGGTAAAAAAAAAAAAAAAAAGATTCAGAAAATAAAATAATACAATAAATTTTCCATCTGTATTATTATTATAGAAAATTATATATATATATATACACACAATTAATTACAATTATAATGCAAAGCATTTCATATATTTATTATTGATGATAATAATAATAATAATAATAATAGTAGTAGTAGTATAAAGGGCATGCAGTTTTTATGGTGTAATTTTTTTTTAAATCAATTCTGCATATTAGTTATCAGAAACTTAAATAATGAGCTTCTCAAAGCGGCTTGTCTACAGATAAATTGCCTGTGAGGATGTTGCATGTTTTGCATCTCTTACATTACATCTGTAGGTAGCCTTTTTTGCTTTAAATGCAGTTCTAACCTGTAGGAGATGCGGATGCAGAGGCCGTTGTTGCAGGTGAACTCGTTGGTGGAGCAGGACCTCCGAGTGCAGTTCTGGTGCTCATCGTATGCGTCCGAACAGTCAGCGTCTCCGTCACACACCCAGTCCCTCGGGATACACTTCCTCTGAGGAGGCCTGTTATTCATACAGGTGAACTCTTGAGGAGAGCAGGTGCGATTAGCTGCGAAAAAAATAATAAAAAAAATAAACTCTTTATGTTCGAATCAACGTCTGCACACAAATAGTGTGGCAGTGAATTCCATTTTCATGCTTTTTAGAGTGTCATAATTCACAAGATTAGTGGAAACAACAATAAGTCAAATCTCAATATGAAGTCAAAGATTTCTCATTATCGATCTATTAACAATGCCATCCTCATTCAATTTACAGCTCTTTAATCTTACTGTATGCCAACAATTATCTAATTTGTGTCTATTTGAGACTTTTTTGATACTTTAATTGAGAGCTCATCAGCTATGACAGAGCAACCTCTTGAGAACTGGAGAGAACAGAGAGAGTTTAAGCGAGAGCAGCCAGCTAAGACACTCACAAAGCAGTGAGTGAGGCAGGAGAAATTAGGAATGCAGACTCCTTACACAGAGGCTTCAGACCTCAGCCATGAGCTATAGATCCTCCACCCAACCACCAGCCAGTGTTCATTTTGTTGACGAAAAACTTTCGTCAAAATGTTCGTTAATGACGATAACTACATGAAAAACAGTTTTGAATGAAAAAAAACCTATGACGAACATCTATTGACATTTTTCGTTCTCAAAAGGTTGAGAACCCCTGTTGTAGATGATGCGCACATTGATGATGCGCATTGATGATGCACATTGATGATGCGCATCATCTAGATGACTGCATCGTAGATGATGCGCACATTTGAATTGTAACGTGCTAATCTACCCAGTGGGACATCAATTGGCATACACTTGCTGCATGTCTCATAAAATGTAAAAGAATGTGGGATAGTGGGAGAAAGAGAAGAGCAAGCGAAAAGAGAGCTCAGTTCAGTCTGGTTATCTGTGTGCACACAGCAAGCCGCCTCTCAGAAATCAACGCACATCTTTTCACGCTTGAATGGACACCAAGAACGTACATTTTAATATAATGTACTGTACATTTTTGCATCTCTTGCAATAGCTCTGCAGCTGTTCTGTGTTTGGTGGTAAATCCAAAGGGACAAACATTTAAATAACATATTATACCAAAAGTACAATGTGAAATGAGACCTGTATCATCAAGAGAGGGGGGTGGAATCGAATTCAGGTTTGGGCCGAGTAATACTGACCACAGTTGTGTCTCTCGTCCTCGTCGCTCATATCCCCGCAGTCGTTGTCTCCATCACAGATCCAGGATGAAGCGATGCACCTTCCGTCATCGCAGCGGAACTGCTCAGAGTTGCAGGTCCTCACCATGGGGGCTGTCGGGATCAAACACACCGCAGTGAGCCACGGATCAAGAAGCAGCAGAAGAGCGAGCTGCCCGAGGGCCATGTCTCACTCTGATATCATAGGGAACTAAGGAACACGCGGCCTACGTAATCCATTTAACCATTAAATCCCATCCTGAACAGCCAGAAACGTGGCTGAGTGATTGGATTCCACAGGCAGAGGAATTCTGGGAGAGAATAAGCATTCCTCTCTCTAGTGTCCCGCTTGAACAAAAGACACCGAGGGGTGCTGTGATTAACGGGACAAAAGCGAGAGGATGGGGCAGTGTGTGTGAGAGGAGGGGGCAGAGAATGTTAAAGGAAGGGCCGGTGTCTGTGTGAGGGCTTTTCTGCTGAACGTCACTGTGGAGGAATGTGACACACAATGGAGAGCTGGACTGACCACTGGCATCATAGACACACACCCAAACACACCAGACGGTTAAAGGCACTTCAGACACCACTGAAGTGTCATTCAGAAAAGCAAACCTTTTTCATATTTTTATATTTGATGTTATTGGTCATTCTTGTAATGTAGCATGTTTTAGTTTATAATACTTGTATTTCTATTTCTAAAGTCTATCAGACTTTAAGACATACCCTTGATTGTAACTAAACCTATAGATTGTAAACCTATAAAGATCGCTTTTTGAAACACTTCAGTATGAAAAGAAAAAACATCTTATTATTTCTTAATAAATTAAAATAACAACATCCACTTCAAAGTAGTGAAATCATTTCAAATTCAACCTTACATTCACTTAACTGTGATAAATGAAAATGATCTAACACATTTAGAGTTTGGGGGTCAGAAAACGTTCTTTAAAAAAAGAATGATTAAAAATTAAGACTTTATAGCAAGGATGCATTAAATTGATCAAAACTGACACTAAAGACATTTATAATGTTACAAAATATTTCTATTTCAAATAAACGCTGTACTTGAACTTTATTAAAATATTTCTGTTTCAAATAAACGCTGTTCTTGAACTTTATTTTATAAGAAATGTTTATTGAGCAGCCATTCAGCATATTAGAATGATTTCTGGAGGATCATCTGATACTGAAGACTGGAGTAACGATGCTGAAAATGTATTTCATATTTTCTTTAATATTTAATATTATTTATTTAAAACATTTTTTTTATTATTTTGTGTATATTTTTATAACATTTAGTGTGTATATTTTTATACACACGCACACACACAAAATATTTTTTTTGTAATTTATGTGCAAATAAATGCATTTGTATGGTCATTTACATTAGCAAAATAAAACATATACACTACTAACAAATAGAACTGCTGGAGAAGAAGCTCTCAGAGACACACAAACCTTCAGTCTTTTCTTTTGTGAGGGCATTTTGTCACAGACATGCTGGTCTGAATTACTACATTTTAGTTCTGTTTCTGCCAACTGAACCAGTTTCTTGAACACACACTGTAAAAAACTTAACTCATTATTTTGAGTTATCTTTTTGCATGTTTTTTTTTTTTAGTTTAACTAACTTATTTCGATAAGTTGAGGACAAGAAAAACTTAAAATTTCTTGTTGTCTGGACAATCTAGTTATCTCTACACAAAAAAATAAGTTGAAATAACTAAATTGCTAAAATATTTTTTACAGTGCAACGTCAGCTTCATCTTTCCACTTTCTGACTGCATGCATCACCAGTGGAGCGTAACATGAGGGGCGGGGGGGGGGGGCAACATAATTTTCCTCCAACTTCCATTCCCTCCATCACCATGGTAAACAATGAGGCAGGATGCCCATCATTAATTCACCACCCAAAAACATGGCCGACGGTTTCCCTTGAAAAACACAGCTTATCCTCACATCACAGTGTTTTCATAGTTCCTCCCCAGTAAAGTGGTTCAAATAGGATCCAAAATTAACTTTTTTTTCCAAATATGCTGGATGAATGCCTGTAGATATATATTTGTTTGTATCTACTTGAATGAATCTGCCATGAAAGTGTAAATAGTTATGTGTCGTACTTACTGCAGGTAGTGGGCTCATCAGAACCATCATTACAGTCTGTACCACCGTCACAGTACCAGTGTCCGGGAATACAGCGGCCGCTCGAACAGCGAAACTCGTTCTGGGAACATGTAGATGTGGCTGAGGAGTGAAGAACAACACTACAGTCAAGTATACAGTTAAATCAGTCAGCCTCAAATGGCAAACATGGGTCATAAACATTATGGGTCTAAACTATCATCAAACCAGAAAGCCCAGACAGGACTGTACTTCAGCGGCACCAGGTGGAACCGCTCACATTCATGGGTCACTAATTAACTGAAATTCCAGAAAGGGCAAGTTGAACAACAACTTTGGCTCAAAAAGTAAAAGGAAATTATTCTCTGATGCATTTTGAGCTGTTAAACAGTTACTCATCTAATTCCACACTATAGCAGAAATAAACAACTAAAACTATTATTAATTTTGTCATCCGGTGGTTGATTAATTGATTGATTGTTTACTTAATTATTACTACTACTAAATTCCATTGGTCACATTTTTGTAACATCTAAAACAATAAAATAGAACTATTACTTTTTTTTGTCATTTTGACATTTATGTCAATATTTTTTGCATTCAATACTATAAATAATTCCTAGATTTTACATAACATTAGCTGTGCAATGTAAACCATAAAACATTAAAGCAATAAGCCCTGCGAAGCCATGATTTACAGTGAATTTAGAACAGCTAAGGGCACGACGCGGAGTGGAGAAACACAGCTTCAAGGGGCTTATTGCTTTTATAAAACGGTTACTCCATAAAAATATTCATTTTATAAACACCAGTAACAAAAAATATAACGTTATAACATATTTATTCCTCCGCCAAGCAATGTAGTTCCGAAGAGGTTGCCAATCAACACATGCAGCAACAAAGAATCACAAACAGCGTATGTAACAGGTGTATGTTTGAGTTACGGCTTTCGAACGTGGCTCAACCAATCAGAATCAAGGACCGGAACTATCCGTTTTATAATAAGTCATTAATTCACATTAGCATATTAAGAAATATCAGGGCAACTTAAAGACATAGTTCACCCCAAAAAAAAAAATCCATTATTTATTCACCCTCAAGTTGTTCTAAACATGTATGAGTTTCTTTGTTCCGTTGAACACAAAATAAGATATTTTGAAGAATGTTGGAAACCATTGAATTCCATGGTATTTTTTTTTTTCATACTCTGAAAGTCAATGAGGACCAGCATCTGTTCGGCTACCCACATTTTTCAAAATGTCTTCGTTTGTGTTCCACAGAAGAAAGAAACAACTTGAGGGTGAGTAAATGATGAATTTTTGGGTGAACTATCCCTTTAACTGACCACAGCGCGGTGACCCTGTTCCCACAGGACAGAGGGTGTGACAGGGAATCTCACCACAGTGCGTCGGGCTCTCGTCACTGTTGTCTCCACAATCATTATCTCCATCACACAGGTACGAGCGTGGGATGCAGATGTTGGTGCTCTGGCATTTGGTGTGCTCTGGCTGGCATGTCCTCTCAGCTGTGTTTTTATAACAAAGAGAAGCCGTTATGGATTGGATAAATGCTTGTAAACTGTAGGCTGTGTTGAAGCAACTTTTTGTATCATTGCACATCAACTTACCGCAGTTCTGTTCATCTGACGTCCCGTTGTCGTAACAATTGTTTATTCCATTGCAGACATATTCCCGTGCAATGCAGCGACCATTAGTGCAGGTGAACTCAGCGTTGGGGTCGCAGGGGCGGAACATGCAGCCTGTCTCGTCGCTGTTATCACCGCAGTCATTATAGTGATCGCAGCGGTAGTGATACGGCACACAACGGCCATTTCCACATGTGAACACGGTGGGCTCGCAGGTGTGAAATGCTGCCATGCACAGATCATTTTCAAAAATCATGTTACTATGCAGAAAATGCTGAATGCATTACCAGAAACTAGTGGAACTCGCCACCTACCTCCTCTATCTCTCTACTTTAGTTTACCTGAGAGTGAAATGAATGCTGCTGCTTGTGGGACTGCATGCGAAAGAGAGAGCGGTGCATTGTAGAAGAGGTTAGTATGTTTATGAATGGTTATTAAACTTTAGAGTCTAAGACTACTGTTCCAAATCCTAGTAAGTTGCCTTGGTGTCTGCTGACTCACTAGAGTTTAATACAATTTTGTGTTAGCATTCTAAAGCTAAAAATTCAGTGAACTAATAAGCATAAACCCAGCTAACAAAAAATTTATTCTAAGAATGTTTTGCTACTGTTTCCATTAGGTTATGAAAATGTTATTTCTGAATGTTTTTTTTAATTATTATTCTTGGTTATTCGAATGTTAAGGAAACATTCCATTTTATCATTCTTCAAAAAAAAAAAGAAGGGAATGTTACTTTTAAATGTTCTCTGAACATTCTGAAACTAGTTGTTACGAACATCAAAAAATTCCATGAACGATATATAAATCAAGTTTTTGTACAGATTTTTTGAGAACATTGTTAGAGAATATATAACTTTAAACAAACATTCTATTAACGTTACTGGAAGAACATTTGTTCATAATTTTAAGGGAACCTTGCTAGAACATTACTGTAGCTAAAGTTCTAAGAAGGTTCCCTGTTAGCTGGGACTTGACATAACCCATAGGATTGTCACGAAATGCACTTTTTTTTATTATTAGATTTTTTATCAGTTTTTAAGGTCTGAATAAATGATAATTATATGTATAATATGTATAATAATAGATTTTTGCATGTAGCTTGTTGCAATGTATCATGGCATTATTGTCTCTGCAAAACATACATGCAGTACTGCCTTAGAATCTTAAAGGGCAGCATAATAATGTTAACAATGTAGGCAGAACACAAGAATTTGGAACAAAGCTTTTATCTACACGTGAATAGAGGTAAGCAAGAATACACACCAAAAACGAAATTACTCTTGGATCCTGGAGCAAGAGATTTGAGCAGATTGTGCAAGTAAGAAAAAAGCAAGAAGAAATATGTTAGTGAAAGATTGCGCACCAGTGCAGGAGAGGAAAATCCATTCACCGGCAAACAGAGATGTTCAGACAGCGACGGAAAGACTTAAACTTAGAGATTTGATTGTAAACATTATGCTAAGTTGTGCACAAATATCAATTTTAAGTTTAGTTATCCCAGTTTGGGTGAATTCCTCTTGAAGGGAGCACTCTAAAGGGTGCAGATTATTGCTGTCTCAAACACACCATGTATGAAGGCACAGGCACATCTTCTGAATCAATAAACTGTATTTATATAAAATGTAATCTATTCTGAAAAGATCTGAAGTCCTCTGTACAAGCTGACAACATGTAAGCAGCAATGCATCTCACCGCAGACTCTCTCGAGTTCATCACTGCCGTCCCCACAGTCATCACCGTTGTCGCATTTCCACTGGGCGGGGATACAGCGGCCGTTCATGCAAGTAAACTGGCCCGACTGGCAGCGTGTCCCATTATCAGGGATGCAGTGTTTGTTGTCGGCCAGATACCAGCGGCCCTCAGAGGGACACTGGCACTCTGCTCCCTGAGGACCTGGAGGGAATAGTGTTGTACTTAATTTCACAATTTATGTGTATTAAAAATATTTAATTTTAAAGATGGGTCCAAACATTATAACTATACGAAATATATTGATGGTTTAAAATGTATTTAATTTTTTTTAAAAGGATGTA
Source organism: Semotilus atromaculatus (assembly GCA_031834385.1). Taxonomy (NCBI): domain Eukaryota; kingdom Metazoa; phylum Chordata; class Actinopteri; order Cypriniformes; family Leuciscidae; genus Semotilus; species Semotilus atromaculatus. Next base: position 39,785,052 of record JAULUF010000055.1, on the reverse strand, counting down.
GGCTCTGTTCCAAAGCATAGTGAGCTGCCTATGTAGGCATCATAATGTGCACTCCTGATGCAAAAATAATTCACATTTATCCTTTACAATCCCATAACGCAGTGCAGCAAGATATTTTGTAATAAAATCAACCCAATAACGTGGATGAAGTAAAAAAAAAATATATATATATATATATATATATAATATATTATATATATTATATATATACACTACCGGTCAAAAGTTTAAGATCAGTACGATTTTTTATGTTTTTAAATGAAGTCTCTTCTGCTCACCAAGGCTGCAATTATTTGATTAAAAAAAAAAAAAAAAACTGTAATATTGTGAAATATTATTACAATTTAAAACAGCGGTTTTCTATGTGAAAATATAGTGAAGTGTAATTTATTCCTGTGATCAAAGCTGAATTTACAGCATCATTACTCCAGTCTTCAGTGTCACATTTTTTTAATTATTATAATATGAAATTATTATAATATGATGCTCAAGAAACATTTATTATCCATGTTGAAAACAGTTTTTTACATTTTTATTTCAGGATTCTTTGATGAATAGAAAGTTCAAAAGAACAGCATTGATCTGAAATGTAAAGCTTTTGTAACATTAATCACTACCATTCAAAAGTTTGGGGTCAGTAAAAATTAATTTTTTATTTTTGGGGGAAAGAAATTAGAAAATACTTTTATTCATCAGGGATGAGTTAAACTGATCAAAAGTTATACAGTAAAGACATTTATAATGTTAGAAAAGATTATATTTTAAATAAATGCTGTTCTTTTGAACTTTCTATTCATCAAAGAATCCTGAAATAAAAATGTAAAAAACTGTTTTCAACATGGATAATAATCATAAATGTTTCTTGAGCATCATATTATAATAATTTCATATTATAATAATTAAAAAAATGTGTAATTGAAGACTGGAGTAATGATGCTGTAAATTCAGCTTTGATCACAGGAATAAATTACACTTCACTATATTTTCACATAGAAAACCGCTGTTTTAAATTGTAATAATATTTCACAATATTACAGTTTTTTTGTTGTATTTTTTATCAAATAATTGCAGCCTTGGTGAGCAGAAGAGACTTCTTTTAAAAACATAAAAAATCTTACTGATCTTAAACTTTTGACCGGTAGTGTATATATATAAATTTTATATAAATGAATACCAATAAAAATTTAAATAGTTAAATCAACTTGCATTGAGTTGCTGCCTATGTATTGTATCACCAAAAATGCAGCTCACTAGTTTTTGGAACATAGCTTTTATTTTGGAGCATACTGGTTTAGAAAAAAGTTTTAAAATATGAACCTACCTGGGGTGCAAATATGGCTGCAACCACCGTTGAATTGTTCGCAGGGACTGCTGCACTGCTGCTGTTTGCCGTTGGATAGCACATGGATGTCCATGGGCCGCGATGGAAGGTTTTGTAGCATCACCCTCTGGTCGGACCCGTCATGCTTGTTTGCACGGTAGATGCTGCGTGTGTTCCAGTCCGTCCAGTAGATGTGCTGATCGTACACTGTCATGGCAAATGGGTAGATAGCGGTACTTACGATGATCTCACGGTTAGCGCCGGTGAGTGAGCACCTCTCAATCTTCTGCCTGCATGGAGAGAAAACACCAGTAAACAGTGATGAAGTGTTAATAAATGTTAAAAATGAATGTCTTGATATAAAAAAAAAATATTATATAGATCTTACAAACTGGCATCTGCCCAGTACAGCCTCTGATCTTCATAGTCCAGTGTCAGACCATTTGGCCAAACCAGACTAGTGTTGACGATCTCTGTCCTGAAATTTCCCCCAAGAGTTGCACGCTCTATCTTTGCACTGGTTCCCCAGTCGGTCCAATACATATATCTGACCACATACAGAAATAGACATGCATTTAAATTAAATGAGAAAATGGCTCATTAAACGTCTAAATCACTGAATCAGAGACTCACCCTCTGCATGGATCGAGCATGATTGCTCTGGGTCTAGGCACCTGTGCTACAACAGTTCTCTGAGACCCATCCACCGCCATGGAGCTGATGGTCTGGTTAATGTAATCACTGTAATAGATCCTCTTATTGATCCAGTCATACGCAATGCCATCAGGAGCTCCCAGATCTCCACAGAGAGAAAAACAAAAATATATAAACACTAGAGCTGCAAGATTAATCGTTAAAAGGTTGCAATCTTGATTTAAAAACCCAAGCCATATTGGTCCTAAATGACAGTTATTCTGACAATATTCAAATATTTGCGTACAAAATCTCAGTGACTGTCAGACAGTAGAAATGCATGATCCCAAATTACATTAATTAAAATTCAAAATGACAATAACAAACATGTGCATTTGCTGCCTGTGAAACAAATAACTTCTCCCATGCTTTCTTTCTTTTTTATATTATTCTATAAAAGAACAACATATTGGCTTATATGGTAAATAAGATCCAAATAATTTCCAGACTGCAAACTAGCCATTGTAAAATGTAAATGTCATGCAAGATACTTTGTCAACATCAAATGTTGCTGCAATGAACTTTCCTTTTCTAGCTAAACCTGCAGTGTCAGAGTGCATTCTGGGTTTAAATAAGCAGCTCACCTGAGGCCACCTCTGTAGCAGGAGAGGAAGGTGAAGCCAAAGTGATGAAGCTAATCTTGCTCCTGCCCACTCCCGAGCTCTGGGTGAAATAGATCCTGCCATCCAACCGGTCAAAATCAAGGGCTACCGAAGTCCGGGGAACGTTAACCACGGGAAACGGCAGCGAGTGATCCTCTGGATCCAGCCGCAGAGATCGTACAGTGCTTTCTGTCGTGTAAATAAGGTAGTCATCCCGGGACACCACACAACTGCTGTCATCCGGAGCCAGATTCCCAAAGGCACACGAACACTTCCTCGTCTGAGTTCCCACGATGGCGAAGCAGAAGTGAGCGCAGCCGCCGTTCGACTCTAAGCAGGGGTTGTTATTGAGCTCTTGTGTTGAACTTGGCTGCATTCTCCGGTCAAAGATGGTGACGTCCCGCAGCATGTTGATGTTGTCTCTGATCACGAGCGGCTGGTCGGTTGCGCCTGGCTGTTTGCTGGCTTGGAAGACTTTCTTCAGGTTTCTGTCCACCCAGATTACATTCCCCTCGAACACTGTGACGCCATATGGAGTCGGATAACGACTTCCGTACCGTACGACCTCCGTCTCGCCCCCCTCGGGCCGGACTCGTGCGATCATGTCCAGGGAATCGTCCACCCAATAGATGTATCCGTCTCGGTGGTCCAGAGCCAATCCCCTGGGGGTGATGATGCCTGAAGAAACCAGCACTGTCCGGTTGGAACCGTCTAGAAAAGCCCGCTCGATTTTGGGTGTCTGTCCATAGTCGGCCCAGAAGAGGAATCTGTTCATGGGGTCCACCACGATATGACGTGGCATGTCTACTTGGGTTTTGAGAAGAACACGACGGAACGTGGTATTGAGTCGGATGACTTCAATGTACGTCTCGGTCAAGAAGGCATTGGTGAAATAGAGGTTTCCTGTGAAAAAACAAATACAAGAAAGAGTTGTAGCACAAAATTTGCAAAAACTCTTTTGCAAATTGTAGTTATAACTTATGATTAAGTAAAAAGTAAAGTATATAAAGTAAAACTAAACTTGAGTAAATGCTTTATATAAACACTATGGAATACTTCATTTCTATTTCAAATAAATGCTGTTCTTTTCAGCTTTCTATTCATCAAAGAATCCTGAAAAAATGTCTCATGGTTTCCACAAACATTTCTTGAGTAGCAAATCATCAGCATATTAGAATGATTTCTGAAGGATCATGTGACACTGAAGACTGGAGTAATTATGCTGGAAATGTCACTATGCATCGCAGGAATAAATTACATTTTAAATAATATTCAAATTGAAAAGTTGTTTTAAACTAAAATAATATTTCACAATAATAAAAAAAAAATCTGTATTTGATCAAATAAATGCAGTCTTGGTGAGCATCTTTCAAAAACATTTCAAAATCTTACCGCTACCGACCACAAACTTTTGATTGGTAGTGTGCCAAACTTGTTTATTCACATATTGGGGTCAAAAGTCTATGTTTAACAAGCCATGGGTCACCGGGGTCTAAACTAACTGAGCTTCTTTTCTGTCATATGTTAACCTTTAATCTTCTCCAATGCCACCTGTCTGTGCTTATACTAACGTGAGTTAATTAACATGTCCCTACAGTAAGCTGTCATCATTCTGACCTCTAAAGCGGCTCTAGAACATTCCAGAATAGTATAAACCACATGAAAGCAGTGACTCCACATAACGCTCCATGAATTCAGTGTATCTGAGGTACTTGGCATTAGAGTTCACATTCCTTTGAGGTACTTCACTGGTTTTGGAATTATGTGGCCAAATTTGTTTCGATCAAAATGTTCTGTATGACCAGAGAAGCGGTGAGACAAATTCACCAAATCTGATTTTAACATACAAGCACACAACCCCTCACCTGCGGCCCAGTCTACAGCAATGCCCCGTATTCCATTACGTCCGATTCCAGAGGTGACAATGCTGTGAAATCCAGAGCCGTCCGGTTTGATCCTGCGGACTCCGTTCTGAGACGCCACGGTGCTGCTGAAGTCACACCAGTAAATGAAACCGGAGGGCATGTGCACGTCTACGTGAAGAGCATTGCGGCCTACGGGACACAGACACACACACATGCACAAAAAGTTATAGTGCAATAATGTTTTTTTGTCCCTGTTGTACCATGCATTTCTCATTACACACTATATTCACAATATATTTGTACAATTATACATTAAAACAACAATGTGAATAAATGTGCTTTTTATTGGCCGTAAAGCTCTAATACTCTCTAATACACTCCACTTCAATGAATCGATTCAACACTGATTCAACAAATTATTTGGGTTATCACTCAAAAAAGTAATTTTAAATATATTAAAATATTTTAGTGAATAAAAATGTAAGTGTATAATAAAAATTAAATTCATTCACATAAATGGAAAAACTTAAAATATTATTATTTCTCCCTGTTCATTTAGAGAAAAATAATGCACACCACACGCATTTATAATTTTTTTTAACTAGATTTTTTTTACTGTACTTTAATTCATGATTTATACTTTTTGAACATTTCGAATATACTCTTGGCTTCAATGGCAATACATAAATATTAATATGAATTAATATAAATAATATTACTATTAAATAATTAATGAAATACAAATAATTTGGAAATAATTTTTTTTGACTTTTTATATAAATATAAAAGTTATGTTATATTCGGTCATATAAATGAAAAACTTTAAATATGATTAATTCTCGTTTCTAGGCAAAAACAATGTAGACCACATGCATTTATAATTTAAAACAAATTTTTTAAATATTATATATATATATATACAGTACTGTGCAAAAGTTTTAGATCGGTAAGATTTTTTATGTTTTTAAAAGAAGTCTGCAAGCATCAAATCATCATATTAGAATGATTTCTGAAGGATCATGTGACACTGAAGACTGGAGTAATGATGATGAAAATTCAGCTTTGATCACAGGAATAAATTACACTTTACTGTATATTCACATAGAAAACAGCTGTTTTAAATTGTAATAATATTTCACAATATTACTGTTTTTTAAATATTTGTTATCAAATAATTGCAGCCTTGGTGAGCAGAAGAGACTTCTTTTAAAAACATAAAAAATCTTACCGATCTAAAACATTTGCACAGTACTGTATATAATTTGGAAATACTTTTTATATAAATATATTACATACAATTTTATATTTTTTAAAATGTAATAGTTTGATTAATATTCAATATTTACTAAATATATAGTAATTATATAATATATAATTATTATATGATATTAATTAAATACAATATTTTAAATAATAGTATATTATATGTGTACCGCTGATCCTCACCTCTGCCTGCCACGGGCACCATGGACTCCGAGTGATCCGCTCCCTCCAGACTGAAGCCCTTGATAGCAGTGAGCATAGAGATCACAACGTAGGATTGGTATGGAGAACAGGTTTTGTTATCACCGTTGAGTTTGAACCCAGTCGCACAGGCGCAGCTGAACAGGCCACTGGGACGTGGTAGACACAACTGCTCGCATGTCCCCATGTTATTACTGCAACCGTTAGACGAGCCTGCTGAAGCTATAGGGAGACCAGATAAAGAGAATGAGAGGGAGACATTTAATACTTTAAAAAAAAACTGCAAAGAGGTAATCATAAGAATACATGATACTGACTCATATCTGTATATTCTGGTAATGTATACACATTTCTGGTGCATCTCAGTATGCAGTGATACTGATATTTTATCACTTCCACCTCTTACTGGAAGGACTTATACAATAGACAGCGTTCACAGCCCCAGAGAATGAACATGTGCACTGAGGATCGAACAAAGGGACACTGATTCTTCTCCGTAAAAAGCTGAGTGTCCGCCTGAGGCGGAGGGGAACTAATTGGTAAACTGATATCCCATTGAAAGTCATTCAGCCCTCTCTGGTAATTGCAACACGGGCATCAAGGTTACGATGACTTCCAGAAAAGACCACCATTCCAAGTCAACCATGGAATGAATCAGAGATAAATGCTCAAATGACACTGTGAGATGCCTACATATGCAGCATTCTGAGGTCCAATCTCATTTTTAAAACATTTAACTAATTGATTCTTTTAACATTTAACTGATTGATTCTATTCTTTCCCCAGTTTATCAATCACAGTACATTAGGATAAGTTTTCTGAAATGTTTTGTTTAACTAATGCAAATTACACATTGTCTAATTATGCACTAATTTGTATTACAGAAATCTGAATAGTGGTTAAAGCCGGGTTTAAAATTCTTTAAACAAGAGTTAAAGGTTTTTACAGAAAGGACTTTGGATATCTCTTTTTTATCAAATACATTTTCACCATATTTTAGGAATAAAAGGTTATGTAAATCAAATAAATTAACTAATAAAAATGAACAAACCCCTCTGTAAAAACCTTTGGAATATAGATAGGAATGAAACTAAAAACTTTCCTGCATGTACGTGCTGCTACTCATTTCTAGAAAACGGCCTTTGAAGATATGTATTGTAATTGAAATCTACTGATGCAAATAAAAAACGCGTCATGTTATTAGTGTAGCAACAAGCAAACTTAAAACTCCATTGAAATCAATTGTTAATCTTCGGTGAGCTTTGTGTAGGAAGAGCTATTTGTATAATGTGTGGAGTTACTGTCTATGAAGAAATAGTTTTTCATCCAAATTCAGTGGTTTATAAGGCAGCTGCCTACGTAGGCGTAGCAAGGCAGATCTCTAGGTCTTGGAACAATATGTTAAAATGTTTTTACATACTTTTTTAAAAAATAAATACTCACAGTCTCTATAGTGTACTTTGAGTACTCTAAGACCAGCCACGTTATCCCGCATTACGACCCGGTTGAGTCCTGTGGCTTTGTCGACACGCTCGATCACCTCAAAGTCTCGATCTGTGAAATAAAGGTAGGAGTCGTGTACGGCCACACCCCATGGATGGGATAATCCATTCACCATAGTGATGCGGTTTGATCCATCGGGGTCACCACGCTCGATCTGAAACATTGAAGAAACAGTTGTAGAATATTAGAGAGTTATTCTGTTGAATATGTATTATATATATATATATAAAATCCATACATATATATATTTTTAAATGGAGTCTCTTCTGCTCACCAAGGCTGCATTATTTGATGAAAAAAAAAATGACAAACAGTAATATTGTGAAATATTATGACAATTTAAAATGACTGTTTTCTATTTTAATATATTTTTAAAATGTAATTTGAAAGCTGAATTTTCAACATCATTACTCCAGTTTTCAGTGTCACATGATCCTTCAGAAATCATTCTAATATGCTGATTTTATGCTCAAAAAACATAAATTATTATTTTCAATGTTGAAAACAGTCGTGTACCATTTCCCCCCCCAAAATCCTATGATGAATAGAAAGTTCAAAAGAACAGCATTTATTTAAAATATAATCTTTTCTAACATTATAAATGTCTTTACTCTAACTTTTGATCAATTTAACTCATCCTTGATGAATAAAAGTATTTTCTAATTTCTTTCCCCCAAAAATAAAAAATAAATTCTTACTGACCCCAAACTTTTGAATGGTAGTGATTAATGTTACAAAAGCTATTTTAAAATATATTCAAATATTCAAAAATAGTTATATTAAATTGTAATAATATTTCACAATATTAATGTTTTTACTCTATTTTTGATCAAATTAATACAGCCTTGGTGAGCAAACTTTTGAACGGTAGTGTATCTATAACTATCTAAAATCTAAAGCATGCAACTACATTAATATTTCTATTTGCATGAACCAAACATCAGGTTCAGGGCATCAGGGCATACCACGCCAGTTCCTGTGACGGCCCAGTAGAGCTTGTTCTCTCTGATGTCTATCGTTATGAACTCCACATGTTCTAGATTATGTGTGAAGAGGATGGCGGGGTTGGAGCCGTCCATATCTGCCGACGCCACCTTGGCCGGGATACCGCTCTCTGTCCCCTGATCTGTCCAGTACATCTTTCTAAAACAGATATAAACATCACTAAACAGTATATAAAATACTTACAGCAAATAAAGCATCTTTTTGTTTCTGAAAATATCTATCTTTAGGACTGATCACGACTCTGTGTATGTTGACTGTTGTTTATTGTGCTGAGTCCTGGCAGATGACATTAAATCAGCTCAAGCTTGTTGAATTTGGGGATCAGGATTAATGCCACAGTTCTGCTTATCTGGGCTTACCCACGTGCCGGGTCCACTGCAATGCCAACGGGAGCTCCTGCGCCAGAAGGTGAGCCGTTGTTTGTGATGAGAGTTTTTCTGTACTGAATTTCTCCTTTTAGCCTCAGAACCTGAAACAAGTCAGATTGGGTTAGTCACAATAACAGTACCAGTGAAATTTCTCAATTATCGATACCAATTTCAATACAGTAGGAAAGCAAATATGCTGTTTAACACACTCTTTTATTAAAACATTTAATATTTTAAAATGTTAAAAAATTTAAGTATTAACAAAAAAATAAATTGTAAATTGTACTGTTCGCAATGATGGCAACTATTTAAATAAATAAGTATTAATTAAATAAGTTAAAATTTTTTTTTTTAGTTTTAGTTAACGATAACAACATTGCGAATAGCACATAGTTACAAAATCTACTGGTTACAAGACTTAAACTAGTTTTTAACATTGATAAAACTGTGTGGTCAAACTATTCTTCAGTAGAAGGAAATAAGCCCTGACAAGAACACACTATGATGCAGTGAAACGTGGCTTGCCAACCTCAATAGACTGTGATGAAGGGTTAGAATAGTACAGATTCTGCGACATCCAGTCCAGAGCCAGTCCGACCGGAGAACCCAAGATGGCCGCTGGTGCGAACTCAGTTCTGTTGGTGCCATCTGACTTTACCCGATGAATCTCCCCCTGTGCAGATAAATAAGACAAAAACCTCATTTCAGAATTTAAAACCTGTTGACTAGTTAAAATTAAGGATGCATCAATCTTGATTTAATCATCTGAGATAAGGTAGGAAATGTTTATATGCTTTACCAGATGTTCCACCCAATAGATCATCTGCTCAGCATCATCAAAGTCCACATCATATCCATTCAGCAGCCCGGCGACCGGCACCATGGCGTCATTGCTCTTGTCGTTCGGGTTGAGCGGGATGCCGTAAATTATGCTGTCTCTCACCACAACCAGGAATGGATCCTCAACTGCAAAATCATCAATTCAAACGCCATCCATAAAAAAAATCATAATTAATGGGCACATCAGTAACACATTTGATTTTCAACCAATTACATCATGCGAAATAATGAGATGTTCATTTTTGAGTGAACTGTTTCTGTAAGCATGCTTACCATCCCTTGTGAAAAAAAGTATACTTTAGCATACCTTTTAAAAAAGTTTTATTACGTAAATAATAAAAGAATAAAGTGCAAACTGAATGTAATGTTTTCTGACACTTAATTGCATGTTATGTGCAATTATTATTATTATTATTTTACTTAAGTTAAGAGTGAATTTTTTACCCACTTAAGTAAGATAAAAATAAAATGTTATATATATTTTATTGTCTTTGAAATATGTACTAACAAGCATTTATGGTAAACTAAAATAAAATGTAATGTCATTGCTATTAAAACTTGTATTTCATGTATTGAATAACACACTAGAGTTAAATTGATAATTAAGTACTTTACATGTACTTTAACATCAAAATAAGTGCACTTCTCAAGACAAAACTTGACAAAAATATTAAAACATGACGATTTAAAATGTACTCAAAGGTTAAACTTTTTAAAAATGCACTTCAGTGTCATGAAAGTGTACTCTCTTTTAAATACACTTAAGTGACATTTTATTTCAGTAATATATACTTTTTAGATTTAAAGTACACTGCAAGTGCACATTCAATACACTTAAGCACACTTCTTTCCCAAGGGAAGGCACAGATTCCCAGAATTAGGTATCATCTCGTTGCATTTAGTTTTGCAGATATGAGGTACTGGTGAAAAAGTCCTCGCAGAGTAAACTACGCCATATCAGCACAGTTGATTGTGAAAAACAGGCCATTCAATCACCGTTTGTCTGGATTAATTGTTAAACCCTCATGGAAGAATGCACTTGACAGCGCTAACAAAGGCTGAAACCTGAGCGAGGTTGTGAGTCTGTCCCAAAGAGAATGTTCAGGGCTTCTTAAGACTAAAGGCCTCTTGCGCGCTTTAATCCGTTACTGTCAGCTGAGCTAAGGTCTTTTATAATAGTAAATGTTTGCCTCCGCAAAGAAGCTTACTCAGTAAATCGAAAATGGGTTTCTGTTGACAAGTTTTCATTCCCCTGAAATCTATATCCAACTTTAACAGAAGACTGCTTCATTCATTCACTGCAAAGCATATTAAATGGACAGAGGCCAGCATTAAAGACATAGACACATGCATTATTCTTTAAAAACAGCCACAAGCAGGAATAAACTGTTCAACTCATTTATCTTTGTCCGTGGTGTATTTATTAAGTTAACTTAGATGGTACCGCTTTACTACTTTAAAAGATCAGAGGTCATTTCTTTTAAAGTGCTGCAGTAATGATGTATTTTTGTAGGCCAACACGCAAGTTCGCATCACCCTGGTTCCCTCGAAAAAACCCAATGGTATTTTTCCATTGGCTTTTGGATTATTGAAGAAAATAAGCTCTGAGACCAACAATAGTTTATGGGCCATATTTACCAAACAGGGCAATTAGCATGACTATTGCCACAGAAGGGAAATCACTACAAATGCAATGCATATGCACAAATAACTGTGTCCACGCTTTTTCATTGCTAATATTTTTTCTTTAGTAAATTTTTACAGCAGTTTTTATCCGCCACAAGAGGGTTTGCGCTGGTGCAAGCCGTTAGTAAATCTGACGCTATGATTCTAACAAATTTTGTCCATCAAGATAATCCTCATGAATGAATTTTGAAGCCTAAATACAAATCGCAAAAAGTATACAATACAAAAAGTAAAAAGCTAAAGTTAGGATATAAACTAACTACACCAGGGTTGTACGACTTCAACATCACCACCAATAAGTTTCTCGACAACTCTTTAAATCTTTTTTTTTTTTCAATTGGAAATCTTGAGTTAGAATAGTTTGTGTGAGTATATTAGCCACTTGTTATCAATCGCCCCTTTCCAAGACACGTAAAAGCTTTAAATAATCACAAGGGTATTACTGGTGTATTTTATGTTGTAGAATAAAACATAAAAATATCTTTAGTTTGTGCTCTCAGGCTTTTAACTAAAAGCCCATTCAAAAAACCCACTGACTTTAGGATGTGTTTTTAGCCTTTTAACTTTCAGCCATAAGTAACTGTGTTCTCAAGATATCTGCATCAGCCACTGAAAACCCCATGTCGGCCGATGTCTGTCGTACCTCTAGCGCACGTGAACTGGTCCGCGGCGAGAGTCCAGCCAGATGGACAGGCACAGGAGTAGAACCTGGGACCCATCGCTGACAGCAGGCAGATATGAGTACAGGGGCTCGAACGGGGGTCACAGGGGTTAAAACCTGCAGGAAGAACACATCGAAACTTTGAGGTTAACACCAAATCAATATTGACCCTATTTGTTTTCTTAACACGCTTCTGGTTCATTTGTGCATGTTATTCTGATGGAAAAACCCCCAACATACTATGACTTGCTTCGCCTCTAAAACTTTGTGACATAGATGAACACTTTAGAATACTTTTAAGTTCACATTGAATACAGTTAAGCACACTTCTTTTTCACAAAAGAAATGGCTACACTTTATTTTAAGGTGTCAGTATTCCAGTGTAATTATACAGTTAAGTATTGAGTAATAATAATTTACATATATTTCGTATAGGGTTAGGTATAGGATGAGGGTTTGGTTTAGGTTTAATTGCATGTAATGTTTTGTTAAGGCATAATTTATAGTTACTACTACAGTAACTACTGTACATGTAACATGACACTGTAAAATTACCAAAAAGTGTTACCAAAGAAATTACTTTCCTTTTTAGCCAGCGTGACAAAAAGCTCTTATTATTCAACCCCTCACAAATCTTGTTTCTAATCGGAGTGACTTCCAGAAATGCTTGCTGCATTTAATCCTAACAATAACACTTTGCTCTCCAGATAGCAGAGTTTATCTGTTGTGAAGCGTTGTACCTGCAGGCTGTCTGGCGGGGTGAAGTGCCACCAGGCCCATGGGCTGGGGCAGATTATACAGCATCACCGTCTGGTTCTGTCCGTGCCACTTGTTGGCCCGGATCACGCGGTTGACGTATCTGTCGGTCCAATAGACAAAATCCTCAAAAATGGTAATTGCGTGGGGATGTTGAAGTACCTTTTCATTGAGAAACAAGAGGTGTTTTATTTATTCACATGGTAAATATATTTAAAAAAATCAAGCATTCATAATTGTACAAGATACTTTATGCAAGTGTGTAAACATAGATGCCAATGCATTGCATTATGAACTAGAGTTTATATTGCATTAGCAAATACTGCGAGTACATTTAAATGGGGTTGGTGCATTGCAGGGACATAAAGGGAAAATGGCAGGGTTTGCAAAAGTGATGCTCAATCATGTGACCAAAGGTTGAGAAGATTTCAATGCACTCTAATGTCGACCGATTAGACATTCAGAGAGGCAGTTGCATTTGTTTTTGCTTGATTTCAAACTCCCCCAGTTCTTTCCATAAAATTTAAATGCATAATATACATTCAATTAAACACAGTGCATCTGCGCTCACATACTTGCTACTACATTTTATGGCCTACTATTTAAACATTAAATCACAAATTTAAATCATTGCTGAGTTCCTGCCCAAATATTACATTTTTGAAATAGCACCATATTTGCTTGCACTGAAAAAAACTCATTTTCTTACTTGATATTTTTGTTTTGTTTTCCAGTACAAATATATAAACATTCTTAAATAAATATACATTTACTTTAAATGCTAAATGACATAAGATGAGTGAGGTAAGAAAAATAAACTTGTTTTTTCCCTTTGACTTACTGCATTTTTTAATTTTCTTACCACATTGGCAGATATTTTTTCTTGTTTTCAGCAAAAATCTAAATATTTTTCAGAACACATTACTTTTTATCTTGTCATTTTGCATCTCAAGTAATTATATCTTGATTAAAAAAATGTTTAGATATTTATCCTGGAAAACAAGACAAAAATACTAAGGAAGTGTACAGTGTACAGCTACAGAATCATAAACATAAATGTGCACATAAAACAAAAAGTCTCACCAAATCACTGGCCAACACTTGTTTTCGGTTCTTTCCATCGTAATCACAGTAGTCAATGAAGTCTAGGTAAGCGTCGGCAAAGTAAAGCAGATTGTTGGGGTAGTCAATTGTTAAGCCATTGGGCCAATAAAGTTTGTTGCTGATGATCGTAGTCCTCAACTTCCCATCCATGCTGGCTCTCTCAATACGAGGATTTCTGCCCCAGTCAGTCCAAAACATGAGGTGTGTGCTGAAATACATATAGAAAAGGGAATACTGGGATTTCGTTTTTCAACCAATGGTCATTTAAATACATTTTATATAATCTGTAAATAAAACAAATATTAATATGTTTTCCATCTTTCTACTTCAAAACTCCATGTGAAAATTGTTTCTACACCATTTTTTTCCTCAGTGTACTTGTTAAATGTAGTGAGTCTTACTTATTTCTAGGGTCCACGACCAGAGCTCTTGGATTGGTCACGTTTTCACTGATCAACACTGTTCTGTGGGACCCGTCTAGTTTGGACACCTCTATGGTCTCCAAAACGTAGTCTGTCCAATACAGGTTTCTGCCAACCCAGTCTACAGCGAGACTCTCTGTGACAGTCACTCCACTATCAAAGATCTGGCAGGGAAGAGAAATTATATTTTAGGGGGATGATGGTTTATGTTTACAGTAATGGTGCCGGAGCAGCGCTTGTGTCACTCACCACGGTGCGGTCGCTTCCATTTTTGTGAGCGCTCCATATTCTGTCCTGGGTGATGTCAGACCAGTAAATACGATCTGTGACTGAGTCGAAATCCACCGCTACGATGTTACGGCCGTCTCGCACCAGAGACCGAATAGCGTTTGGCTGTGCGAGGATGTCGTCTGATATAATCTGATTCCGACTCGCCACTAAGAGCAAGGCCTCTCGAGATCCTGCCAGATTGAGAAAGGAATGCAGAAGAGAAAGAATAATGAGTTTTCAGCACCATTTCTCCAGTCTTCAGTGTCACATGATCCTTTAATAATCATTATAATATATTGATTTACAGACAAACACTTCTCTTTTGAACTATTTTTGCACACATTTTAGAATTATTGTAAAGTGATCAAAACTATGGAATAGCACAAATGAAATGATGAACATTACGTTGTGACATCACTATATGATGCTTTACTTCACTATTGATTCCAATTCATCCATTAAAAAATATATAAAAAATAAATGACATTTTAGCTTTTTAATGAATTTGAAATTGATAATTATGGTTGTTAAGATGATTAGAATTATGGAGTGACTAAAATGTTAAACACCCTTGCTGATACACCCAGTCATATTCATCCATTTAGAAAAACAATATTAAAAAATAAATTAAATTTTAGTTTTGAAATGAAATTCATTCAAATGCACATTTTGGAAATAAAACTCAAATTCCAATCATTCAAGCATAATCCGTCTTGTCTTGTTTCGCCGTCATGACAAACATAATTCCAACTTTTTTGTGTCCAACTTCTGCCCTACATGTAAGTATTTTGTGTTTATACTTTAATCACATATTCCCATCCAAATATGAAATCCACAATTATCTCAAAATATATCAAATAACCTCGCAGGACTAGAAATGAATCCAAACTTTCTTCATGTGTCTGTCAGAGTTACGTTCAGCTGTCTTGTTGTTTTCCTTGTTGTCATCAGTCACATGTCTTCCTTGTTCAGTTTTCCCACTCCTCGTTAGTCTTTGGGGGGGGGGGGGCTATATGTGTCTAAACCATCATTTCATTCACCTGTGTCCAGTTAATGTTCCTTTGTGTGTTCTCCCTCATTCTTGGTCCGTTCTCGTTGATGTATAGCGTGTTTTGTGGTTCCTGAGTTTTGTTCCTATTAATTTCCAGTTCCTCATCGTCTTCCTACCAACATGTTCCCTAACAGTATCAGCTCTCGGTTATAAAACTATGCAAGACATATCTAACAAGGCCAAATAGTAGGATAAAAAAGCTTTTTTCCCGTTGAAAAGCAACATTCAGGAAGAAGACGAGGTATATCGGATGACAGCATTTTTCAACAGGTTATCTCAAGGGAATGGGCTCTTGTCAGCGGCAGAGCTCATAAACAACCCTTTGTTTGGTGATTACCCCCTAATTACCCCCGTAAGAAAGTTTGTGACTGACATATATGTTATTTGTCTTATCTGTGGTAATCCGAGAAGCTGCACTAGACCCAGCTGAGCTGGTCCAGTTGGCCCTCAGAGACCGAGCATGGCTCCACTCGCTCCCCTAATATCTGTCAGAGATCACAAACCTGAGGCCTTGCAGGTGCGTCCGTCTGCCTCCAGAGTGTATCCGACCTGACAATGACATCGGAAGGAGCCTCTCTCGTTGAAACAGTGCTGACTGCAGACGCCCAGAGGATGGCATTCATCCATGTCCTCACACGTCTTTGAGTCGTTGCTCAGCTGGTAGCCCATGGGACAGGTGCACTGGGCTCCAAACGGGCCCTGGATGCAGCCGTGAGTGCAGCCCGCGTTGTTATCCGAGCAGCTCTCCTGATCTACGACCAAGCAGAAAAGTCGAGATGAATATCAATGTGAAGACACAAGGTATTGTGGGAACATGGTAAGGACAACCATTAAAGGGGAGGCTTACTAGGGCTGGGCAATATAAATGAAACAAAATCTCTATATTTATTCTAAAAGTGCATGAAGACGTGTTCTTTTTTCCTTCAGATAAACCATTTTTGTGATTAAACAGACATTTTTAATCATTAAATTGAAAATGTATTTTAGTTAACAAAAACTAAAACCATACAACATTTTTTTTTTTTACTGAAAAATATAATTCTGAAAAAGAAAAAGAAAATACTTCAGCTAGTTGCCAAGAAAAACAGATCTCATTTTCATTTAGTTCAACTTGATGTACTAAAATAACTAAAACTGAATAAAATAAAAAACGATTAAATTACATATCAGAACATAAAAACCCCTTTTCAACAAAAAAAAACTAAATATCTAAGGCTTTAACAAATAATTAAAATAAAAACGGAAAATATTAAAATTAGAACTAATTCAAACAATTACCATAAACTATAAGAGTATCTCAACGATAATGATGTAGTAAAACTCAAAAGTAAAAAATTATCAAGGCATGTTTTTCACACAGTTTTTCAGGAAATAAATAAAGAAGGAAGAACGATATTTATTTATTTTTGTGTATATGCCGAATGAAATGTCAAACCCACAAAGAGCAATTTTTTCATCTTTTTGTTGAAATTTACCCACTTTCGAGTCTTGATTAAAAAAGGAATCCAGGAAGTTTTATGAAAATAATCAAAAATACTGGCACTGACTGGCAACTTTTTTCTTTTTTTAAATGCAGGTTGGCAAAGAGTTAATGTTCATGATGCAGATATATTGTGACAGCTCTGTATAGCACGCATTGTATTTATCGTGCAATATATATGCAAAAATTTGTTTTCACGTGCAAATGATACGCACTTTATTGCGTGTAATACACACGCACCCCACACCACTAATCCTACCCAAATGTATAATACACACCACTACTGAACCTACCTATGCGTATCATATGCACGTAAACATTTTGGCGTATAAATCGCATGATAAACACAATGTGTGCTATAGAGATGCATTTAGTGTGATCGGGTTGATTGTGAATATTAAATATATTCCCCAGCCCTAATGTTTACTGTTTAAATCCGTTGTCCTTGTTCCTGGAACTGGTATTGGGTGAGATACGTCGGTGGTTGTGTACCATTTCTATGGACTAACACATGTAAATAGTACTACAAACTACATCTCTAAGTGTCTATAATGCTAAACACACACAGTTTTGTCATATTCAGACACTCTGATGGTAATTGGATGGTTAGTGAGTACAGCCAGGCAGATACTGGGATAGATTAGTGCTTCATGCAGAGGATTGTGGGTGATTAGGGATTCAGCCTACCTGGTAAGGGCTCATCTGTGAGAAGGGAAGGCAACATGGAAGGAAAATCACAGATCACTTCAATGTTAATTTCCAGATTAGCTAAACACATGCATGATTTGATGGCAAATGGGATTCATAACACAGAGAACATTCTGAAATACTCCATGAACTATTGGAATCAACTGAATGACCACATGAATTGCCATTTAATAGTTTCAATATCAAGAGAAAGATTAAAGATTTCAATGTAAATGAATGTTCTGGATTCAATACACGAAACGACAGCATCTGTGGCATGCTTTTGATTAGCACAGAAAATAATTTCGATTCATCCCTCAGTTTATAAAAATCTTTAAAATTAAATACAATTAAAGTTTATGGGGCAAGACATTTCAAATGAATCTATCGATCCAATGTTATTTTATTATCATTCAATATCAATATAGTGACATAACATTTAGTTTAGTTATGTCCTTTTGTTCATTTTTTCAATTTCAATTTTAGTTTTATTTTAGTACTTTAACTTAAGCTTATTTTATATCGGTTAATTGCCAAGGGAAAATTTCTAATGTTCTTTCTTTAGTTTTTAAGTGCAAGTTTTTTAAGGTCATCTCATTTTTCCCCAGCTTTATCTCAATTAACACATTTTTTTTTTTTTTTTTTGTTTCAGTTAACAGTAACAAACATCATGAAACTGCATTTTAATCTTTATTCAGATGTAATGCATTGCCCCATTGGAAGTGCGATGGTGTTCACTTTTTATGAATGAGGTATAACAATTATTATCTGTGGTAATCAACAACATCTGTGGGTTTTAACTTAACACAGGTACTAAACACAGGAACCTGTATCAAATAAACATGTGTAGATTTTCAACCATAAGTCATTACTTAGCACTGTTTCAATGAGAAAAAGCATAATAGAGACTTTTAGGATCTGCAGAATGAGGGATGTTTAGGTCCTGTTGACCTACAATAATGGTTAAACATTTTGGGGAAGTTGTTTCAAACCCCATTAGTATTTATCCAAACAACTATTCCATTATACACCAACATTTTTAATTTAATTGATTAATTTTAATACTAGGGACGTGTTCTCAAACCCAATGAGATTGCCTGCTGCTGTCCACTTCATCCTACAAGAATGAAAACTCATCTTGATCGATTTAGAAAACTCTACATAGGCAGCAACTCAGTGAACATGATATTTAATGTAAGAATGTCTGCC
The DNA here is from genome assembly GCA_031834385.1 of Semotilus atromaculatus. NCBI lineage: Eukaryota > Metazoa > Chordata > Actinopteri > Cypriniformes > Leuciscidae > Semotilus > Semotilus atromaculatus. The sequence goes on along the minus strand of JAULUF010000055.1, from coordinate 39,766,065 downwards.
TAGATATGAACAAAGCCGAGAAGTTCATTAGGGAGCTTATTGCTAAAGGCTAACATCAATGTCTAATCTAAACAAAATCCTTTATGCACTTCTGGTCAAAAGTTTGAGGTCAGTAAGATAAAAAAAAAATTTAAGTAATTTTTTTTTGATAAAGAGTGGCAGTAAAGACATTTATCTTGTTACAAAAGATTTCAAATAAATGCTGTTTTAGCATTCTAACTTTCTGTAACAGTGCAACTGGTTTCAACTGATAATAACAATAAATGTTTCTTGAGAAGCAAATCATCATAATAGAATGATCATGTGACACTGAAGACTGGCATAATGATGCTGAAAATTCAGCTTTGCCATCACTGAAATAAATTACATTTTACACAATGTCATGTATATTTATATATGATATTGTGTAAAATATATTTCACAATATAACTGTTTCTACTGAATATTTCATCAAATAAATGCAGCCTTGGTGAGCATAAGAAACATCCTTCAAAAACATTAAAAAAATCATACTGACCCTAAACTTTTGAACGGTAGTGTATATGTCTTGCAAATGTCAGTAAAACATATGGCATGCATGACTTACTGCAGAGAGGGGATTCGTCCGCCCCGTTGGGACAGTCTGGAGTGTTGTCGCACACCCTGCTGAGGTTAACACACACACTGTGTCCTGGGCACTGCCACTGCCAGCTGGGACAGCGGAACGGTGGTGTGGGACAGTCTCGCTCATCGCTGCCATCCCGACAGTCGTTATCTCCGTCACATATCCAGCCATGGAAAACACAGTTCCCATTATCGCAGCGAAACTGTGAGGTGGGGCATGTCCTCGGCGGGCACACGTGGTGTTCGTCTGAGCCATCCTCACAGTCTGGGTGCCCGTCACACTCCCAGCTCGAGGGAACACAACTGCCGTCTGACTGGCACTGAAACTCACTCTCGTGGTGACACATGCCGGGTGGCCTAGTGGCTGGAAGGGTCAAAGGTCATGCTAAGTTAATGCATGCATGTCAGTCCAAGACAAATGTTCCCATTTCCAGAGGTTTAATAGAAATGTTCAATACAATGAATTAAGAGCATGGTTATATTTCAACCCAAATTTAAAAGAAAGAAAGTAAAATTGAATTTTTCTTTAAAAAAAAAATCAGGTTACACTGTATTTTGATAGTCCACATTAAACATTCTACTAACTAATAGTAACTTTGCAACTACGTACTGTACATGTCAACTAACTCTTGTTGATTTGCAATTACATGTTAGATAACCCTAATTAGAGTATTTGTAGATTGTTAGGTTATAGTTAGTAGAATGTCTAAAGTGGACCATCGAAATAAAGTGTTACCAAATTTTTTGTAGGATCTTTAGATCTTTAGAACTTATGTGAACTTATTTCCATGATAATTAAGCACATATCACCCTAATTTTAATTAACATATTTGCAAAATGCATCTCATTCTAAGTCCTGTAGTTTAAATAAATGTAATAATAATACATTTTAAAATTATATATTCCTACATCATGGCAGTATTTGTTGTATTGCACAGTGACCGGAAATGTTTTTGTAAGATTCACCCATTTATACACTGCATATGTCATGCAATGTCCTACACAATTATCATAATTGAAAACATATTGAAGTTCATCAGAACTAAAAGACAAACTTAAAATTAATATAAGTTTATACTTACGACAGCCAGACTCATCGGAGCGATCGTTACAGTCAAACACTCCATCACACCTGTAGTATGAGTTGACACACTGATGCCCATTTACACACTTGAACTCATAGGCTGAGCAGTTGTACACTGATGATCAAAAAGAACAAGAATTACTCAGATTTACTAAGAAAATAAAAATCAGCTTGATCTGATTTAAACTTCCATTGGTGATTTTATTACACTGTTTATACTGTGAAAGTTACATTTGTGTGCATAGAGAATTCATATGTTTACACAGCCATGTCTGGTTTATGTTGAAATACATTTAATTTGTAAAGAAATCAAATTCCATTACCATTTTAGAAATGCAATAAAAGATTTACGTTCTGCAATTCTAAGCTAAACAATATTGCGATTAACTGCATAGAATGAACTCTTACCACATCCCTGTTCGTCCGCCCCATCTGCACAATCTCGGTCTCCATCACACACATAAGTGGGGTCAATGCAGCGGTGGTCCGGACACTGGAACTGACCAGGGTGGCATGTGCCAAGAGAATCTAGAAAGTAACACCACAAGAAAAGTTCATTGCTCAGAAGCAGCTCTTTTAAAGTTCAAGACACTTAATAGGGTTCTAATTTAGGGTTCATTCAAAATCAACTTTGTCTCAGATGTTTGTCTTAAAATACCTTTAGGCCCAGTTTCACAGACAGGGCTTGGATTAAGCCAGGATCAGGCCTTAGTTCAATTAGGACATTTAAGTAGCTTTTATAAAAGTGCCATAGAAAACATTATTGGTGTGAATCTTGAGACAAAACAATGGCAGATTTTAAGAAATGTCAGTGCAAGTTGCTTTCACTTTCAACAGCTCAAACACGCATTTTAGTCTGAGACTAGGCTTAAGCCTTGTACGTGAAACTAGAGGTAAGAGAAATAAAAATAGACAAATTTTTTAAGAATATGGTGCTATGAAATTAATAACACAGAGTTCATATTTTGTTTTAACAGAATTTGATGAGAAATATACAGTATAAGGTCATTTTGAGATCTCAGACTTTTTAAATGTATTTGTAAATATACATAAAAACCGTCAGTGCACAAATCTACCCCTCTAATCCTGTCTAATCGGCCCTTGTTAATCATGATCACTAAGACACGCTTCACTATTCTGTGGCTCATACTTAAGGCTAGGAAATTCCCAAAATCCCAAAATCCCAAACTGTAGCATAACATCGCTCAAGAATGGGCTTCCTTTCAATTAATGAGTTGGAATTAGAATTGGTCACACCCACATGAAGTGGACGTAGAATTAGAGCAAGGTGAATTTATTGAAAATTTTGTACAAATCTATGATTAGTACAGATCTATGTGTTCGTTTAACTATAAGGCTTATAAAACCTTGCACTCCTGCATCCAGTTTGCAACCTCAATGCAAAAAAAAAAAAAACAGCTTTTAAATGGACCTCATCCCACATCCCATCAGAATTTAGAGTCATATATATTGTATGTATATTATATATATATATATATATATATATATATTATATACATACAAAATATATATACATAAAATGATATACATATAAAAACAAAATATATATATATATATATATATATATATATATATATTGTATGAATATAATCAAAGCGACCCGTAATTTATTTTTTTTTTTAAAGGTGAAAATTCATAATAAATATATAGCCCCTTTATATAATGACTTAACAGTTGCCAAGGCCTCACCACAGTCGGTCTCATCCGACCCGTCTCCGCAGTCATTGTCGGTGTCACAGAGCCATGTGCGGGGGATGCAGCGATGGTTGGCACAGCTGAACTGGTCCGCCTGGCAAGTGCCAGGGGTCTGGGTGGGACAGTCCCTCTCGTCACTGCCGTCAAAACAGTCATTGTGTCCGTCGCAGTGCCAGCTTCTGGGCACACAGCGCTGATTGGCACAGGTGAAGGCAGTGGGCGAGCATGTGTTATCTGTGAGCCAGCAGAGTGGGATTTTTATTTTCATTACAAGTGAAAAAGACTTTTTCTGTCTTTTTCTGAAAAACATTTTCTGGGTCCATCTTACTAAATAAGTACTTCAAAGATTGCCATGATAAAAATCATTGTCTCATGACATTAAAAATCGGACAGACAAAAAACATTTTACAGACATCTTTGCCCCGTCAATACATGCCCATGAATCAGTGTAGTATGGCCTATACGACACCTTGCATACACAACTTGATTATGTCTGGATTTAAAAAGGTAGATGCTTATTTTTATCCCACCACAGGATTTATTTAAAATATTTTGTGATCTTGACATTCTTCTCATTCTGCGTGCCATTTATCTAATATATACTGGTTGATTTAGGCCTTGAGGTCCGAAGGTGGGATTTGGCATTGACTGATTTTTTCCGCAAGACCTTTTTGTTGCTGTAATTTGCTCTGGAAAAAAATGTCTGCCAACAGCATAAATGTAATTCAGGATGTTGCATAATTGTATTGTGCCAGCAAAATTGTCATTTGTCATACTTTTTAAATATATATCACACAACTTTCAGTCCATAAACATTTGCATGGAATGTAAATATTAAACATTACTATTAGCGCCACAGCTGGCCTCATCACTGTTGTCGTGACAGTCATCGACGCCGTCACATTGGTAGTTCTGAGGGATACACTTCCCGTTAGTGCATGAGAAGGAGTTTGAGCCACACTGGAGGGTCGGCGGCTCATTGGATGGATCGTCTACACACGTCTGCTGATTCGCTTCCAGCTTCATCCCATACGGGCAGCCACACACTCTTTGGGAGTACGGTGCTGGGAAACAGAAATTACTGCAGTCTCCATTTGGGTTAGTTTGCCTGCTGCAGAAGTTAGATCCTGTTGTGGGTAAAAAGCAATGCCCATTATTGATTAAACACACAAGTTCATTCCATCTATTGCTTCATGGCAATTTGTTTCATTGGCTGTATGTGGATAAATGGGTTTTACAAACCACTTTGAGGAGACATTACAGCCAATGCAAAAATTGAGTAAAGTAAATTCATCAATAAACAGATGAAAGTGAATCTCACCAATCTGCGTGTCAGCGTTGAAAGATTTGACGTGCATGATGTGGCTGATCCCTCTGCGAATGATCATCATCTCTCCTCCGTCTGTTTTACGGACCCTCACGATTCCACCCAGCCGCCAGTCGGTGAAGTACACGTAACCTGGACCAGAAAACTTCATTAATGTAATCAAGCAAGCTATCTCTGTGAAATACCAGTCCATGAACTCTGACTTCTGCCCTTTTATCTTTCAGCACCGAACAGACGAACTACACAAGTTTAAGTAAGCAGCATAATGACCTTCATTTCACAGATACCAGAAATTACTATCCATCATCAAAGAACAGGCCAGTGTGACTAATGTGATGATGACAGACATCGATGAATGGCAAAATTCAAAATTAACATTACATCAGTCGGTGGGTTTAATTTAGACTGCTTTTTAAAAGTCAGCTGCATCTCAGGACAGACAGACAGAAAGGCAGACAGACAGACAGACAGACAGAAAGGCAGACAGACAGACAGAAAGGCAGACAGACAGGCAGACAGACAGGCAGACAGACAGACAGAAAGGCAGACAGACAGACAGAAAGGCAGGCAGACAGACAGACAGACAGACAGACAGACAGAAAGGCAGACAGACAGACAGACAGACAGACAGAAAGGCAGACAGACAGACAGAAAGGCAGACAGACAGACAGACAGAAAGGCAGACAGACAGACAGACAGACAGACAGAAAGGCAGACAGACAGACAGAAAGGCAGGCAGACAGACAGACAGACAGACAGAAAGGCAGGCAGGCAGACAGACAGACAGACAGACAGACAGACAGACAGACAGAAAGGCAGACAGACAGACAGACAGACAGACAGAAAGGCAGACAGACAGACAGAAAGGCAGACAGACAGACAGACAGAAAGGCAGACAGACAGACAGAAAGGCAGACAGACAGACAGACAGACAGGCAGGCAGACAGACAGAAAGGCAGACAGACAGACAGAAAGGCAGACAGACAGACAGACAGAAAGGCAGACAGACAGACAGAAAGGCAGACAGACAGACAGACAGGCAGGCAGACAGACAGAAAGGCAGACAGAAAGGCAGACAGACAGACAGACAGACAGACAGAAAGGCAGACAGACAGACAGAAAGGCAGACAGACAGACAGACAGAAAGGCAGACAGACAGACAGAAAGGCAGACAGACAGACAGACAGACAGGCAGGCAGACAGACAGAAAGGCAGACAGACAGACAGAAAGGCAGACAGACAGACAGACAGAAAGGCAGACAGACAGACAGAAAGGCAGACAGACAGACAGAAAGGCAGACAGACAGACAGACAGGCAGGCAGACAGACAGAAAGGCAGACAGACAGACAGAAAGGCAGACAGACAGACAGACAGACAGACAGACAGACAGAAAGGCAGACAGACAGACAGAAAGGCAGACAGACAGACAGACAGAAACGCAGACAGACAGACAGAAACGCAGACAGACAGACAGACAGAAAGGCAGACAGACAGAAAGGCAGACAGACAGACAGACAGAAAGAAAGACAGACAGATACGCATATTGATAAACCCACCTCCAAAAACAGTAAGTCCAAATGGGTGGGACATCTGGGTGATGCGTTCCAAAGACAGCCTGTTTTGTCCATCGAAATTGCTGTGCTCGATCTTATCAAAGAAGGCGTCCACCCAATACAATCGCATGGCACTGACAGGTAGAGACATGATCAAGAGCAGAGGGGTTTAGGCCAAGGCTAAGAAACAGGATTATGTCCGATCATGGTTTTAAGGAAGATTAGGAGTGAGTGTGCATTAAGTGTGCAACAAAACAAAGAACGATGAGTCACGGCTTTAGGAAGCCATCAAAGTAAAAAAAAAAAAAAAGAGAGGCAGATTTATGAATGAAACAGAGATGGATTATTGTTTGTGGTATTATGAGCACAAACGAATGCTGTATTGTTGTGGTTTCATTCTGGGAAATACAACTCACCTCCAATCAATGGCAAGGCCATTGGGCCAGCCGAGAGTGGTGTTTACAATCGACTGAGCATGTGACCCATCACCCCAGGCCCGCATGATCTTCGCAGGACGGTACCAGTCGGTCCAGAAAATATAACTGCCGAGCACAAAGACACATACAAGACTTTAATAGAACTAGTTCACCCAAAAAATATTGTAAATAAATATTCTGTCATCATTTCCTCACCCTCGTGTAAATGTTTTACTTTCCTTCCTCAGAGGGACACAGGCTGTTTTACATGCAATTATAATGAATGGGGAATAAATCTTTCAAGCTACAAAAAGGACGCAAAATAACCTTAAAAGTTCCAAAAGTTCCATATTATATGATATGTATAATATAATATGATCAGTAATATGATAAGTATATTATAAATGCCTTTACTGACATTTTTGAGCAATTTAATGTGCCGTTGCTAAGTATAAGTATTCATTTATTTTAAAAAATCATACCGACCACAAACTTTTGAATGGCAGAATATATATTTGTCTTTTAAAGACGTACAAAAAACAATTTTAACAATCTGTTTAAATAATTTGTTTATACTTAATAAAGAATTTGTTTAATATGCCCTCTCAAAGTTTCAGTCTTACATTCCACACACATATGAACCACTCTTATAATATACCTTTTGTGGTGCTTTTTTCTCATTTTGGAGTTTGACAGCACCAGTCCTCACTCATTAAATGGAAAAGAGTGGCCAAAAATTCATACATGTTTGGAACAGCATGAGCGTGAAGACATAATGCCAAAATCACCCCAAATCTTCACCCTGTGCCCTCGCCAAATTAATAGGTGGGGACACTTTCGAAACCATCCGCTGAGGTTTATTTTGAAACTGTTAGGTATAGACAGTGCTCTGCGGGGCTTTCCCTGGTTAAGCCAAGTTCTTAGTGTGCACTACAATACCAGCCTTCATGCAGCACTAATCTAGTCTCCTGGGCCCAGAGGCCTCATGACTTTGAAGCCATTGGAAATATCCCACTACCAAGACATAAAGAGCTCTTTTATCTGTGCCAGGTTCAAAGCTGGAGCAATCTATGAATGGCTGGGCACCTCCTGGATTATGGAAGGTGTGACTGGACACAAGTGGCACGATTTTATTTTCATGGTCTTAGAGAAACAGAGAAGGGAGGTGAAAGCTTTGCTCCCCCATGCTGTGTTTATGGCTCACGCCGCTCGCTGAATTGTGTCTGTTGACATTTGAACATGCCTGTGATTTTGAACCCACAACCATAATCCTTTTTGTCCATTAAAGGGATAGTTCACCCAAAAATTAAACTCGTGTCATCCTTTACTTACCCTCATTTCGTTCCTCTCCTGTATGAGTTTCTTTCTTCTGTTAAACACAAAAGAAGATATTTTGAAGAATGTTGTAACCAGACAGTTGACGGCACCCGTTGACTTCCATAGAATTTTTTTTTCCTACTATGGAAGTCAATGAAGTCAAACTGTCTGGTTACCAACATTCTTCAAAATATCTTCTTTTGTGTTTAACAGAAGAAAGAAACTCGTACAGGTTTGGAACAACATGAGGGTTAGTAAGGTCACTGAACTCCAAATTGGTCACTTATTAGGTTTGATTTCACTTTCTTGAAGATAGCAGCCTATTTAGCCAGTAGACAGTAAGGTACTGTAGCTCACTAAGTTTTGTAACAGAGCCACAGTATTAACTACTTTTCTTTTTTGATGTATATAAAATAGCAATATCAAGGCTAGCTGATAAATGACTCACCCAGCCACCGGGTGGACCACTATGGATCTGGGGTTGTTGAGGTTGCGTACAATGGCTCGTCTGGACTTATCCGAGACCTTCATGACAGATATACTCCTGTACCGTGGATCGGTCCAGTATAGGTTCTTTGATATCCAGTCATAAGCAAGATCTTCCACACCATCCACCCGATTGGCCGCTAGTACCTCCCTGCCTGTGCAGTTTAAAGAAAAGAAACACAAAGATGAAAGTGCTATCCACTGCTATTTGGCATGTACACTTAAGAGCTATGAAAGCAAGAAACAATGTGGAAAATGTGGAGCCTGTATTGGCAGTACACATTTGAACTATACATACTATTGAAATTGGAAGTATTTAAGTTGGGGGCATGTCAGATAAAAAATGAAGATGAAAGCCAATTGATATGGGTCATAAATTGTAATTTAAACTTCCGAAAGCCAATTCTGTGAACTTTAATAAGTACACTAGCATATACACTACTGTTCATCCAGCTTGGGGACAGTAAGGTATAAATACATTTATTTAGCAAGGATGCATTCAATTGATCAATAGTGATCAAAATATTTTTTTATAAAAGATTTATATTTCAAATAAATGCTGTTCTTTTGAACTTTCTGTTCATCAAATAATCCAGGGAAAAAAGTATCACAGTTTCCAAAGAAAAATTAGGCTGAACAACTGTTTTCAATATTGATGATAATAATAAGAATTGTTTCTTGAGCATTAAATCAGCATATTATAATGATTTCTGAAGGATCATGTGACACTGAAGACTGGAGTAATAATGCTGAAAATTCAGCTTGGCATCCCAGGAATAAATTACATTTTAAAATATTGTAAACCGTTACAGTTTTTACTGCATTTTTGATCAAATAAATGAAGCCTTGGTGAGAATAAGAGACTTATTTTTAAAACATTTTTAAAAAATCTCACGGATCCCAAACTTTTTAATGGTAGTGGAGATCAACTTGAAGCTAACAAACATAAATGTCACAAAAAAAATGATTGTGTGGGGTCTTAAAGCAGCACTTCATTTAGCACATTTCGTTTCCCCGGCCCAAAATGCACCAGGCTCTCATGTGTTGCCCCTTGTGAAACACTAATCATCATCTCTACTGGGTCACACTGGCTGCACTTTGGTACTAAGCTGCTTGCCTCCCAACTTGTGTCTTACAGGTGATGAATAAAATGAACTGTCTAAATTTTTTGGGTTGAGTCAGAAGGAGGACTGTATTAGTGCCCTAGATTTATTTTATACATGTAGTCCAACACCAGCGAACACATTATCTCATGTAGTTGGCCTTTGAAGGGAGCTGATAGCCGAGATCACATGCAGTGAAATGTGTTGTTGGCACACAGCAAACATCCCGAGGGCTGAATGGAGAACTCAGTGAGTATCAGTTTCTCACTTTATCTGCCTACAGGTCAAGGACATTTCATCAAAGATTTTGTGCTTTTGTTCACCAGCAAAATGAATGAGATAAGATCATTTGAACTGAAGAACATTTCAGTGAATATAAGCAATAATATATATATACATATTATATATGTGTGTGTATATATATATATATATATATATATATATATATATGTATATCTATGTGTGTGTGTGTATATAATCATATATATATGATATTTATACATATTTAATATAACTAAATATGTATCTATAATACACACACACACACACACATATATATATATATATATAGCAGCTTTCTGTTAAAAACTAGCCATTCTCACCAGTTCCATCAACTTTCTGTTTGTAGATGATGTCCTTCACTGTATCAGAGAAGAAAATTGAATTGTCTGCAGCACTGAAGTCCACTCCAACAAAATAAGATGGAGTTCCTGTCACAGGAAGAATGATGTCTTCTTGTGTGGACAGGTTGAAGGGGATTCCTCTGACCGCCAGCTGACTGGAGAACAGCAGAAACTGCCTCACAGCTGCAAGAGACATATTTTTTATTATATGTTTTCTTTAAACATCAAGTTCTTGTATCTCAAAAGGTTGATGTCTTAAGATATCAACCTACTGTATTATAAGATTGGATGCAAACATAAGACAAACATAAAAAACACAAGATGCAAATGCTAATCAAAGAAACAAACACAAGATTTGACTAAGATCTGTCTTACCGACGCATCTCTTGCCGTCAGCATGCAGATCGTAGCCCATTCGGCAGCGGCAGCGATATCCCAGACCGCCATTATCAGTTCTGTGACTCAGAACACAGATGTGCTCACAGCCTCCTCGATCAGTGCCACAGGGGTTACTTACTGGCCGAGCAAACAAACATACATGTCACCAAAATAAAACCCCAAAAAGAATAGCATTCATTCAGTATTTTTGTTTAAAACCTCTCCTAAGCACAGTGATCAATTCACAGGTGTTTCACTGCCATCCAGGATTCAACAGGACGGATTAACATAATGTTTACACTACAAATAAGATGAGATCACATTGCATTTCTGATTATCTTAATGTGTTTTTTTGATCAAAACAAAACTTTTTGGACCACACTTACACATGTATTTAGCGCTGATCAATTGTGAATGCATAACCAGAGATATAAACAAGGTCCATGGAAACAGGAATGGCTCAGTAGTGAGAGACCACCAATATGTAATTGAAATCTCTGATATAAATAGTTTACTACAAAATATTAATTAAAATATGTATATATATATATATTTATGTGTGTGTGTGTGTGTGTGCGTGTGCGCATGTAGCAATTTGCATATTTTAATTTAAACTTAAACTGAATTTAAAAAGTTTAAACTTTATATAAACTATATAAACGTATACAAATATAGTCTATTTAATACTTAACATTAGTGAGTTCTAATGACAATCGATATTTTCAGTTTTCAGTTTAATTCTAGTTATATCATGACAACTCTCGGAAGACTTTTAGCATGGTAATAGATATGATAATGTTAATATATTTGGTCGTGGCGGAATAGATCTGCTACGCTGCTTCTGCTGCAAAGCAAGTACAGGAACTTGCTACTGCCAAAACATACGCTGATATGCTGCTGTGAGTATGCAAGACATACTGCTGCTGCACAAATAGGATATTTATAAATTATCCATAGCAGATCTATACAGGTGGAACTAGGGAAGGAGGAGGGTTTCAGAGGAACTGCTGCAAACTGCTATTGTGAATGCTAACTAGCCATTTAAATGTTGTGAGCAGCAAGCTCATTGGCTGCAGATGCGATATGAACCAATTAGGTTGTGCCAAGTAGTTAACACTATATCAGTTTGTGTCAATGACCTATTAACCTGTGCTTCATTGCTTAAAACGTAGAGAATATGAATGGGAAAATACTCATATAACCAAAGTCACAGTAAAACCAAAACTGCACTGAAATCACATACTTATAGAACCAAAAACAGCACTAAAATTCTGTTGGCGACATCTAAGCAGTTTAATTTTAATCATACTGAGTGGGCACATGCACTTTCTAGGCTGCTTACCAAAGGGCTGTTTGTATGCATGGACCACAGTCAGACCATGTGGTCTCTGAGCGGTCTTGTAGAGCTCTTGAGGACTGTTGTCGCTGTATTTATTAGCTTTCATAACTGCCATCTTAGTCCAGTCAGTGTAGTAGACCGAATGCTCGAACAAAGCAATGCCAAATGGATGAGGAATCACAGAACCACCATGAACCACCGTTTTCCTATCGGAGAATTCAAATAAGAGCCTAATACACTTCTGAAAAGTGGAAACAACATGGGAAAATAAGCATGCATTCCCAAATGAAATATCTCTGCAACTTGTAGAAGATACCTTTGCAAGCCATCGTAGGTTGTGGTTTCAATATAATCGTAACGGCTGTCCACCCAATACACTCTCTTGGCCTCAAGGTCCAAAGTAATCCCAGCAGGCCAGCCGAGTTTGGTCCTAATGATCCCATATCGATTGGTGCCATCCATGTAGGCCCTTTCCAGACCTGGTTCCCCATTCAAAGTATCCCAGTCAGAGAAGAAGAGGTACCTAAACTCAAACACAATAAACTCATTGTGACACAAGATATTCTTTTAAAATCCCATTTACTGTCTACAATAAAAAGAGGAAATAATCTTATATTAAAAGATCCTATTATAATGACAAGCCATGATTTATCAATCTAATGTTGCACTGAAAGACTTGAAGAGCAACTTGAACTTCAAAGGTATTTACTCTAATATACTGTTAGCGCTCAGTTTGGACAGTATTGGGTTACGGATAAACCCTTGGGGATAAGAACGAGATTTTGAAATAAATACCCAAAGAACTTTATTTTCAAACACGATCCATAGCGATTCAACTTTAAGCATTAATTGTCACTTCTCAATTTAGCAGGGGGCCACCTGGCCATACGGCCCTATTGGGTTTCCATGAAGCTCATCTTTGCTTAATTACTTCTGACTAATCCTTACAGACAGTGTACAACATTCCCGTTCTCAGTATCTGATGCTGCAGATCCGAGATCAGCTTTATGATTTCACTAACAATGGGCGCGGATTATGTGGAGGAAGCTAGGATAAGATTAAAGTCAATGGGAACCATCTAACCTCTCCTCTGGGAACTCACCCCACAGTCGGGTCAAGAGCGAGACCTCTTGGGTTGCCCAGGTGTTCGGCGATCAACGTGACCCGATTGCTCCCGTCTAAGTCCACCATGTCGATTCTGTTGACGCTGCCCTCCACCACATACAGCTTATTATTCACCCAGTCCACGGCGAGGTTTTCAGGATAGTCCACGGATACGTTCAGTACCACCTGCAGATGCGACCCATCCATAGCCACGGAAAACACCTATTTGGAGAAAACAACTAGTTAGGGAAGCTGTTGTTGAGGTTGTAACACTGCTGAAAAGACCAGCATTTGTTGTAGGGTTCTTAAGTTAAAGAAGTAAATTACTAAATTTAGTTAGTAAATTTATATTTTTGTATTCTGAGCATATGAACAATTATGGGGTAGCCCCTTAGTATTACTATGCCAGTTTGATTAGTTCTGGTGACTAACAGAAGAAACCTTTTTTCTGTAGTAAATAATATTTTAAAGCCACCTGATTATTTTCCTTCCCATCTTTACTCTGTTGATCTCTGTGAAACTTTTCACTTTTTAAACACAAAAACTTTTAAAACTTTTTTTAAGGAAAATTGAAAACATGTCTGTAACAAAATTAGACAGTTGTCAGTTCAACCCTTGTTCTGAACAACCTCTAAATTCTACGCTTTCCTCTTTTGAACTTCCAAGCATCGAGGAAGTCATCTATACTATTAATAAATCTAAATCTACCACATGTCAGATAGATCCTATTTCAATGTACTTGGTTAAAGCCTGCTTACTTTCTCTATCTTCTTTAATTACTGATATCAAACATTCTTCCCTTATTTATGGTATTGTTCAGTCTCAACTGAAAACTGCTGTGATAACTCCTATACTTAAGAAACCGGGGGCTGATTCAAGTAACTTTGATCATTTTCACCCCATTTCAAATCTTTCGTTTCTTTCTAAAATATTGGATAGGTTTGTTGCAGGCCAAGTCTAGAATCATCTTTCTCATAATGGTCTGTGTGAGCAATTTCAATCTGGGTTTCGTCCTTATCATAGTGTTGAGACCACACTAGTTAAAATCTCTAATGACTTATTGTTAGCTGCTGACTCAGGACTTTTATCCATACTAATTCTGCTCGATTTAAGTGCAGCATTTGATACTATCTCGCACAGCATAATGTTAGACAGATTGTAGTCTATTGGAATTATTGGTACCCCCTTGACTTGGTTTCGATTGTATTTTGTTCAAAGCATTCGTATGTCAATGCAGGTGTCCCCCAGGGCTCAGTATTGGGTCCTCTTTTATTTATTATTTATCTTTTACCCCTTGGTAATATTTTTAGGAAATTTGGTATTCAATTCCACTGCTATTGCTACGACACCCAACTTTACCGGCCTCCAACTTTACCTGTCCTCCAAACCTACCTCTACTTTTCCTCCATCTGTCCTCTCAGATTGTTTAGCAGAGATTAAAAAAATGGTTTACTTCAAATCTTCTTAAACTTAACAGCAGTAAAAACGGAAATTCTTCTTGTTGGCTCAAAAACCAATCTGACGAAATCCACATGTTCATCTGTGAATATTGACAACTTACCAGTGTCTGTATCTAAACAAGTTAAAAGTCTGAGGGTCATCCTTGACAGTACTTCGAAGCACACATAAACAGTGTCCAGTGTTGTGCCTGAACGCGTTCAATGAACGATAGTTCATGAACTCGTTCATATTTTAGGCGAACGTGAACTGAACGTACTGTATTAATGCCTGATGAACGTTACTGTGAACTCGTTCATTCTGGTGTCTGTGAACGCACGCTCTCTCTGTTTAACTTCGTTCAATTGGGTGCCATATTTCTATAGCGCCTTCCAGGCAAAACCCGGCTAAAACACACCGTAAACAGGCCTTAATATGTAACGAAAAAAACACCCAATCTGGCAACACCAGCCTCGCACCGCCGCATGCGTGATCAAAACAAAAAGCAGCATGTAGTCGACAAAGCAGCGAGGACTGGATGCGTCGTATTGTAACGCGTTGTGTCACGAGAGAAAGGAAATCGGTATAGCTCACATCCAAAGCCATTAGGCCAGACAAACTCACGGAGGTGATTGGCATATCACAACAACTCGCGCTTTATTTCCCCAATCAAACTTGGGGGAACTGTCTGTCCCACGCTCCGTCCACGACGTTACCAAATAAAACATAAACAGATCAAATAAAATGAGCACCATTACCCGCATACATCGAGGCGCACGGTACAATACCATACAGAGAGAGTGTAGACAGTTTAACAGGGCGCGCGCGCATCTCTTAAAGGGGCCACACCTTCTATCCACTCGTTATACAGAATGATAATTTAAACGAGTTTTATGACAAGGTCGGTGAGGATGGGAAAAATCTTACATTTCTGTGCAAACTTTGCCCGCGGATAAAATAATTGCTGTCTGTGGTTGTGGGCTGTGGTAATATTTTAAAAAAATAGCTCGCAACAAATTTATGGAAAAAAAAAGAACTATGAACTAGTTCATTTTTGGAATTGTGAACTATGAACTGAACTAGTTCATTTTAAAATGTGTGAACTGAACTTTGAACTAGTTCATGTAGAAAGTGAACTTTCCCAACACTGACAGTGTCATTCATTCGCTCTGCTTATTTCCATATAACGTAATATTAACCGACTTCGTCTGGCTCTCTCAGTAAAGAGCACGGCAATTCTTGTTCATGCTCATATATATCTATGGCTCATGCTTTAGTCACTTCCTGTATAGATTATTGCAATGCTCTTTTTTTATGGACTGCCTTCAAAGCTACTCTACAAACTTCAGCTAGTACAGAACCCGGCTGCTCGAAACATCTGCAGAGCTCCTCTAGCTAACACATTACTCCCATATTACAACACTTACACTAGCTCCCGGTTAAATATCGTACTAATTTTAAAATTATTCTTCTTACTTACAAGGCACTCAACAATCTTGGCCCTTCATACTTATCTGACCTTTTTCATATTTACACTCCAACTCAGACTTTAAGATCATCTTCACCACTCATACTTGTTCTCCCTCGAACTCGCACTACTTCCATGGGGTCCCGAGCCTTTAGTCATGCAGCTCCATATTTATGGACCCTGGCAGGGTCACCCTGCTGCCACAAGATGTGCGAAACAGTGAAAGTCTTCGTGTGTTTAAACCTCGCCTTAAGACCCATCTTTTTCGGCAGGGTTTTATGTGACTTATATTTTAATGCTGGTATACAGGCTGTTATAATGAGTATTTGTTTATTGTTGATTGTTTTATTGTGTTTGTAATGCCTGGTTCAGTTTACACGATTATTTTGTCTGTTACGATAGTCACTGTGTCAGATTACGCGATTTTGACTCCTAAAATCTTGTCGTGTCGTGGACAAGAAACATGTCAGACTACACGTTGCTTCCTGACCAGTTATTGCGTGCCGTCTTTAACGACTAGTAGCGACTAGTAGCGAGTGACTTCCAGAAATGAACGTAAACAAACAATGGATGAAGCGGTGAGTGTTGTATTGGCTGTCCTGTGTTCAGAAAAATTTTAAAAAAGAAAGAAAACCCGACTATGGACACGTTCCTGAATTGCTCGAACAGGACAGTATGGGCTGTCAATCCTCCAAAGAAAACTTGAGTAACATTATAATTGTTTAATGCACAGCTAGCTTTAAATTATTCCTTACTAAAAGAATATAAATAATACTAAAACAACACAGATACAACCAAAGCTTCACTTTAAAGATCACGATAGACAACCAACCTCATAAGTTTGGCTGGTAAACAGCATGGCTATGCTTTATTTCCTAGTATTCTGCACGAAATCCAACCTGATCTAAGGTTTAGAATCCTACCAAAACAATCAAAACTTGGTCAAAACTAGACATTATATTCTCTTCTTAAATAATCATGGGTAATAAGATTGTCGTCTGGCTTGTATCATCTAACATCTGAGAGGTTGCCTTTCTCCACTGCCCCAGAGGTGGTACTCTGAAACCACTGCCCTATTGATTAAAAGATGGCACCAGTTTCTCAGGCTGGATCCCTTGGCATCATAACACAAGCTAAGGCACCATTGCTCTTTGCAGGCTTCGCCCTTTGGAAACCAGAGCCAAACGTCTAAAAGACTATGATTCTTAGCTGACCCGTTTAACAGAAACTCAAGCTGTGAAGGTGGTTTGGTGGTGTGGCTCTTTCCAGACCCCCTGCGAAGAGTCTCTACCAGCATTGTGTTATGTTGGGGTAAACCCGTCTCCTTGTATGTACCCACTTTTTTTGCTCTATGGCGGATCTCCAAATCACAAAGTAGCCAAGAGTTTGAAAAAAAGCTCTTTGAGCTGGCCAAAAAATGCGTAAAAAAGGGACTGAACAAGGGGAACACGATTACTGCACGGTCACTCCAGATCCTCTCAGGTTGCATAAAATTACGCAGAAATATGCACGCATTCTCCTGCATATCAGACACTTTCTGGAGATTAGAAAAATGTAGAGTCTAGCACCGATCTGAGCCAGTTACCGTGACTGCAGCCCTTTGGGAGCCAGACTGCTCGGCCATTATTAACGTATTAGCAGTATCTACAGGCATCAGTTGAAGAATTCCCTTTTCACTGACGGAGAGCCAACTTCCTTCATAGCCTCCACACCAAAGCACTGATAGTTATTATATATGTTCTTTTTTATATACATATATATGTGTGTGTGTGTGTAAAGGATGCATTAAATTGATCAAAAGTAACAGTATACACATTTAGAATGTATAATTGCTGTTCTTTTCAACTTTCTATGAAATATATACATATATATCCTGAAAAAACAAAAAATATTAACCAGCACTACAGAAATATTAAGCATTTTTTAATATTGATAAAAACAAGAAATGTTTCCTAAGCAGCAAATCATCATATTAGAATGATTTCTGAAGGATCATGTGACACTGAAGACTGGAGTAATGATGCTGATCAAAGATTCAGCTTTGATCACAGGAATAAATTACATTTTTAAATATTATTATACTAAAATAGAAAACAGTTGATTTAAATTGTTATGATAATTCACATTATTACTATTTTTACTGTATTATTTGTTCAAATAAATGGTGAGCATTTAAGAGACTTCTTTCAAAAAAATCTCACCGACCAAACTTTTAGATGGTAGTGTGTCTATATATTCACATTACACATTCATTAACTTGTTGCTATTATGCATTTGAGAGTTGTATGAAGTTGTGACCTATTTTCAGTGAAAACTGATATTACTGTATATAGTATATAGACTTTAAATGTGTCTTAATTTCTAAGTGGGTCTCTGAGGGTTAACATAATATTGCTTGGTCCTGATTGCTTCAGGAAGAGTTTAGGGAGGCTTGGAAGATGCTGGCACACTCTCTGTGGGCCTTTAGCCAAATGTTGTTGCTGGGGTGTATGAGGTGAGATCAGAGCAGTCTGACTGGCACAATGATTGTATGTGTGAGTGTGTGTTGAGGGTCAGGGACGTTAGTACATGTCCAAGGAGGAAGAGCTGGTATAATGCAGAGCTTTGTTATCAACAACAAATGTAACATCGATATCTCTCGGCCTGACAAGGTTAGAACTTCAGTAATCTGTGAAATGCCACTTATTAAATTCAGGAAAGCTGAGAAGCCGTGGCAGGTGCCAGAGCGTTAAATGAATGTAAGTGGGAAACATTAATGCCACACACTGAGCTATGAAAAATGGTACAATGAGCAGTAAAGCAATTCGAACTGGCCGATATAAATCTCAAACATTCACAATATATCCAATAATTTTGCTAACACTATAAAAATATAATCAAGTTAAGCAATATTGTTAATATTGTGCCTTCATTTTTTAATAGATTTTAACCATATTCAACTTGCATTAGACAACTACTTGGCTACAATGGCTGTTTGATGGATTGATTAGATTTAAAAAAAAAAATGTTTACAAAAATATCAACCTTATATTAAATATAACCAAATATTGAGATTACACACCAGGTTAAACGATTGGGATTGGTATTTTAAATGTTTTTAAAATAAGTCTCTTATCCTCACCATGGCTGCATTTATCTGCACTAATTTAACAGAGTAAAAATGTGAATGTGAAATATTATTATAATTTAAAATAACTGTTTTCTATTTGAATATCTTTTCAAATGTAATTTATTCCTGTGATGCAAAGCTGAATTTTCAGCATCATTACTCCAGTCTTCAGTGTCACGTGATCCTTCAGAAATCATTCTAATATGATGATTTGCTGCTTAGGAAACATTTCTTGTTTTTATCAATATTGAAAACTGCTTAATATTTCTGTAGATACCAAACATTTTTCAGGATATTTTGAAAAACACAAAGTTCAAAGACAGCTTAACATAAATTTTGTAAGATAAATAAATAAATGTTCTTTACACTTTTGATCAATTGAATACATCCTTGTTGAATAGAAGAAAAACTCTTCCCAAACTTTTGAACAGTAGTATATAATTGCCCAGCCCTGCTCATTTTTAGGAACTATTTGCAACCTGCAAGGATTGTTGTTCTTAGTCTGAAGTCCATTTTACCTTATTCTGGACTGTGTCTGTCCAAAAGACCCTGTTCAGCTGGTAATGGAAGTCCACACCAACAGCAACCCCTCTGTTCTGGGACTCAACCAGGGTTTGAACGCTGTGTCCGTGGACATCAGCAATCAGCAAGTCTCTCCCATTGGAGAATATCAGAGAGGGCATCCCAGCTAAAAATGACCAAACAAAGTGGATTCATTTAGTAATATGCCTTCAAAATGAAGGATACAGTTTGACAATCTTCAGAGAGCTCACATAATATAATGTACGTTTGATAAGACATAACTAATGTGAGAGAGTTTAGGATTGGCTGTTTGGTGCCAGCGCTTGTTATTCATTTTCCCAAGCCTGCCAAACAAATGTTTGGGAGGCAGACATTTCAGGAGCTTAATAACATGATGGCATTCAATGCAAACTGGGGCGCTTGAAGAGAGATGGCCTGCAAAAAGCCTGATTAATGGACATATAAGATAACAGTTAACACTAGGAATATTAGTCTGAAAGCCATGATACATAAGTGAAAGCATGCAGGAAAATACAATGCAGATATAACAGCAAAAAGAAAAAAACTAATAAATGGATAAATAGAACAATACTTGTAAAACTGTGTAAAATATATTTAAAACTATGACTTAATTCAATATGATTTATTATGTGGGAAAAAAATTGCGGATGAAGATTTTTGCGAACATTTCAAAGCACGTCAACTTTTGTTGTAATCATTATGATCACAAGCTGTAATCATTGCCTAACATGTTCAATGTGTCTTCTTAATCTGCTACATAACTATTATCTTATATCTTTGACACACTGTAATGAACTTAACACAGTTATTGAACTGAACTGAATTGAGATGAATGTCACTATTGTCTTTTTCAGAGCTGCTTTACAGCAGAATGGGATTTTGTCTCATATGTTGTCTTATAGTTTGTCTCATAGTTTGCATCATTGGTCGTTATTTTCCTGTTTATCACTGTGAAGCTGTTTGAAACTATATTGTATAAAGTGCTTTATGAGTAAAGATGACTTTCCTTGGCACTCATCTCTGACTGATTCTGACTGATTCCAAACATTCTTATCAAATAAACTTGAATTAAACAGAATGTCAGTGAATCAATTACAGTACTCCAGCAGACAGCTTCCACACACAGGGATTGGGTATATACAGAAGACAGCATGTTCGAGGCCTGAATGAACCTACATGCGGGATTTGCTCGGCAGTATCTGTGCTGTTCCAGAAGGTAACCCTCTCGACAGCTGCAGCGATGGCTTCCGATCCGATCCTCACACAGCTGGTCACACATACCCCATAGACTACAGTCATCGTAATCTGCATGTGCACAAAATACAGGGATAGAGTTGAGTTCATGTCAAGTTTGACTGAGTGTGTGAATAACCATTTTCATCACCAATCAAATGTTTTACCGATGCATGAGCGGCTGTCGTTTCTGCTGACCACATATCCTGGAGGACAGGCACAGGTTCCTCCGTCAGGAGAGGCGTGACAATGATATTCACAGCTCAGGGATGCACAGCGCCATATACCTGACACAAAACACAGCTACATGTCACTCGAAATGTTAGGTGAACTTTAAAGACAGCATGAAAAAAGAAGTTGCGATCATCTTATCTTCCATAATGTGACTTATATCCGAGTGAAACGGCAGAAAAAATGTAGGGCGGAACTTGATTTTGTCCATTGGGAATTGATTGGAGGGTTGTGGTTTGCTATAGAGTGCCGAAGTTATGACGCCACTTTGTAGGCCAAAATGTGGAAGTGAGTTAGCATTTTAGCACTTCCGGTTCCCTCGCCCTAAAGTCTATGGGTTTTTTGAATGGGTTTTTGCTAAATCGCCTGAAATAAGGTCTGTGGTTAACAAAGCCTTTAAATATTTTTACGTTTTGATCTATGACATAAAACACACCAGTTATAACCTGCTTGTGGTTTTTTAAAATGTTATCATTTTATATCTAACGGTTTTATTTAGGCTTCAAAATGTATAAATTTTGGATTAACTTAAAGTAAAGATTATCTTGATAGACAAAACGTGTAAGGGTCACAACTCTTTGTTGAACACAGAC
Organism: Semotilus atromaculatus; assembly: GCA_031834385.1. NCBI lineage: Eukaryota > Metazoa > Chordata > Actinopteri > Cypriniformes > Leuciscidae > Semotilus > Semotilus atromaculatus. Next base: position 39,744,401 of record JAULUF010000055.1, on the reverse strand, counting down.
CTTAATGAAAAAGTTAATATAGTAGATAAAACAAAGGTTATTGGAGTATGTTTTATAAAAAATACTATTTCAGTCTTTTTACTTCAAGATTTCAGTTAATTCAATGTATTACTTGCTCTTGCTTTGTAATTATTCATGTCTTTTTGATTATTTTGTTAATTATTTGTGTTGTTTCTACACCAAATAAAATAAAATAAATAGAATATAAATATTAGATCTGAAATAACTGAAAACAAGAACTGAAATAAAATAGGTTTTAAGTTGAAGTTTTAAGGTAGAAATATAAAAAAAACAGAAACTAATAAAAAAGACAAAAGCACATAAAAAAATGAATCGCAAAAATAAAACCTGAAAATATCAAAATAAAAGCTAATTAAAAATATGAATACATACGATAATAGGCTAGTATATAGATCATACTAAAATAACACTGTCAAAAGTCAGCTAGTGTTCCAGTGGCTTTAGTGGTTTTTAGGTGGTAACTGACTGCAGTTGCGTCCAGCGGTGTTGTTGGTTTCATCTTCTCCGTCTGGACAGTGTACCGTCCCGTCACAGAGGTGGTCAAGAGGGATGCAAACACTAGAAGAAGGACACGGCCATTCCCCTGGATAGCATTCACGCTGTACATTGTCTAAACACATCACACAAAACACAATTTCAGCTCATATTCATATTAAGAAAAAATGAAAATGAAGTCTGATTTTTGCAATAATTAGCATTCAGAGCAACATTTGAAAGGGTTACCGCAGTCTTTCTCATCCGCGTTGTCCTCGCAGTCATCCTCTCCATCACACAGCCAGACCTGATGAATGCAGCGGCCGCTGGGACAGGTGTAGTATGTTCCTCTGCAGGTTGGGTAGGCTGTAGATAGCATATACAGGCTTTTCTAAGCTACTACTTTATGTTAACTTTTTACATTCTTTATGATTAGATGTGGAAAAATGTGTAAAATTAAATCTTCGTACTGCAGTTCTGTTCATCACTTCTATCTCCACAATCATCGTCATGGTCGCAGACGTATCCGCGAGGAATACACTCTCCGTTAGTGCACTGAAACTGACCGCTGCTGCACCGCCGGGCTGAACACAACCAAGACACATCCATGACACAATTTGACACAAAAGTTAAATATAGTTTAATACAGTGGAAAATAACTACATACACGAAAGTACATTTTTGTCATTGTTTATTCACCCTCATGTCGTATTCACCCAATATGTGCGCTACAGTATATTATGATTCATATGAATCCATACAATAGATCTGTGTGCAGTCAGTTCTAAATTTAAGCCTCTCAAATATCATTTGTCCCTGTTTTCAATTCACAAATGCCGCATTTGAACAAATTGCACCAGGTTTGATATCACTGATGGCAAATGTAATTGGTTTTCGAATGTCGCGGAGAATCGTGACAAAAAAAAAACAAGACTGCGAATGGGACAATCAATGAACAATAACTTAAATTTGCTTTGTTCGTTTAAAAAAAACGATCAAATGGCTTCATTAAAATTGAAAAGTTGTGCAAAAAAGTCACTGTTTTTCTGTTTCACAGAATCAGGGTTATTAACTAAAACTATTAAAAACATTTTTGTCAATTGAAATAAGGCTGAAATAAGAAAAAGTTATATAAATATTAATTGAAATAAGTTTAAGTAGTAGCACTAAAACTACTCATTTAAAATAAATATTAACTAAAACTTAACTAATACAAAAACTGAAATAAAATAAATTAAACATAACAGTAACATAAAAAACTAATAAAAAGGTATGTAACAAAATTACTCAAATGTAGACTGAAATTTAAATGTGAACTGAAAATATAAAAAATAAACAGTGCACAGAAGAAAATGAGAACATTTTAAATATTAAATATATTAGATATTATATATATATATATATTTGCATTTTTCTCATTTAAATATATTTCTCACATAACCAAATATTATAGCTGCAAAAATTGTGCAGTGATAAATGTAGCGTAAACATTTTCCAGGCCGTCCAATAGATGACTGTGTCTATATACGTGTCCTGCCAGGGAAAGATACTCACTGCAATTGGCCTCGTCTGATCCGTCTCGGCAGTTGAGCACCTGGTCACAGCGCTGGCTCCTGTTATAGCACGCACCGTTAGCACACCTCAGCTCCGAGCACTCTGGGTAGACTGAGAAATAGAGACTCTGTCCATCACTCAGTCCTTCAATTAAATACAATCACTGTGTAATACAAACCAGCATCCATTGAGGTACGGCATACAGTGAGTGGTCTTAATGTACAGTACGAGCAAAGAATCAGCATAAAGCTAATGTGGTACCAAACATAAACCGTTATGTGTGTAGTAAGTCTGTTACAGTAAAGCAGTATGAGATAAGAGCTCAATGATGGCACAGAAACTGAACTGACACTTGCACTAATCCACAGAGGAATCTGCAATCAACTCTGACAAACAAGAAGCATATTGAGGCCATTTCTGTCCATCAGCGAGACTCTTAATCTTACAAATTGATTAAAATGCCAAAGGAGCCTTTGAGGGAGGAGAAAACACACATACCTTGTGTGTGTGTGTGTGTGTGTGTGAGTGTGTGCGTGTGTGTGTGTGTGTGTGTGTGTGTGTGTGTGTGTGTGTGTGAGTTGCTTCCTCCCTATTTTGGGACTTGCAAAAAATTAGAGCATTATGAAAGCAAATTCATTAAATGCAATGCATCTTTGCATACTGACTGGTATACATTGTTATTAAGCAGCATATAAATAAATCTTTTTATATTTGTTCATTTCACGAAAAACTAGATTTTCACTGTATTTTACTTTAACCATTTTTAATCTAATTGGCTGCTATGGTGTTTGGTTTAAAATGTCTGACAAAAAAGGTTTGGGGATAGCAAGGATGCATTCAATTGATCAAAACTGACATTTTGACACTTACATTGTTACAAAAGATTTCCATTTCAAATAAATGCTGTTATTTAGAACTTTCTATTCATTAAAGAATCCTTAAAGAAAATAATCACAGTTTCCACAAAAATATGAAGCAGTTGTTTTTAACATTGATAATAAGAACGTTACTTAAGCAGCAAATCCGCATATTAGAATGATTTCTGAAGGATCATGTGACACTGAAGACTGGAGTTATGATGCTGAAAATTCAGCTTTGATCACAGGAATAAATTACATTTTAAAACATATTCACTTAGAAAATATTCATTTTAAATTGTAACGATATTTCTCAAAATGACTGTTTTTGCTGCATTTTTGATCAAATAAATGCAGCCTTGATGAGCACAAGAGACTTCTTGGAAAACACTGTTGAATGGTACAACAACACGACTGTAAGATATATTTAGTCTGTTACAGTAAAGCCATCTCACACACACGCCAGCAGAATACTCACAGCAGTTTCTCTCGTCTGCTCCATCTAGGCAGTCAGGTACTCGGTCGCACCTGTATCCTCCCGGGACGCAGGCCCCGTTGGTACAGGTGAACTGTGAACCGGAGCACGTCCTGCCAGCTGCCAGCAAAGATCAAAGAGACCGGATTATAATATGAGTGCGCTGGGTGGTCCTCATCTTCACTAAAGTGGCATACTCTCCCTACGACACATGCATGCTTTGCCTGTTGTTTCTCAAACTGTTGCCTGCACATCTGAGATATCGTGTTTCTCCGACATGACGGAAATTACATCCCGGTACATTACTGGGAGTCAATGGAGCTCTCAGCTCTGACGGACAGTCGTAATTGAAATGGAAGCAGAAAGTGAGGGAGAGAGATAAGGAGTACTCACGGCAGTGCTGCCTTTCATCGGAGCCATCCTCGCAATCCTCCTCATCATCGCAAACCCAGTGCTGAGGAATGCACTCGCCGTCACTCAGGCACTGGAACTGAACGCTCTCGCAGGTGGGCTGGGCTGGAACAGCGTAATGAGACGGCATTGTTAACCAAGCTAGAAGAGATTTGAGCTGGCCTGCGCCAGCTAAGAAGGTTCCTTTCAAATAGCTCAGAATTCCTTGACAGATTTCATAAATAGAGGAATGTAAGAACTGACATGGACATGCTAAAAAATGTACTTTTCTGATTTCCTTATTTATTGATCCAGAGTTGTTCGGAATAGCATACTATCTATACCATTTCTGAAGTATATAGTATGTACACTTTGCATACTATCTGATCAGATCAGATCTGGGCTGAATTTACTATACAGTATACAACAACATAATTCGCTGCTTAACTACCATCGTACGATGCATCACTGGAGAAATTAACTAGCTAGTCACAATTGTTTCCTAAATCCATGCACTGAAAAAAAATTGGGTGTGTAAAAAATGTTCACTCAAGAATTTGCTTGTAAACTTCTCAAATAAATGGCAAGCAGCACATTGAATTAAAGTAGAAAGACTGAAACATAATCATTGTTTTATTGACTACTTCGAAAAATCTTTTCTTATAGTGTAGTAACATCCGTCGCACATCAGTCGTTAATGACTTCATGCACAGGTGTTTAATAATAACTTCTGCAAATGAATCGATTCGTTAATGTCTGATTGTTATACTTAATTTACATGCAAAAGAAAGCCATTAATTTTTTGAATCACGTTAACATGCAGTATGTAATTGCTGTACACTTTACTCCCGTACCATAGACTATATATGCAGGTCATTCGGTCGGCAGCTGTAACATGTATAATCTGTATATAATCTGCTTTGGTTTGGGTCTGTTTGCATGTGTTCCTTGTCATTGTTAATTGACCTAGGTTGAGTCTGAAATCGCCCCCTATACCCTTAAATAGGGCTCTATTTGAATGAACAGCCATTTGTAGTAGTGTCTGAAATGTAATTGAGTGCACTCACCCACAATGCACTGCAAAAAACACAGCTGATTGTTTTGTACACAGACAAAATGACTATACTATAATATTAGTATGTGACCTTTCAGTATGTACAGAATACCTACTAAATTGGCCAAAATGTGCAGTATGCATCGGAGTATACTACAATGAATATTGTGTCCCACATTGCAAAGACCCTGATTTGACCTTTTAACTTCTTAATGTTTCATCTTTTATTCTGGACTGGATCTGTGACAGTCATCTGAGCAGATTTGTAGTGGTTCCATAGATAGCAAGATTTACACCAGAATTGGTGTAACACTACCGCCCACTTCCTGTGTGTGATTTTACATGCTTAACATTCTCTTATTTAACTTGTGAGCAAGTTATGTTTTTAAAGCCCAAAAAAGACTCTATAATTCATGTTTTATGACTGTACATAATTTATGATGTATAAAAAAACATGACTTTTAGATAAAATAAAAAAAAGTCAACAAAAACTATTCTAAAAACCCATTTTAACCCACATGGCTAATGCTATTGCTGTTCCGGGTTTATGGATTACAAACTAAACAGCTCTATTTCACACTTGTCACTCTTTATCAGCGTTCAGTGTGACCTTTTGATTGTCTGGAAGAGTTACTTACGGCAGCCAATTTCATCTGAGCTATCCGAGCAGTCGGTTGTCCCATCGCATCTCTGGCTTACAGGAATACAACGGCCTGTCCCACAGTGGAAAGACCCAACCTCACAACCTGAACCTACACAGAAAATTACAAGATATTGTGACGATCTGTTCTAAATGAATAAATATACACATAAATATTAACAACTTATATACATATAAACACATATATCAATTAAAAGCTGTTAATATATATATATATAAATCCTGAAGGGACGCTAGCTGATAGACATCACTTCCCACATTAATTATATGTAACATTCTTACCTGAGCTTTGCCCTATCATTGTGCCAGGTCTAAATGACAGATGCCTGAACATTTTGCATCCATTAGCGTTTAAAAAGGGGAGAAAAACCCACATTCATCAATCAGGCCTATGGGCTTACTCAATGCCGACCAACAGATAGCAACCAAGGTTCTTGCACATAGACTTGGAAGAACTACTCCCACAGATCATAAAACCTGACCATGATGGGTCTGAGAAGTTTAGATAATGCAATGTAATAAGAAATAATGTAAACATAGCAGGAGTTACTACACAAGATAAGGTTCAAAGATCTCCCCCTACACGGACAATGCCCTTCTGTACATAAACCGATCCAAAGACCGTTCTAGATGCACTCGTACAATGCAAGATTGCATGATACATGCACGATGCATGATCAATGTTGAGGATCCATGAGAACGCCTCTGAACATTCCTTGAATAATTCATTTAGATGCATCCTTGTCAACTATCTAAAAAATGTATAGTTTTCTTTATAACAATGATCATAGAAGACCTCGTCATCTTTTTTAAAGTGACTGAATTCTTTATATATTGTCCTCTGAATTTACATTTCTGAACTATACTTTATTTATTTTAAAATCTGCTATATTGTTTATTTTGTACATTTTAATATAATCTGGTTTGCATAAGTTTATGCAAAATATTTATGTGTAACAAAACGAGACCCTAGTACGCTAAGTAAATCAGAGACGCTTATTATTATTATTTCCCAAGTTTATTTATCAAGATTAAACATTTAAATTTAGTCTAAAATACAATTATATTCCCTGACATTCACAGAATGTACAAAGACATCATTAAAAATTAAGTTCAATAATCCAAAATTACCATTTAATTTGAGTTTGAGAAATTAAAATGTTTCTTCTTAGCCAAAAGTTACACAACACTGCAAAAAAAAAAAAAAACTTATTCTAAAACTAAATTCTTATTTTTGCCTTGTTTTCCAGTATCTAAACATCCTTATAATAAAATAAAATTACATTTAAGCAAAATTGTACTCATAATTTGTATTACCCCATTTGCAAACTGTTTCCTTTGGTTTTGTCTTAAATAGGCAAAAATGTAGTTACCAAAAATAGCTCAAAACATAATGTTAATTCAAGATACATTCTCTGTAAACAAATATCACAAATTCATTTCTTGAGTATATCTTGTTTAAAGGATGTTTAGATACCGAACATCAGGCCTGTGAAATCAGCTAAATCAATGCATCACCCATTACCCCTCTGTGATTACTTCTGAAAAGCAGTGAGTGCACTTCACCAGTCAAGTGTGCATGGGGTTGAGTCATGCCATTGATGAAGCATTTAGACAACCGAATTGACAGCTAGCGGAGCCAAGCGTGCCAGTCGACGAGCAGGCACTAACTCTCCTTCATCTCAACCATTCCTTTTGATCTCTCCCTGTGAGTGACATCTGAGGAGATAAGGTACCACCCCTCTACCTTCCCCGACAGGCTCCAGGACATATCGACACCATCAGCATAGTTCAGCCGAGGAGCTCTCCGTCAGGGCCGTCGCTCGGACGAGCGGAATGTGGGATTCTGATTGTCTCTCGCTGACACTGATGAATGGTGCATGCTGTTCCTTGTCAGAAATGTAATTAGGATAAATATCGGTACCGGATGGTACCGTAGCCCTTACACCCAAATTCCAAAAGCAAAGGGAGATGCAAGGTGGAATGACGTGGTGAAGTGTTGGAGAGTGGGTGAGTGAGTATGTCTTATCACCAGTTACCTAAACACACACATACACACACACACACAATCTGCTGGTCAAACGTATGTGATATTCCCAAAAAGAAGCTGCAGGAGTCAAATTCAGAAGGTCCTTGAACTTCAAATGAAATGCCCCATAATTATTTGATTGTTCCAATTCAACCAATAAAAAGGTCTACCAATCATTTCAGTTTTCACGCATAATGTTTTTGTCAAGCAAAACATTAAAAGGGTAAAAAAAAATCCAACATATCTTATTTTGCATGCCCTCTGAGGGCAGGTTTAGTCATACTTAGGAACTTTAATAAACTTCCTAGAATACTTTATCCTGCACTTTTTGTGCTACACCGGAATGATCCCTGAAACCAACTTTTTAAGATAAGGTGCTAAACCAACCAAATACTTTTTTTCAAGTATTTTATAAAAAAAAGAAAAAAGAATTTGAACAAAATAAGCATGAAGATCCTACCTTAAACATATCTGTAAGTAGATCGTGCAAAAACATACAAATGAGCCACCAATATTCACTGAAATATAAAATAGTTAAAAACATTTTCATGGGATTGTGTTGTTAAACTACCTTTTTTTAAGTGACCAAACTTACAATTTTCACCTGGCTGACCTAAATTCACACTGAAATCTAGATACCAAAATAGATTGGAGGGCTCTTTTGACTTGGGACACTAAGCAACCACATAGCAACACCTTAGAAACAACCCAGAACATTCCACAGTACCAGTTCATAGCAACATTTTAGTACCTGCCCAGAACATTCTGCATAGCAAAACCCTGGTAACCTTTCATTAATAAACCAATAATCATTTTAGTATGTAAAAGTGTAATATGTATAAGTTAAAGTTTTATTTTATCTTATTAAAATGTAATGTAAGAGTGTAATGTAACGTAAAAGTGCATGTGATGTTAAAGTTTTATGCTTGAGTTGTAAGCTCATTTCTGGCATAATTTTTGGTAGGAATTTGATCATGTATAAATGACATATTGTGGTAGTTTTATTCTATGAGTAGTAGTTTGTTTGTTGTTTTATGTTTTTTATTAGAAAAGCCTTTCTAGGGACTTGAGATGCAAATTAGCTCTTGCTATACTCTCTATGTACAATACATATTTTCCAGCTTTGACTGGGATCATGTTTTTTTGTACAGTCCCTATATAAATAAACTTAATAATAATAATAATTTACTAACTGTAAAGCAACACTACCAAATCCAATCACCCAGAACATCCTGCAACTTACATAGCAACACCCTAGCAGCCGCCCAAAACATTCTACCAACTACATGGCAGCGCCCAAGCAACCACCAAAAACATACCAACTGCATAGCAACACTCTATCAATTCTGAGAAAGAAAGTCATAATTGTGAGTTTATATCATGCAATTCTATATATATTCTGACTGTAAAATCTATTTGCTGGATCTCAACAAGAGCCTAAGGCTGATCCACACCTGCTATTCCACACACTTCACTGACTCACAGTCTTAAACAATGATAATGATCCGACAAACAAAAAGCTGCTTCAGATGAGTAAAGAAAGCATTTTGAATGGTGAAAATTACTCCAACCTCAATAAATTACATTGAACAAAAAGGTTTTTCATTTTCATTTTTCATGAAGCCTGGCTGTTTGGATCGGTTGAAACAAGCATCTTATCTGACCTGATGCCTTTTAGGAAACTCATGTGACTCAGTCAAACAACTCGAGCACATACTCAGCCTGCCAACAGGAAACTGAGAACTGGGCTAAACTACATCATGAGGTCATCGTTGACATTTAGCCGGCCAGTAACCTTGCTGAAAATCTGAAGTAATATGTTTAGACATCCGACTGACAAAAAATGTGTCTTACGGTGCAACAAAGTAATCTCTAAATGGATGGAGGAACAACTCCCTCTTGTTGTGAGACGTGGCAGGTTGGAAGTGTTTAAAGGAATAGTTCATCCAGAAATGCCATACAAAACCAGCTCACAGTAACAATGACTGTCAGGCTCTGAAAAAGACAAATATTCAAAATTCTCCTTGTCTTTTCTACAACAAAAAGAAAAGGCAAAAAGGTTTGCATTGAATACATTTTCATGTTTGGGAGAACTAGGCCTATTGCTGTGTAACAAACTCTGGCGCTTCTGTATGCAGGTAAAATATTGCTCTCAATAAATAAATACCTCTTAAATATTAATTTAGACCAAAAACATAATATCATAGTAGACAGCCTGTTGGTTCTGTGCCATTGCAAAACAAATGTTGTATTAGCAGAGCATTTATTATGTATGAGTCAGAAGTTTATCAGCCTCGTTCCCTGTGGTGTCCTCTTTAATAATGGATTTCGTCTTCTGCCAGAAGGCCACGGGGTTCTGCGCTTGAGCCGCGGCGCTAAAAGCTCAGCGAGGGCCTCATAGCGAGAGGTCTAGACCAAACACCACAGCAAACGCTTTTAAAGCATGCCAGCCAAATGGGCTTCCTTTTTAACTCCTTCGGCAGCCAATTGGGAAACGAGCCTTTTTCCTGCTCAGTTTACTAATGATAAAATTGCTGCTCTACTCGCTCAAAGGAACCCTTTGTTGGTAGGACATGATCCCGGAGGTTTCAGCAGCGTCTGTAACGCACAGGTAGACAATTGGCATATACAGGATCTGGGAGGTAAGACGCTCTTACTGACACCCGCTCGCAAGTAATAGAATTTTAAACATCAGCCATCGGCCGTTTCTGCACACGCGGCCAGGATACGAGGGAAATAGATGGATCACGTCGAGGTTCAAAATAACACACAAATACAAACTACATCTTCACAAGGGTTATTATAGTTAACTAAAACTAAATACCATTAAAAAAAGAATTACTTGAAATAAAGGTTAGCTGAAATAATATAAAATATATTTAAAAAATGATTTCAGTTCTAATTTTCTCTTCTAATAGTTCACCCAAATTCTGTCATTAATTACTCCCCCTCATGTCCATCTGAGAGATTTCTGTTCCTCCATTGACAGCTACGCAACTACCACTTTGACGCTTCAAAAAGTGAACAGATTAAATGTAGGCTTTTATTCACATATAAACTTTCATCAACTCACACATTAGTTGTAGTAAATGGAAGCTAAAGCATGTTTACTTGACGTGAAAGAACCAACGAGGCTAATTCTCGTGTTACGCAGCACGTTTGAGCTTCAGCAAGAACCAATGAGGTTTGTTCTCATGCGTCAAGCATGGTAGGTTTCAGCTTTTGTTTATGTTCGCTGATCAATGTTAATATGTGTATAAAATACTAAATTAAATCTATTCATCATATAAAGTGATCGTGTCACTTCAGAAATTTTAGACTAAACCACTCAATTTATATGGATGCGTTTTACGATATCTCTATGAACTTTTTGAAGAGTCAAAGTGTCAGTTGTGTAGCTGTCAGCCGAGGGACAGAAAGCTCTCAGATTTGATCAAAAAAGATCTTCATTTGTGTTGTGAAGATGAAGTTGTGAAAATGAATTTTCATTTTTGGATGAATTGAACTAAAAGAAAAATGTATAAAAAAATATATACACATATTAAAAAAACTAAATGAATAAACAAAAATTTTTATGAAAAAATATATATATATATATAAAACTAAAATCTAATCCAAAAAACTATAGTAGTATGTTAATAAAACAAAAATAACACTGATTTTCTCTCTCGGATGAATTGTTTTCTCTCATTTTAACATTATGAATCAGCTATACATTAGCCAAACAGCTTTTAACAACCTTTGCCAAGAGCTGAAACCTATCCGCCGACAGCATCGTAAATAAAGCCTGCGTTTCCTGACAGTATCAGCAACTGGGAAAACCAACAGGTAAAGTGAACAGCGGCAGGCCTATCCTATTCCTGCACTCAACAAAACCAAGCATTTAGCCCCGTAATTTCCTGGGGTGTCTTTAAAAGGGTTTTATTTGGACGTCTTAACTAAGATTGCACGAATGACAACAGTTATGCGATTGTCCCTGGCTGGCCATTGTGAGGAGAGCGGCTTGTATTATGCAAATGCCGTCCTCCTGTTGATGGGTCTGAGCTTGTTTTTCCTTCCTTCATTAATGTCTTTGCTTACCCTGTTTTGTTCCATTTTCTGTTTCCTCTTTTGCCCCCCTCCATCCCTGTCTCCTCTCTGGGCATGTATTTTCTAATTAGCCAACTTAAACCCTCAGCAGGCAAGAATCCCCAAAACTATCTGAGGAGAAAAACAAGGACGCGCCAACGTCAGGCCACAAAGAGAGTGCGGTGGAGGAATTTTCATTAGAATGAAGCCTCCCAAAGGCTTAGACCCCACTGTGAGACCACAATGGCACAATGGCCTGGCTGGCGGGGCTGCAGCCCCATAACTGAAAGTGTCAGCACGCCAAAAGGGCCGATGGAGACGGATAGCAGAATGGGGGAATACAGTAGAGCTTCCTGCGTGAAAGAAAGCCGAAAAGAGGCCCCCGGAGCCCATCCTCCTCCATTCTGCCATCCCTCTTTCCTTAAAAAAAAAAAAACTAAAGGCACTTGCCAGCCACTAGCCCCCCAAAACATCTCTTTCCAGTCCCGCGGGGGCCATGGGAGAGGTGCCGCTTCTTTCATCAATGCCGCCTTGTTTTGGGGGGCGGCTGGAGTGAATGCCTGCGCAGGAATGGCTGGCAAAGCCCAGTGCCAAGGCTGGCCGGCCATACCGTGGAGCAGAGTGCTGCAGCCCGTTTCATATGGAAATGGACGACGCTGAACGCAGTCAATTGCTTTACAACTGACTTTGGCTCGCAATCGTAGAGAAAGGACCTACTGGTACGCGAAGGCGGCTTGGCATTGGGCGCAAGTGGAAAGGAGGCAAACATTGAGTCGGAAAGCCTATTAAACCAGTCAGATCAGCACCGCTGACTCCCGTTAGAAACTTTACAATGAAACCAAAATATCATCCAAATTAATTACAAATCATTTAAATAATCTGCACTGGCAGATAACTGTGCCCGATTGGCAATTCCAACAAATGTGTTAGTTCCAAAATCTACAGGCAAACGTGTCATAGTGAAAAAGAAAAATAGCATATTTTTACAGCATTCATCTAATTTGAATCTATAAATATACTCTTCATTGTTCGTTAAAAGATGTTTCAAATGCATCAGCAAATGCAGAAATTAACATTAGCCTAGAAGATTAATAAATGCTGTAAAAGTATTGTGCATTTAGCAGGGTTATTAATGTTATAGTTAACTAAAACTAAAAGCATAAAGCATACTTGAAATAAAAGAAAAAACATGAAGTGAAATTAAAAAACGTAAAACGTATTTTATTTTAGGTAGTTGCCCAGGCAACTTTTATCATTTAGTTGAAGAAAATGAAGTACTAAAATGACTAAAACTAAATAAACTAAAAATAAAAATAATACCGACATGTAAAAAAAAAAAAAGAAAAGAAATGACACTCAACAAAATTACTAAACCGTTAAAATCGTGAAAATAAAATCAAATTCAAAATATGAACAGCTATAATAGTATCTCGATGATACTAAAATACCACTGCATTTAGCTCGCAATTCTTAATGCATTAACTAATGTTAACGAATAAGTTATTTTTTTAGCTTATTTTTAACATTTGTTTTTTGGGTTAACTATTCCATTAAAAACAGGTTGTTGGGGGGGGGGGGCATGAGCTGTTTTGAAAGACAGTGGGGTCCAAAACAACATTATTATTATTTTTATTTTTATTTTTATTTTTTGAAGCATTGGAAGTTGGCTGGTTATAGCCACTAGCACTGGTTAACCAGCTGTTTTAATGATCCAATGATTGTTAATAGGTCAAAGAATGGTTGTGTGAACAATGGATCTGCATCCTGAAAAAGGATGTGTCAAGCCGAAACACATTGATCAACACTTGTTTTAATGATTTAGCCCAGTTTAGGCTTTTTATGCCTAACCACGTGAGTGCCTTGGAAATGTCGTTTCATCTGATTTTCACCTCTCATGTATTTAATGAGCACCACCAATGCATTTACAACCCTACAGCACACCTTGCATGAGCTAAAAACACTACGACATGTTTTTTTGTTAAATCCTTTTTTGCACTGCTCACAGAAGAAAGAAAACCATACACGTTTGGAATGACATGAGGATGAGTAAATGATCACAGGCTCATAATTTCTGGGTGACCTTCTGGGTAGGCTATCTCTTGATTTGCAATGCACTCAGTCTCATGCAGTCAAACGCCAACACCAACAGGCTTCTCATCTTTCTGATGGCACTGCAGCAGTGACTAATACGGCCACTAAGGGTGCTGTTTACTCTGAGAGGATTAAAAGTCTTCATTAGTGCCAACTGTGTTAACTTCTGTTCCTGTTTCTAATACAGCAGCCCTGTTGCTCAAGGACTTACACCGGAAAGGCCCAGAAGCATGTGTGAGGTTTAAGGAGCACGTGCATAACAGGAAAAATGGGATTGCGGTATTTTCTCACAGTTCAAAATGCAGACGTCATTACTGTTTGTTTAGCTTGTTCACACATTCCTATAATAACCTGCACGTTTTAAGTTACCTGGATGTTTTAAGTTACATCCCATCAAGCAATAGCCGTCATTTCACAGTCTAGGTTAACTATAGACCCGATATAGTCCGGCTAGTCCCACTTCTAGCCCAAATAACCTTCTTTTTTTTGGGGGCAAAATAACTTGCACGATGTATGATATTCCATCATTTCAAGTCAACAGTGATAACAAGGTGTTTGGTTTTATTTCTTTGTCATGTTCTATAGTAGCCTGTGTGTCTATTCTTGGGCTATGGTTTAGACGTCTATTAAATTTTCACTGACTGCCCAAATTTTGCCTTGTTTTAGCCTAGACTTCATCACGGTGTTTGGACGGCTGTTAGACGTCTTTTAAACGCAAAATTGCTTGCTGGGTTTAAACAAGATGAACCAGCTTATGTGACTTATGTTTTCAGAGTTGCAACAGTTAGAGCCCAGTTTTTAAGCACCCTTCGACCTATAAGTTTTCCATTAATTTACTTCATAAGGATTTCAAAACGTTCAACAATAAAAAGTTCTAACCCTTGAACCAAACCAACCAGCTCTGAGATGAATTACAAAAAGTACCTTTAATGTTAAGTAAAAAAAAATATTAGAAAATCTACTTATCTCATGCAGAATTGCAAATGAAGTTATAAACTACAGTTTAAAACACATAATAGCTGAGTCAAGTCAAATTTATTTGCACAGCACTTTTTTAACAATTGTTTTAAAGCTGTTTTCAGAATATGTCTTCACGCCTTAGTCACATTTAGCAGATGACCTTGACGATAATATAGTTTACATTTTGCAACAGTATAAACAATCACGCAGCTGAGATTTGCTATAGTATCAACCAGTTTACATGAGTATGTATGCAGATACATTTGGATATACTTATATATATATGCTTTGCAATTATATAGTTACATTTTGTGACAATATAAACAATCACTAAGTCAAGATATGCTATGGTATATATTGCTTTATGTGAGAGTATACTGTATGTGTACAGATAAAGTAGGATATATATTTATATATCCAACTGTATATAGACCTGTGTGATAATATAGTTAACAACATTTTGCGACGATATAAGCAATTACACAGCCAATATTTGCTATTTATATAGTAATTATTACTTTATGTGAGTACACTGTATGTTTGCAGATAAAGTTGGAAATAGGCCTACTATATATACAACTTTAAATAAATTGAACGGTGATAATATAGTTTACATTCTGCAACGATATAAAATATGTGGTTTATTGCAAAATAATTAAATATATAGAATATAGAAGTAGTTTAAAAGTATTTAAAGACATTATTATATTTCTGTTTGGAAGGTGTGAATGGGATTTTTACTTTTGGAAACTGTTGTCGCGGTTTATAAAAGAAGTCCGATACAAAAGTGATGCACGTTAAAGCTTGCTGACAGTCAGGTTCAGATAAGGTCCTCTCGGTCCAGCATCAAACTGATTTCCCCTCACTGGTCCACATCTGATTCAGCCTATTGAATGACATATCATTGTTCGCTGATCTTTGGCTGCACATAAAAAAGACTAAGAGATGATACTAGTGAATGTGACACTGAGAGAACATGTCCTATTAATCATTGCAATCCAAAGATGGCTAATACGTGACTAATGATGGTAGCTTTTGAAAAAACAAGTTATGAATCGCCAGCATCATCACATTTGCAGGCAATGTACACACGGCTGTAAATAATAATTTATACAGAAGTTGGTTAATAAACACCATGAAATGAGGTGTAAAACCGTTGAAATTGTGCCAACTCAAGGCTTTTTTAAAGAAGTCCAAGTTTAAAATAAAATCCATCATGTTAAGCAAGGTAATAAATAACAACCTTTTAAAGACCTTTGACCCCTGGGTCTGAAACTGAGAGCCCGAGGAACCAACAGGAAGTGAAGCTCAGCGGATTAGAGAAAGTAACCTGTCCCACTCCATCGAGACCCTTTTGGTCATTTCCTCCGAAACACATGCTGAATAAAGCTGGATTACATGAACTCATTCCTGGCTCGCATTTCTGAGGAGATCAATCAAGGCTACGGCCACAAATTTAAGCCTGATACATAGCAGTATGAATTCCCAAAAGACTGTGTGAGAAAATGCGATTTTGACACCTCGAGGTCACAATAAATCGAATTCAATCATCTGGTTTTAATGCAGCTCTACTTTTTTGAATGCAAACACCCTAATTCTCCCAATTAACGAAATTGGCAAATGTACACAAAAAATCTACAGTGATTTAGGCTCGATGAAGTCATCCTAAGCTAATTTTCACTACAGAGTGTCGAAGCAAGCAATGGTCATCTTGAGCGGCAGCTGCAGAGTAATTAGTTGCTTGATTCACGTAAGAAGCTTACATACTAAGGGTTGGGCAAAAAGAAAGCAGATTACAATTCGAGAAGCTCTAGCCATGCAACCACACTTTTGCACCAGAGGAACCTGTTGGGCTGTCAACTGATTAACCAACTGCAATGCAGCAAAATCCACGGCTCAAACTCCACGTCCCCTCCACAGCAAACTGTTTAAGTCTTTTAAAAACAGGCCCGAGCGCTGAAATGTGTGTGAATTTGCTTTGTACCAGCAGCTTGGGGTCTGCTAGAGATTGTCTTCAAGTCACATGCTCGTCTCTGTTACCTAGCAACGCCAAAGCTCATGCAAAAGTTCTAAGAGAACCTCAAATCTGTCTGAGGGAGGCTTTGTGCGACAATTCCATTTGGAACTATTTTAAAAAAATTAAAAAAATACACTTGTTCTGTCACGTATAGTGTTTGTTTTCACGATTCTGACTTTGCTTTGAGCGAAAAGCCGTTCATTCTAGTATGCATAAATAACAATGCCGTTAGATAACACCGTTATTCCCAGGAATAAATAAGCGATTGTTTATTTTCTAACATACAGTGAGAATCTAATTGCACATTTCCCCACTTGTAGGACAATTAAACCAGAACACCTGAGATATTATGCGGAGTAATTGCCCGTTATGTCTATTGTTAGAAATGATACGCACTAAATCATATTTAAAACAAATATGATACTAGACAAGTTAATAAAAAGTAGCAACGTACCTTGGCAATCGCAATGAAGAGCACATAAAGTTATAATGAAGAGTAGTTGTAGGTGCATCGTGACGCACGGTCCCGGCTGGTGTGTCCAGCCCCTCATGAAGCCGGACAGATGGAGCTCTTGGGACTGAGATGCAGTGAAGTGGCTCTTACTCACTTGTCCCGGGCTGATGAAAAAGGGCGTGCACATGACGCTCGCTCCCCCTCAGCTCGACCGACAGGATCAAATCCTTCACTGCATGGCTCCCAGCAACCTGTTGAGCTCATTGACGAGCCTACATAATGTGTGGATTGCGAAACAGTCACTGAGTGTGAGAAATATTTGGGTTCATTAACAAATAAAGCTTAAAAAATGTGTTTAAAAAAAAATATTTTCAAAACCGATGCAATGCATTTTTGAGTCATGAACAATGTGTTGAAACAAAGTGTCAGTTGTTAAATAACATTTCAAAGTGTTTCAAATCTATTTTTTCCTGCCTTTCTTTCTCTCTTTTTTACTGTTTTTATGTCAGGCGGTACAATCTGTAACAGTGTAGCCTACATTTAAGTACTGAGAAATATTAATTAACTAGCTGGCTACATGTAGGCAACTTACTATGGGTTAGGGTAGTATTAGAGTTTGGTTTGGGGTTAGTTGCATGTAATTATGGTTAATTTATAGTTATTACTATATTAAAAACATGTAACGTGTAACAATTAGTTAAATAAATAATAATAAACTCGCGCATTAACACAACACGCATGCGCACGTGTTAACGAGAGTCCAGCGACGCATGCGTGTTGCGTGTTGGAGATTAATATTTTGTAAATAAAGTGGTAAGTTTTTGTATTATTATTATTATTATTTCCCCCCAAACAAATCACTCGCGTCGCTTCATAAAATTGAAGTTAAAGCTCTGGAGTCACAAGGATTACTTTAATGATGTCTTTCTGGGGCTTGAAAGTGGTAATTGCATGACTGTCTAGCTGTCAATGAAGGGACATAAATCTCATTAAAAATACCTTCATTTGTGTTCTGAAGACGAATGTCTTACGGGTTTGGAACGACATGACGGTGAGTAATTAAGCTGGTGATCAGCCACCTAATGACCAGCTTGCAACAGTTAATGACTTGCTTAAACCAGTTAGAAAACTAACTTACAAAAGACAGCTAACATCTTAACCTGGATTCTCCAGAAGGGATAACAGGCATTAAACAACAACGGACATTAAAAAAGAAGAAGAAGAAGAAGAAGAAAATTGTCTACCACTTCTTTCAACAAATTAATTTAGCTTTAATAATTTGAACAAGATAACTTTGCTTTAATTCGTGCTTCAAATATTACTGTACAACCCTAAGACTAAATAGCCAAGACTAAAATAATGCAGGACACTGTTATAAATGTATTACTTAAGGTCAGCAGGTTTCTATAGGGAGTCACTCAGTCAAGTCAAAGATCTCATGCTTGGCTAATAAGTGATTATTTTGCGCCAAAACTAAAGTAGTTGCAGATTTGATGTATGAAAGTGAGTCTTTTATGTGCAAAACTGTTAATGTGATTCTCACTACAAAATTAATGAGCTCACGCTGAGAAAAAACAAACAAAAAAACATTGTAAACTAGCCTAAGATGTTTTGAAGATCTTAGCTGGCCTCTCAGTCAGACCTGAATGGTGTTCAAAACCACTATAAAAACCAACTAAAAGAACAGCCAGGGAGACCAACTAGCTCCAGCAAACGCTTTTTCAGCTGAAGGGCATAACTTAAAGCTAATCAAAATCATTCTTTAAAAATAATTATTGGTTATTTACCCTTCTTATTAACCTAAAGCAAAAATGTGAAACAAAAATTCGGTTACACTTTATTTTAAGGTGTTATTGTAATTATAGCCTATATTTAAGTAGGCTACTGAGAAATATTAATTAACAACATACTATGGGGTCAGGGTAGGATTATGGTTTTGGTTGTGTGTTAGTTGCATAAAATTATGCTTAATTTACTGTTATTACTATTGTAAGTGCATGTAACATATGTAACAAGGACACTAAAATAAAGTGTTACTAACAATTATAACTGCACCAATCGAACCAGTATCTTCATACACTTTAAAGAATAGTCATGGCGACATCTAGTGCTAATACTCGAGCACTACACCTGCATTTATTTATTTTTGCTTAACCTGAGGGGAAAAAAACACTAAATAGACATTCCTAGATCAACAGTGCGTGTTATACATGTAAGTCGAATTTTGAAATACTGAATTACATTCTCAAATTTAAAAGAAGAAAAACACGCGAAATAACCGCGACAGAATTCGACTGTTGCTAGGGGCAACCGGCGAAACTTTGGATAGCCACCAACCGTCGGATTGCTGCGGCTCATTGCGGTTGCGACGTCTTTGTGAAGAAACCAGATTTTTTTTTCTTCTGCAACACACAACCTTGAAAGATTCAACATGACATCTCCTCGGAAAATCCAAATAGACCTTAAAACGATGATCATAGACACTAAACAGGTACGTTTGAGAGCTCGTGACGTTCATTCAAAACTGTTTACGCCCATTTCAGCAACTGACACGCATTATCTCTGTAATAATCATCGATTTGCGACTGTTTTGATTTTGTATTTGTGATAAAATCGTAGTTTGAAACATCATTCTCTCAAACAATAACAAAGCAACTGGTGGTGCATTTCATTGCAGAACGATGTCGTATTTGGTCATTTAACGTTATATTTTACGTCATTTAAAAAAAAAATATTATTATTAATTATGATAATTACTTGAGTTTAAGGTTTTGTTTCATAATATCTGAGACGTCATACTCAATTTGCAGTTTGTGAGCGTTTAAAACCAGTTGTCCCCAGTAGGGAAAACAAATCGGGGCTAACGTTAGTTGTCGCATTTTACCCCGCATTTATTTTTATTTTTTATGGGTTTCTGTTTTTCCCCTCGATTCAGTTTCAGTGACACACACATTGAAGACTTGGAAGATTTCCAGAGATATTACTCGAGGGGGAAAAAAACTGTTCATAACAAACATTGACCCTTATGTGATAAAATGCCTTAGTGGCGTCACAAAAAGAAATTGCATTATATAGCATAACGCAAGCAGAAATGTATAGTGTAACTACAAAAAATACCAAACTATTGTTTTGGCTAATAAATATTAAACTGTAACAATATTTATATAATTAAAACACGTGACAACTTGCCCCAACAACCTGTCATTTAAAATCTGCCACCTTAGCCTTGCTATTTGACTCTTGCTTGCCTTGTGTATTCCAGTGTGGTTTTATTGTGTGCAATAAACTCAGGTCACTAGTGCTTTTTGAAGCTTCGAAACATTTGTGAATCTTTGTGTTTCGAACCGGAGCTCGTATCAAACTGCCCGAGTCACGTGATTTCAGTAAACGAGGCTTCGTGACGTCATAACTGTTTAGACATTACAATGGCTGGCCGCTAGGAGCGATTAGCCGATTTTATAAATGTTGTCGACTCATTTGTATGATAAAAAGGAAGAATTTTAGTTAATAGTCTGTTATTGGCCTGAAGCTCTCCATAAAAAAAAAAAAACAAGAACAATTTAATAACAACCATTTAATAAAATAACACATAATATACCGAAAGTTCATATTTAATGGTATTAGATTATTTGTTAATTGCATTTAATAGATTACACATTCAATAAAACATTTGCAATTGGTTTGTAAAATGTTAGGACTGAGTTTTCGATGCATTTACACCGTTCTGACCAGCAGGGGTCACCAGCGTGTGGCGTTTCGAGCGCTTCAAAACAGTGAATCATTTTGGTTCAATTGATTCAAAGTTTCGAAAAGATCCGTTTCTCCCATCTCTACTTGTCACAAGAAAGGAGGGAATTTTATTTTCCCTATTAAAAATAAATAATAATACAAAATAAGGGTAGACATCAAAAATAAAAAATATCTTATGAAATAAGTGCTGAACAATTACTAGGCTAAATAAAATAAAAAATATTTTAAATGTATGTATATATATATTTATACACACACGGGTTCCTTTTTGTTTGACACCCTGAGGATATTCTTACAAAAACCCATAGAATTTTACTTAAAAATCTCAGGCAGGCTCTATTCACTCCCATTATAAAGCTTGGAGGAGCCAGGATATTATTTAATATAACTCAGATTTTTTCATCTGAAAGAATAAAGTCATATATGGGTGAACTAACCCTTTGATCTTTCCTATAAGGATATGGACGATGTGCACCAAGCTCTGGAAAAACTCAGAAGTCTCTCCCAGGAAGAGAGGACAGAGGCAGAAGTGCTGCGTTCAAGAATCGACGAGCAGTCTACTCTCATCTGCATCCTGAAACAGAGAGCGGATGAGATGCTCCTGCGCTGTCAGGCTCTGGAGAAGATCAACACAGAGCTGGAGAACCTGAGAGCCAATGTGCAGGAGGAGCTGGAGAACGAGAGGAAGAAATCCGCACTGCTGGAGCAGAGATTCATGCACCTGGCCTCCAACCACAGAGAGCTCATCAACTTCAAGAACGAGTACAAAAGTCAGAATGCCAAGCTGAAGAAAGAGAATGAGATAGTCAGAAAGGAAAATGAAACGCTTTTCAGCGAGCAAGTGCAAGAAAAAGAGGAGACGATCCTCAAACTGACCCAAGAGCTCAAGGACTTGGCCGAGCAACATAAGATACTAGAGACGGAGTATCAGTAAGAAATTGTTCACAGTTCCAATCTGTTTTGAAAGTAAAAACCTCATTGGTCATTTTCTCCATAGAGAAACAAACACAAATAGATTTTTAATGATAACTTCACTATAAAGAGGCCATATTGTGCCCTTTCACAAAGTCTTGGTTTTATTTTTGGGGTCTAGGTTTTCATGCTTGAAAACATAATTTTTCACACATTTGACATTGTTGCAGCTCCTGTCTTCCTAGTCTGTCAGTAACACTCGGTTTAGTTTCTGTCTCTATGAAGCCCCTCCTTCTGAACAGCACAATGTGCTCTGATTGGTCAGCTGGACCAGTGTGTTGTGATTGGTCAGCTGCTTCCAGCGTGTTTCTAAAACACACTACTATCTCAACTCAACCAAGTCTCGCCCCTTTTTTTGCTTACATGCATTATTTGGGCGGGAATTATTTAAATGAGGAATATTTTGACGCGTTCGTTCCCGGAAAAAAGCCCAAGACTACAATGGAGGTGTTTCAGGGAGTTCAGAAACAGTGACACTGATATAGAGAATAAATCCCGCTGGAGGGACTTTGAAACATTGCATTTTTCATGCTCAAACAGCAACAATACACACTAAAGAAAGTTGACAATGTGAAAAAGCACAATAGGACCTCTTTAAAAAAAAATATTGCTAAATTCCTGGTAAAACTACACTAACATAGATATTCATAATCCTAAAGAGAGATCCACCTTTGTCTTGTTTTACAATTTTCTTACACTCATACTTCTTAGTAAAAAATTTTTTTTTTTAATGCATATGGAGAAATGAATGGGAAATATACTTCCAGAACTATAGCTGCTGAAAAAGTGGACTATCATTGTTTACTTTATATCATTCTGTGAAATAAGTAAAACAAGTACATTAGTCAGTAATCTTTATTATCCCACCAGGGAGAAAACGACAGGTTTCCAGATTAAGCTGAAAGAACTGATCAACCTCCATCAGATCAAAGAGGCGTCTTTGAAGAACGAACTAAGCGACACACAGAAACAGCTGAAGAATGCTGTCGAGATGTGTGCAGGTACGCATTCAGGATTTTAACAAAACTAACTATTCTAGTAATAAGAATCACAATTGTCAAATGGCATTTAAAACTGTGGTTCTCAACTGGTGGATCACAGCCCAAAAACAGACTCCAGGGCTGCGTTTCCCGATAACGTTGTCTCTTAGCGCGATACGAAGGCTCTTAAGGTATAACTTAACTGAAGGTATACCATTTCTAGGCGTGTTCCCCGAACTATACCTTAGAAAGCTGCTTAAGATATACCTTCTTACGTCGGACGTTACCGGGTGCTGTCCGTGGCGATGGTGCTGAATCTGTTGATATCGATGACTCGAGAATCAATTATTCTCTCGTGCAGGGGCTGCTTATGTGAGAAAGCGCTGTTCTTTATAAAAGAAGCACTTCAGAAATAGTTGAAATTGCATTTACTAGGACTCATGGGATATTATAAAAAATAATCTAAACTATAACAGCCTATAATAGCCTTGCCTACATATTTTAAAATTGTATCATATATTGCTGCCATCATAACCATTAAAATTTTTGATGTGCTTTCTTCTCTTTCCCATTTTTGTTCGCTGAGGTGAGCTGCGATGAAATACTGTTCTTGTAAATACTTTCAAGCATTTCAGTAATAAAAGAGTACGTCATGTAGCTACGGTGCTCGGCAGTGATCAAAAAGGATTTAAACAGTGAATTTTGAATCTCTTCTTGTAAACTCAGAGATGTGGATTCAGACAGCAATTAAATTACCACACGAGTCGACCTGTTTGTCAAAAAATCAGTAGGTACTAATTTGGACAGAGTTTTTTACGCGGGTTGGGTGAGAAAAAACACTGATATTATGGATTCGGACGGCACTAAAATAACCGACTTACCCCTGTAAATGTTTAAAATACCGTACGAGCCCATGATAAACAATATTAGCGTCCGAATAGGACTTAACTGACAGTAGCCTATGCTTTCACTGGCCTTTAAAAGCGCTCTTTAATTAAAATACATTTATAAAATTGTATTATATATAATAATATAATTAAAATTGTAACAACAATCAGTGTAATGACAATTTTATTCTTTGCATGAAAACACTTGAATTAGCCTAATTGAACACTGTCTGGGTGTATTAAAACTTCAGAATTATATTCATATAGACCTTTAACAGTGATAAGGTATAGCTAAGAGTGCTCCAGACCAACCTTCCGAACGTATGACTTACAGAAGGTATACTTAACTAAGAGCGTTTCGGGAAACACGTATTAACGATAAGGTACAGCTTAAGGTGTAACTTAAGAACGACGTAGCGTTAAGAAGGTTTCGGGAAACGCAGCCCAGGTCTTTTCTGATAGGCTTGTGGGAAAAATTACAACAAGATCAAATATTAAAATGTAACTAACGAAATCATGCATAGTTTAAAAAAACAATTAGGCAGAAAACATGTTAAATATTTGTTGTTGACATCAAATATTGTGCATCCAATCAATCTCTACAGTGCTTGGTTTAAATTGATGTAATACAACAATTAATTCATTTCAGTGTTTGATTTTAAAAACATTTTTGTTCACTTTTGTAGGCTAATCAGTTTTGAAACTGTGTTGGATCGCCACATGATGTTAAATGTAAAATGTCCTGAAACAAAATCAGTTGAGAAACACTCATTTAGATGTGGGCAAACCCTGAGCTCGAACACTGTTAAACACCTCACACATTTCTTTCTGACAGAGTTGGATCTCAAACTAAGACAAACAAAGGAAAAAGAATCAATGAGAGAGACAGACACTCAGGAGAGACTGGAGAAACTCGTGAAGGAAAAGGATGAGCTAATTGATCTCTCTTTACAGCGGGGAAAAGTTATTCTGGTAAGATTTGGCATGAAACATTAGTTTCTTCACTGTATATTTTCAGATTGAGACGTAATGATTTCACTGTGCAATGTGTTACAGGACAAGCAAGCTGAAATTCAGGAGCTGGAGAGAAAAAGGCATGAAGCTGAGAAAAGCAGACTAGATGCAGAGAACAGGTATGAATCTCAAAACACATTTTTAAACCGTCTGTAAGATTTTTATTCTTAATAAATGGACTTGTAAAGCCAGGACACACTAATGTCGGGCTGTTATGAGCGTCGGTTGACTTCGTTTTTTCTGCGTGTTCCTCACCGCTGGCTCTAGTCAGACGCTGTCTGGGTTTTTTGGGCCGATTCAGCATGTTGAATCTGTGTCGGTGAGAGAGAGAACTCTGATTGGCTGTTCAGATTAGCGAATGAGTCAGAGCACGAGAATAAAAGTGAAAGTGATGAAAGCGAGCAAATAAGTCAAAATGCATTCGAATGCACAAATATTTTCAGAATAACGTGAGCCAACTGGAAATTGAAAAGAAAACGATGCATTATTGGCTCAGTTTGTCTTTGTCATATTTTTTTAATCAGGTTTGAAAAGGAAGCATCAGCCGTGAAGAGCGAGTTAAGGGTGAAGGAACTACAGGATGCCTTAGAGAGGGCAGAGGACACCTGCAATGAGTTGAAAAAGGTCTGTTAAAAAAAGCCTGTATGTAAATTGGACATTTTGGTCTCAATGGCATCTCAATGTTTTTACATCTCACACTTTTAGGCGTTTGAGGCATTTAAAAAGCACAGCAGTGAAATGCTTGGAAAGGAGAAGGATTTAAACTGCAAACTTCGCCACATGGTCATCTGAGCCATCCATCCCATTTCCAGTGCATTTCTACCATAAAAGTCAGTCATTATAAAGCAAAACTCATTCACTGACAGCTGAGCTGGATCATCGCACTTGGGTTGGTTGTATATAATGAACCAGAAGACAAGGATGAAGTAAGATTTTTCTTAAGAGAACGTCTTCCATTAGTAGAGAGTAGTGTAATGTCCTTCTGTGGGGGAAAAAGTGGATTTGTTGATAGTTTGCAAATAGCTTGATTTGACTGAACTGTGATTCTATGAAATAAAAAACATAATTTTTAAACTAAAACTGTGATTTAATCGCATAGGTTCTTGATGGCAGGGCTGTCGTGATTATTAGAGAATCGCCTGAACGTGATTATTTGAGAAATCACTGATCGTTGTAAGCTTTGAATTCCAGTCAAATATTGCCTTCAAATAAAGGAATTTGAAACAAATTTGGAATGTTTTGAATGGAATTGTAAACCTTTTTTCAGCTCTCTCCGACCAAGACGATTACATCGTATAATTCTTATCAGAGAGAGTTAGAATGTTCAAAATTAAAGGAAAAGTTTGGCCCAAAAAAGAACATTTTCATCATTTACTACTCTCCCTGATATAAAAGGGAGATATGGTTACACTTTATTTCGATGGTCCACTTAAGACGTTCAACTAATTATAACTAACTTTGCAATTGCATGTCAACTAACTCAGAGCATTAGTAGACTGTTAGGTTCAGGGTTTGGGCTAGTAGAGAAGTTGACATGTGGTTGCAAAGTTACTTACAAGTCAGTAGAAAGTCTGTTGGGGAGCATCAGAATAAAGCGTTAGCAGTCAGATATTAAGCAGACAGACTACTAAAACTCTAATGAGAGTTAGTTGACATGTAGTTGCAATGCCAAGTTACTTATAGTGTTACTTCTAGAATTTCTAAAGTGGACCATCGAAATAAAGTTTACCAAAAAGTAAAAAAAAACATATATACAGTAAAAATCATGGACTCCAATGTTGTTTGGATTTCATCGTCTTCAATATATCTACTTTTGTGTTCTTTAGAAGAAAGAAATACATGGAAAAACCAGAAAAATTAAAACATCATGCCATTTTAATCATCATGCCAGCTCATCTGATGCTCATCTGTATATGCAATAAATTGAACTGTTCTATATGTAGCCTCATTCCTGAGTAGATAAAACCATTCAACTGTGTAGTAAAAGCTCTCAAGCCATATTGCACTTAGAAATGTAATGTTCACCTTCCAGTTCCTACCAGCACTTGAAGTCATGCTCTGGTTCACCATGAAACTGTACTTCTGTCCAGATAACAACAACAACATATCTTTTGCATTTGCAAAGTTTGTCAGCACAAAATGACAGTATTTTGCTAAATTTTGTCATTTTGACGTGCTCTCTGTAATCTTTAGTGTGGTGATTTTAGCGTCATTCCTGAACTAATATGTGAGCAGATAAAAGGTAGTTAGCATAATTGTATCTGTATAAATGTTTTAGAACATCTGGATGATTTATAGATGTTCATCCCTGATAGCATGTTAAGTTAACTAGTCAAAGACACATTTTAATTGCATCCTGCATTGCATTTAGCGATGACATATATTTTAGTCCTAAGTTGAGTATATTTAGTCATGAAGCCGAGCCTTTTTTCTCTCAAAACGATGGTCCTTCTATGGGGTGTGAACCCAGAGACTAGCTCAGATCTTTAACCTCTAAGGTTAGGTATGCAAGTGCTATGTCCTTATATCATCTGAGTGAGTTTTAATGACTGTGAGGTTGCGGTCAAAATGCTGGATTCCTTTGTGTTCTCGTAACTGCATGTTGCCGTAGTCCGTATCACTATTTCATACATCACATCACAAGTTGAGGCAAGTTTGTGTCCGTGCCATAACTGACCAATGTACCCGCCCTTTGCAGCTGACCTGGTCAGCGGTTCATAACCCCAATGCCATGACAATCTTTTTCCTCAGAAGTGCTGTGAATATTGGAATTGCCTTATATGGGAATCACTGGAATGGTGTGAATGACCCTGTTTCTGTGACCTCTTGTTTTTTACTAGTTGTAATTCTTTCCAAAAATACTGATGTAGAGAGGACTTGACTGTTAAGATCATTTATTTTAGATGATATGTAAAGCATTTCAAGTATGTATAAAAACTATATGAAAGCACAACATTTTGTGATTATTTGTGATCCTATGTAAGCTATATCTCCAATCAAGAACATCCCTGCTGGAAAAAAACACACATCTTAAACCGGCCTAAGCTGGTCTGTGGGTCTTTGTTGGTCTGGTGGCTGATTTTTGAGAAGTTTTGAGCACTCTCCAGGCTTGGTCAGGCTGTGAGACCAGCAACCCAGATTTTAGTCGTTTTAACAGCAGAGATGTCCAGATCACATTTTACTACAAAAATATTTTAAAAATCACATTGTAACAATGGCTACTTAGGCATGGTCTGAGGCCAAAGTATTCCCAAAACAGATAAAAGGACTGATTGCAAGACCCTTTATTTTGTCGTATTGCTTGTTTTTGGGTAACGTCTAAATAGTGGGAAATTATTTTACAAATGTGGAAAAAGTCAGTAATATCTCATGACTAGTAAACATAAAAGCTGCTATAATATTTCTCATTTCTCTTTATATTGTGCAAACTCTTTATATTGCCACTCATTGGAGCTGTTTTTTAATTAACTTATAATTTTTATATCTGCAGAGGTCATATAGTGATCTCAGTAACATTTTACAAATCAGTTAACATTAATGCATTCTACACTAAAGAAAAATTTTTTAAGTCTTTTCTTAAGATTTACGCATTGGAATTAATAGTAAAATTCCATCAATTTGAATTGAATAATCCTTACACATTTTAATTGAATAATTGATTAAGGATTGTTCAATTATTTAATTCAAATAAGGAATTCAATTTGATGGAATTTTAATTGAATGCGTAAATCTAAATAAAAAGGCTTACTTTTTTATTGTAACATTTGCAATACATTCGTTGCAGTTTTTATTAATCTTCGTTAACGTTAGTTAATAAAAATACAACTGTTCTTTGTTAGTCCATGTTATCTTAGGTCCATTAAATCATTTTACAGAAACTACCTTTGATTTCAATAATGTAGCATATTAGTAAATGCTGAAATTAACATTAACAAAGATTTGTAAGTGCTTTAGCTACATTGTTAGTTCATGTTAACTAATATAGTCAACAAATGAAACCTTATTTTAAAGTGTTACAACTCTCAACTCAATCCATGTTGCCACATAATAACTACCTTTAACTGTTGAAGCCACTACTATTTCCAAATTTCCAACTTGTAATTATGAGCTTGACAAAGATGTGATGGTTTTTACTAGTCGGAAACTCATAATTATAGTAATTCTGACTATGGACGCAGCAAAAATTCACAAATTGGGTAAAACAAGGAATGTACAAATAATCATTCCATGAAATACAGTGTGAATTATGTGTACGCCATGAACTATTAAGCAGTACTTTGCTCATTTGAAGAGTAAGGAAACTGTTAATTGTCCTGAAGTACTGCCTCCTTCTCTACGGGTGATCAGATCTGTTTCCTCATCAAGACAGGAGTCTTTTCTGCTTTTGACTGTTTTGCCATAACGACAGACTATTGTTTATATTTTCCATTAAATACTGTTGTATTCTGTCAACTCCTGCTCTTGGATCCTTTTATTATAACCCTGACAAAATGTTAGTAGAATGACATTGTGCTCAGAGATATCCTGCTACCAAAACGCTGCATGTGTGTTATTTGTTTGCTTTTTTGCGCACAAAAATGTCAACATTTAGCTGTTTTAATGGTGTTTTAAATTACAGTACATTTAAGTACATTATTACTAAGAAGGATTTTGTCTGCTTTGAAATCAAATAAATCAAATAAAATAGCATTCAGCATGTTTTTCTATGCCAATGAATAATTTTAATGTATACTATTAGAAAACAGGAACTTAAGTTGTGTGGGCAAATTACGCTGTTCAGTCTGTTGAATGAACTTAACATTCCAACTAAAATGAACTATTCTTGAAAAAGTAACCTGGCTGCCTTAAAAAAAAAAACTTAATTCAACAAAATTAATAGTTTAGCCAATTAATAATATAAATTGACTCAACAAGATGCTTAGTGTAAACAACTCAAGATAGCAGAAAAGTTAGTTGGTGTCACTAATTATGTTGTCTCAACTGGGAGTTAGGTTTACACAATGTCTTGTTGGAGTAACTAAAAAACTAATTCATTAAACTTATATTAAAGTTGATCAGACTATTTTGTCAGCTTCACCTTTGTTACCCCAACGATTTAAAGAACTCCAATATATGTATAACAACTGAAGTTTCTTAGCTTACTTAACACAACATTTTAAGGCAGCCAGGATACAAATTATTTTAAGTTGAATGAACTTGTTTGTTTTTACAGTGCAGGACAGGGGGGGGGGGGGGGGGGGGGTAAAGCAACAAAGGGTAAAGCAACAAAGTCATACTTAAGGTGAGCATAATCATGTGACAGACCCATAATAGAGCTTGAATTGAAAAACTGAAACATGATGACGCCGAACCACCACCTCCTAAATGACTGCCTGAACTTGCATCCCTGGAAAACTCCTATGGAAAACTCCCACCACAAATGTCTTCTGGCTCCGCCCACACCTGAAGCCACGCCCCCAGCAGAAGCACTTTCACCAAGACTCTCGCCTGACCAAACGCCGCTTTTAACAACCGTTCCAGTGAGTCGGTTCATTCCGTCTACAGCTGGAATTTCTAACAATGGAAAGAGCTGTGCAGTTGCTGAGCGCTCCTGCATGCCTTTACATGATTTTCTCATTCTTCAGAGAGAAATGCATAATTTGTGGCTGAGCTGCACCATTAGGATTGTCTTGGTACTTTTAGTTGTAGAGAATCATATTTATTTGAGAAACCTCGCTCCGTTCGCTCATGTACAGTAGAATCATTTTGTGAAACTTTTTAAAGAAAAAGATTTTATTGTTCAGATGTTGCAAGTTTGAATTTCATCTCGGGTAATATTCCTTGAAGAAATACAAATAGACAGAAATGAGTAGAAAGCTGACAACAGAGTAGGCCTAGCCTATAGCTCTTACTGAACTATCAGATCATTTGGTCTTGAAAGAACTTGGTGAGAAATATTTGAGTTCTGATGCAGATTTTTATGTCTTTGGATATCTGAGCAGAAGTTAAAGGCCCACACGAAAGAAAATGAATAGTTGAATAAAATCATTATTTTTTTATAATGGGGGGGGGGGGGGGGTTTCATTTGATAAACTTAAGGTTGAGCCACTGTGGTCACTTGGACTATTTTAACAATGTCTTTACTAACTTTTCTGGGCCGGCAGATGCAATTACCTTGCAGCCTATGAAGGAGTGAGCCAGCTCTCAGATTTCATTACAAATATAATAAATATAATATAAATATGAGGGTGGGTAAATAATGACAGAATTGAATTTTTTTGGTGAACTAACCCTTTAAATCTCTGAAAATCTTACATTAGATTCAGTGTTCATTTCGTCAGTAAAATAACAGGTGAAAATATTCATCACCGAGGGTTTGACAACAATTATAGGTGAGATGAAAAATGCAAATTGTGACAGTAATTATGCTTTAATTAAAACATTTTGGCCTGGTTTCACAGACAGGGCTTAGATTAAGCCAGAATTAGGCCTTAGTTCAATTTGCAATTTTTTTATAAACAACATGCCTTAAAAAAAACATTGTGTGCATCTTGGTACAAAACAATGGCACTGACATATTTTAAGATATCTCAGTGCAAGTTACTTTCAGTTAAAACAGCTCAAACATGTATTTTAATCTGGGACTAGACTTAAGCCTTGTCTGTGAAACCAGGGGGACTGTTAATGTTTTAAGAAGAAAAATCTGGGATGAATATGATTAGGCTATATTAATTATAATTCAGTTTGTGTAAATGGTGATGAATATGTAAAGCGAATTAATTTTTTATTTAATTTTGCATGTTTTCATGAACTAATGTGTTTTTCCATTGGCCAAAATTAATTAATATGGCATGATTTAACTGATATTTCCATCAAAATAATAATACAATAAATAGTCTAAAGGGGATGTTTTGAGAAGAAACATACTCTTAATTGAATCTCTTTCCAGATGAGATATTTAAGAGATCAGTTGTGATATTACTTTCATACATTCACATCTTTGTATCATAATCCTTATTGAGAGGGTAAAGTGTGTGGTTTCTGAGACAAAGCATTCCAGAGTGTCAGTCGTGCTCCGAGTGTTCATAGCCTGCGGAGTCTGAAACCGAAACAGCCTCGGTTTCTTCCACAGTCTGCTCCGGACATGCAAACACTTGTACCATACTTGCACTTGTGTCACAGGTCACATACGCTCACACCCGGGTC
Organism: Semotilus atromaculatus; assembly: GCA_031834385.1. Classification (NCBI taxonomy): domain Eukaryota; kingdom Metazoa; phylum Chordata; class Actinopteri; order Cypriniformes; family Leuciscidae; genus Semotilus; species Semotilus atromaculatus. The sequence goes on along the minus strand of JAULUF010000055.1, from coordinate 39,712,508 downwards.
AGAAATGAACTGGGACTTGAGGGTGAAAAGTCCACCAAAAGTGATAAAATGCGACAGATATACTGTGAGGATCATCCTCTTTTTCTCTGACTCAAATTATTGCTTTGTTAGGCTTACTTTATTAGAACGCACTTATTGTTAGGTGTCAGTATGATGTTTTTCTTTTGAAAAAATTCCAATAATTTTTTTTAAAAATGTGAAAAAAATTGGTTGTACTGTAAAACTTTATTTTACAGTACATGTACTTACATGCAGGGTACTTACCCACAAAAGTACTGGTAATGTAAGGTGATTAAGTAATTAATTAAACGGGTCAAGGTTAGGTTTAGAGTAGGTTCAGGGTTACCTTGTTATAATCCAGTTACCTTATATTACCAGTACTTTTGTGGGTACTGTAAGTACATTTAAAGTGCACATACTGTAAAATAAAGTGCAAGCTAGAAATTAATACTTTCTTCTAGCAAGGACACATTAAATTGATCAAAAGTGAAATTTCTATTTATTTTTAAATGAATGCTGTTCTTTCTATTCATCTAAATAATCCTGAAAAAAAATGCATGAGGGTTTCCACAAAAATGTTAAGCAGCACAATTGGTTTCAACCTTATGATAATAATAAGAAATGTTTCTTGAGCAGCAAATCATCATATTAGAATGATTTCTGAAGGATCATGTGACACTGAAGACTGGAGCAATGATGCTGAAAATTCATCTTTGCATCACAGATATAAATGACAATTTAACATTTTCATATAGAAAATAGTTATTGTAAATTATAATAATATTGTCATTAAATAAATGCAGCCTTGGTGAGCATAAGAGTCTTATCGACCCCAAATTTTTAAACGGTAAAATATATACCAGATTATTGTAGGATTTCTTTCAGGACATTGGGGACAATCTCGCTTCACGTTGTCGTCGTATATTAGTCCAATGCAACACCCTGATGACCAAGAAGGTCATTTGGGTGTTATGATAGTCATAAACAAAGCTCCTGAAGAAAAGACTATCTGAGGTCAGGCCCTCTGATCACCACGACAGCCACCGTAGCATCCCGTGGAATGCCTGAAGAAAGACTAAAAACTTGTAAAACTAACTCCACCCATATTTCCCTTTGTTTGCCTATTCTCACATATCTTAAGTCTGTCATGTATAAAACCTCATACTGAAGTACAAAGTCAAGAATAGGTTTCAGATCATTAAAGGGATATTTACCCAAAAATGAAAATTCTGTCATCATTTATTCACCTTCAAGTTTTTTCAAACCTGTATGAGTTTCTTTGATTTGATTAACACAAAAGAAGATATTTTGAAGAATGGTAAGTTGATGGTAGCCATTGACTTCCATAGTATTTTTTTTCCTACTAGAATTCAAGGGTCCATCAACTATACCGACATTCTTCAAAATATCTTCCTTTGTGTTTCAACAGAACAAAGAAACTCACACAGGTTTGATGATGAGTAAATGATGACAGCATTTTAATTTTGAAGTGAACTGATCCTTTAAGGGAATAGTTATGCAAGTACATATTCATGTCTTTTCAAATTCGTATGATGTTATCTTTTCGTTCGGGTAAAAAAAAGCACCATAAGATCGTAAAAATAATGCATAAGATTTGTACTTGTTCCAAGTGTTCTATAGCTTTTTGTTTGCAGATCAGTGTTCTGCAATTCTCCTTTTGTCTTCCATGAAAGAAAGAAAAAACTGCATATGGGTTTGAATGAGTAAATAACGATAGAATTCTTGGATCAATTCTGCCTTTAATGATCTGAATATATGTGGACTTTTGGAGAAAAAAAATCATAATAATTGGAAAGCATGAGATGCATCATCTACTTATTGTAGCACACTTTAAAGCTCACAAAAAAGTGTACTAAAAGTGCAGTCTAGATGCAATTCTACTAAAGAGTTTGGTGGGCTCTCCTCCCCTTCAAAGTGGGAGTGACGGTCCCAGACGCAGCCCGAGGAAGCCTTCTACTTCTGTTCACTCGGGCAGAACCGCTCTTCACTTCAGAGTCTTCTTCACTCGCTCACTCTCACACACTCACACTCACTCACACACACACACACACACGTCACCTGAGGAACGCTGAGCTGCACACCTGGGCTGCTTGCTTGTGGAAAGAGGCTTTTCTGCCAAAGGTGAGTCACTGCCATATATTCATTAAATGATTACAAATGGTGTTTTTTTCAACATCTAATAAAAATATATATATAAAAAAAAAAATGTATTGCCGTCTATGAGCTTTGCATTTTTTTGCTGGGTAATAAAGTCTCTCTGGAAGGTAATATTGTACAGTACATGTCAAGCAGGTTCGTATATAAGATAATATCATTGTGCATTAGAGATTTCGTTTGCCCCTGGAAATTATTTGTTTATTGATTTATGTTTGAGAAGAGATATATTAATAAGTTAAATATTTACAGAGAAAATAAGAAAAGGTATTTTGCATAAAGAAAATTTGACCTTTTTTGTAATTTTGCATAAAGCGTTTTATAATGTATTAAGTAAAAAAAAAAAAAATCACTGTAAAATTAGGCAGTGCAAGAAAGACTTCTATGATCTGTTCATCTATAAATACGGTACTATGTAGTCAGTGCTGCCTAGATTATTTATGATTGTAGTCGGTTACTGATTCCAAATGACAAGACAAAAATTTTAGTTATAATGTAATCCATTACATTTACACATTTAAGCTAATATAATCAGACAAATTTTTGATTACTTTTGACCTAACTTGTTTATAACATTGATTTGAATAGAATAATCTTGTACCATATTGATATAGAAATACAAAGAGGAAAATAAGGAAAATATATTCCATTCTTTGTTATCAACAACATGAAGTGCATGAAATGTTACATTAGGTCAGAGTTTCCCAGACTGGGGTTCATGATGGAACTGCAGGGGTTCAGATTCAGATTAATTTATTGTCCTTGATAGAGGAAATTTGTTTTCACAGACTGTATCAGGAGCAACATTCAACATGCATAACACGCGCATACCACACAGAATACACATTATTTGTACACATAAATAGATTACGAGTTCCTGAGTTTAATGAAAAGCTACAATTAAATCGTTAAAATTTAAAATAACATTTAAGAAAAAAAAAAAACTAAATGAAACACTTACTTAAATAGATTTTTAAATATGTATTTGTTTTCCTACATTTACCGACCATTTACCGACATCAGAGAACTGTGAACTTAAAGGGATAGTTCACTTAAATAATAAATTTTTGGTATGTTTTAGCTTACCTCAAGGGCATCCAAGATGTAGGTGTCTTTGTTTCCGCAGTAGTTTCAATTTTGATATTTTTAGGTCAAACCGTTCTTGTCTGTCAGTCATATAATGCAGGTCTATGGTCACCACCTCAAAGAGCATGCACAGAGAAGTCCAAATTAAACATGATTTAATGACTCGTAAATGTAAGTACACATTCATGGCCTAAGACACGAAACAAGTGGATTGTGTGAGAAAACGAACAGTATTTATCTCGTTTTTACCTCTTGTAACCACAGCCACGTCCAAGTGATCTGAGGGCGCGTCGGTCTGCGTAAGCGCCGGAAAACGCCGAAAGTGATCTCTCGCGCGTGTACGTCACTCATTGTTTACACAGAACAGAGATTGTAGGTAAGACGGCTAATTAAAATGGTACTAATTTGCGCTTATCCGGGATGTTTAAACCGTCGTAAAAGAAAACAATTACGTATGCTCGCGCGAGAGATCACTTCCGGCGCTTGTGCAGACCGAAGCGCCCGCGCCCTCAGATCACTTGGACGTGGCTGTGGTTACAAGAGGTAAAACCTATATAAATACTCGTTTTCTCACACAAACCGCTTGTTTCGTGTCTTAGGCCATCAATGTGTACTTACATTTACGAGTCATTAAATCATGTTTAATTTGGACTTCTCTGTGCATGCTCTTTGAGGTGGTGACCATAGACCTGCATTATATGACTGACAGACGAGAACGGTTTGACCTAAAAATATCTAAATGAAACTACTGCGGAAACAAAGACACCTACATCTTGGATGCCCTTGAGGTAAGCTAAAACATACCAAAAATTAATTTCAAAGTGAACTATCCTGTTAATTGTATTATTATTGACTTAATTGTATTGTTGACCTTACTTAAGAACTTAAAATCTACAGGCTTACTTCAAGTAAATATATCAGGTCAAAGAGGTTCAACTGACAAACAAGTATGGTAATCTCTGTATTGCATGTAAATATGAAATTATGTGAATTTGTACATTTTCATGTGTTTGAAAGACAAAAGCCTTCCAGAAACAGTAAAACATGGTTAAATAATTCACTAAGTGATAATTCAAATATTTATGTGTTGGTCAGGAGTTGATACGCTAACACTAAAAAAAATAACTCTTTGAATGAACATAAAAAAAATCATGGAAAGGATCTCCACATGATTAACTTGCTTTATTTCAGCATTATGCAATTTTGTTATTCCAATTTAATGTACTTACATTGGGTCAACTTAATTTATTAAGGTTGATTCAACTTATTAAACAGTCTCAAAGTAAATTTAAAAAGGCTACCTGATAAGATTCAGGTATTCAGATGAATATATTCATTCATGCAATGCAATATAATTTATTTAATTTATTTTGGTGTCACACTAATCATTTTCTAGACTATAGCCAACTATTATCTACCCATCCGAAATGATAAGATGTACATGTTTCCTCAGTCAAAACATTTGCTGTGAGTATTGCTGAATCAGTCTTCAGCCTAACCAAATGCTCCACTCTTCTCCACAATGGTAACCCACTGTAATTTAAATGGTTCTAATAATTGCAATGTAATTGAACATTAAACACAATTACGCACTATCAAGTCTTCCCCTTTTCTCATTTTCTCAAAAACACATAAACTAACACTAAATTTCAACATGTATTCCCTCTTAATTCAGCCATATGCAAAGCATGCTGGGAACTAACAATCACCGCCCAGTTTCAGTTAATGCAACACAAATCATTCATGTAACCCAACACAAACGGATTAAGTAAACTTAAATTTTACATAATTTAAGCAGATTGAACACAATCAAATTAAGTTCGGGCAAAATGGCAGTTGGCTCGCACTATACTGCCCCCCTCTGGATGTAAGAATTTTTTACTTAACATAAATGGTTTGTGTTTAGGCAACGCGTTAAGATTTTGTACTGTTGAGACATAATTACGTGGACCTTAATAGAAAAAAACACAATTGTTATAAGTAAACTAAATATAAATATATTATGTAAAGTGCACAACCTTTTTTTGAGTGTATTGTGCATTGTGGTAATAAGAAATTCAGTTGAAAAGTGGAAACTGTCCTCAAAATAATATCATAATGCAGTAACATTTAATGCTGTATTCTCTTCATGATAAATCTAATATTCTTATTTCTATGTTTTTGACAAGTTTATAATTATATACACATATATTTGTATTATTTTTCCAGGAGTGGCAGTCATGGCTCACACATTGAGCTGGTCCCTGTTGTGTTTTGGTTTGCTGAGCGTCTGGGCCCAGGACTTCTATGAGGAAAGAACCGGGCCAACAAGAGTCAAGACCGGAGGACAGGCGGCGGGCAAACTGCAAAAACATGATGGTCAATGTGAGGCGTCTATGTTAGCGTGTTGTGTGACAGTATGCAATGCATTTTTTTTTTTTGTCTGACCAGATCCATGAGCAGTTTTTTTATTCATTTTTTTGCTTTTTAGCAATACACTGACTCTCATCTACAGCTATTTTTGGAGGATAAAAGCAATTAATATATTGTCTATTGTAGAGTTTTTGGTTTTTAACCTTTTTTAACCCAGCGCACAACTTTCATGATGAAATCAAGTTCCGCCCTACATGTTCACTCATTGCATAATCCATAATTCACTTGGAAAAATACATATATCACTTAAGGGCTTTTCACACTGCACTTTACCCTGGGATATGGTTCTAAACCCGACTTTTAACATCGGGTAAAGGAACGTTTCGCTAAGTTCCGTATGTTAACCCAGGGTTTAGGAATGTACGGTGTCAAACATCACCTTACCCGGTATACACAGGATTAATGTTTAACTTCGGGTAAATTATGAGCAGTGTGAAACGTGAAGCAAGATAACCCAGGATTACGTGTACCTGGATTTTAAAATGATCCAGGGTGAACTATCTTTTTTTTATGGACTCTTTTAAACATTCTGTTGACTATAAGTCATGTTGCACCTATGTCAAGTAAACAATAAACAAGTATCCATTAGAGTATGTGCTTAGTATCTGCTAACTCTTTATTTTCATGGTTCCCCAACAAACTTTCTACTGACTATAAGTAACTTAAGTCAACTTATTAACCCTAACCCAACCAATCTACTAATAACACTCTGAGAGTTGACATGTGCAATGTATAGTCAACATAATGTGTAAAAGGGACCATCATAATAAAGTGTAGCAACTATTTCAAGTGTGAAAAGCCACAAACTTGTACAGTGTAAAACATGGTGTTAGAATGTTATGGTTAGGTGCTAAGCAACCAACAGCCAATCACGTTCCTCAAATTTTCGTGCTTTGGACACTCACGGAAACATTGTGCGTTCAGCGTAAAATGGTGACAGAAAATGTGACAATTAAAATGAAGACAGACTCACATTTATAGATAAAGGATAAACTTATAATACAATATAATATGAGGATGCGCAATGGTAGGGTCTTTGGGCCTAGGGACATTGACACCGTAAATATGGAATTAAGGACGTTAACCCAGGGTTTAGGAATGTTAAATAACAAGTTAATATTAAGTATGTAACTTACATTTAAGACACATATTGTCTGTTTTTGCTCCTTCAATGAAAATGGTTCCAAACAAAACCACATCAGAATCGTTGCGTTTCCATCCTGAAAGAATCAACGAGTCAGAACAAATAGATTTTAATGAATGATTCAATGACTCACTCATTAAGACTTCTTACTATGTATATGGGTTATGAACTCACGGGTCACCGTCATTGCATCTCATACAGTCTAAGACACATAAAGGTAGTTTTACGCCTGAAAACATGCAATGTCATGTTAAGACATACTAGACATACTACAGCAGCATGTCTAAAGACCATCTTTCTTAGAGGATGTCTGGTCGTTGTGATTTTGGAGGCCTCAGGCATTATCCTTCACAGTTTCCTAACATAAACATGATTTATCACTAATATCTGCACAAGACCTGGTAGGCCATGTCTTGTCACCGGTGACATGAAGACTGATGAGCTGCTGTGCTGAAAGTAAGATCAGATGACAGACTGCATTGCTTATTGAGTCCAAATAGGATTATTAGGAGACTTAGAGGATTATTGGTGTTTTTTAAAACAATATTGACAATATCTAACAATAACTATCTAATAATTTAGTGACACAAGGCTTAGTGCTAGTTCTGAAATAGTTATGTAACATCAAAAAAGTGTAGATTAATTTCATCCTCTGTGCAAAAAGCCAGATAGATTGTAGGGTTGAGCACTATTCAGAATTGAATTTGCCTTTAAAATTCTTTTTTTGTTAGTACTTTTTAATACATATTTAAAAAAATATTTATGCATTATGCATATTATCATATGCACAACATCAGGTATTTCCAGAAATATATTTATGTATGTATGTACGTATGTGTATATATATATACACTACATATACTGTATATATTTCTGGAAATACCATGCATAAAGATTTTTTTTTGTTCTCTGAGCCTCTCCACTGTTTGAGGGTAACTTTTTGAAAGATAACTTTATAAAATACACACGCACACACAAATATATATAATTATAGTTATCTAAAAAAAAAATGTTTGGGATGTTTTGTTGTGCTATATGGATCAAATTTGTTTGGCCAATAGCTGCGTTAATTGATGATGATATTAAACTAAGTTCAGAGAAATATGTTAAATCATATTCTACATATCAGGAAATTAACAGGCATAATTAGTTAAAAATTATTGATGTATTTATTTATGTTTTGTCACAAAACATATATGGTGGACTAATGAATTTGCTTTGTTTTGTGACTGTTGGATTTCAACTCCATTTCAACTCAGTAAATTTCTCGTTTCAATCAAAATAAAAGGGAGTCGATTCTTAGCATTCTTCCGAATTTACCCGACTGTATAATAGATGATCTAATCTTTCCTTAACACATTATCTCTTGCTGTGATGTCAGCTATCCTGGATGAGGACTGCAGTCTGGAGTTGGGCTTTCTGCTGGACAGCTCTGAGACGGCCAAGGACAACCACCAGCAAGAGAAAAAGTTCACTATGGACGTTATAGAAGGCCTCCAGAGCATCCGCTTGGATACAGGCCGCAAACTCAGCTGGAGAGCGGCCCTGCTTCAGTACAGCAGCCACGTCATAATCGAGCAGACCCTCAAACAGTGGAGAGGCTCGGAGAACTTCAAGAGCAGCATCGCACCGATGGCCTACATCGGCCACGGCACTTACACCACCTACGCCATCACCAACATGACCAAGATATTTGTGGAAGAATCGAGCCCACAAAGCATCAAGATTGCCCTGCTGCTGACCGATGGCTTCTTTCATCCCAGAAACCCTGATATCTTCTCTGCTATGGCTGATGCAAAGAACCAGGGCGTGAAGGTCTTCACAATTGGCATCACTCATACTGCCAATGAGCCTGCCAACACGGCAAACCTGAGACTGCTGTCAAGTACGCCAGCCTCCAAATTCCTGTATAATCTGCAGGACACGAACGTCATGGAAAAAGTCATTATTCAGATTGTAAGTATGGTGTCCCACAAGCCCTCATACAGAATGTCATAGGCAGGCACACACAGAATTCCCACAGATCTGGTCAAATTCGTTCCTGCATCTTGAGTATTTGTGTAGTCATTATTTTGGCTGATTTGATTATGCTTTCAGCTACCACAGTAAGAGTACTCTGAGCTTTGTTGAATACTTTTTGCCATTTTTAAATCCAATGCCACAGATTTTCTCCTAAAATGAGTGCAGGAAATTAGCCTGACGTCGTCATACTCAGATTCTAGTCAGAATGTGAGTCTGATACTGCTCCTTTGGGCTGTGATTATGGGGCGTGTTTCAACCGAAAATGCCTCTGCACTCAATTGGATCGACCGAATCCCGTAGGAAGGACGGCAAAAACATCTTTCTGATCGACAAATGCCTTGATCGCGGTTCTCTGTTCCTCTTTTAAAAGAAATGCGCTGTCTAGATCTTCTATAATAGACACGGTGGCTGAATCTACACATCTCAATTCTCCAGCGGCAGCCATTCTTTGTTGTAAACTAATTCAACCCAAGCGCTCTTTGGTGACGTGGATGATTACGTTACTGTTGATCATCTGTCCATCATCGTATAAAGCCCACCCTGACAATTTGATTGGTCCGAACAGCTTTGGTTCGAGCATAGTTGCTTCACAACGGATCAAGTCCAGACCGAACTTCCCGTCCTCAAATGTTGTGGGCGAGGCTAAGATCGGCTAGCATCCAGGCTAGCAGGAAATGCAAAAAGTCTGCAGATTCTGTCTGGGCTCGTTCAAGGGTTAAAAATAAAGAAAAGAGTCATAAGTTACAAACACTTCTCCTACTGAGACTTCTACATAGAGCTCTTTTTAGTAACCATTCAGATTTCCTGATTTGATTTGAATTCACAAGCTCTCGTTTTGATTCTGAATAATTTGTGCATATTTCAGTTTTAATGTCCATTGGTATATTACAAACCTATTAAATATCATACATTTTCACACAGACACATTTAATATAGGCCTTATTATATTCAATCACAGAAAGTGATTGTAACTTGATATTGAATTATTGGGTGTGTTGGGTATTCATCATAAGATTCACTCTTGTGAATCAGGCTTCACTAGTCGTTCATGTTCATTCAAATCAAACTTCTAATTGAATTACTCATGATGCAGTTCTTAAATTTTGAATTTGCCCAAATGTTTTTGTTAGTTTAATATTTATTTTATTATTATTATATTTCATCACTGAAAACGGCTGAATGCCACAAAAATGCATTAAACGCTGAAATAGTGTTAATGTCACAAGTTTCGATATCGCGCTTAATTGGGAATGTTTATTTTATTTTACATTAACAATTGACATCTTTTGTGTCAGTAATATGTGCTTGTGAAATACTGTGACTATCATCCTGCTAAACTTAAACCAGCTTTACTGGTTTGCTGGCCTTCGCTGGTCACCTGGTTTCCTCGGGTCAGGTTGATCTGGTCAGCTGGTCAGACTGGGAGACCTGTTAAACCAGTTTAAACCAGATAAGACCAGCTAACTACATCTGGCCATTTTTTGACAAGTATTTGAACGTACAGAAGAGAAAATAATTATGTTCTGCTTGTTCTGCTAGTGTTTTAGGATCCCTGACACCTAACAATTAGCCTTTCTACACTTCATTTACTATAATTAGAGTAAACATGTGGCTTTACTATACATCTGGGAGTGGGTTTATATATTCCATAAATCTTTGTTGTCATTCCTGCTGTTATACTGATAAGCATTTACGGTAGGTTTCATTTTTCACATTTGAGCAGAAACACATTGATATAATTCCAGTGTAAAACAGGACTCAGCATGTTAAACGATAGTGTTTCCTTTAATCTCTGGGGAGATTTATGGATGTATGGCGGCGGCCTGATGTTAACTGTTCATAATGTTAACCCAAACCTTTCAAAATGAATCCTTGCCATATAGCAACAATTATGACTGCAGCTTTTATATACCAGTTATAGTTTGTACAGAATCTAATTTTCTTGTTGTTCCCTCTACATAGGCTCAGCTGGCAAATGATGGGGTAAGTAGATAATATTTAATATAGATAATAGTTCTTATAAAGCATCACTGCCTTACTGAAACACAAACAAATAAAACCTGCTTTTCCATTTACACTCTTTTCTCTATATTTAGTGTCCTCTGTCCCAGAAGTGTGTTTGTGAGAAAGGCGAGAGAGGACCCGGTGGCCCAGCGGTAAGTATTTTCACTCGAAACTTCCTTCAACATGGGACCAGATTTCCAGCAAAGCCCACGGGCACATTTTTCGATTCCTAAGAGGTACGGATTCCTTTGAGGATTGTCAACAGTGGGAAGAGACAGGCACGGTTCTGACATTTTGGATAACTACTTTTCTTTGTAAAAGTCAGGATAATTATCATCTTTGTCAGGACCCTTCAGCACTACCTTAGCGAAAACACGAAATAAGATTCCTAAAAAAGTATTTTTTATGTTTAGCCTGTTGAAAGTGAAGAGAATGTAATTACATTGTCATGACTGAAAATCTTTGACTTTTAAACACTTAAGTGTCCAAAATTAACATTTTGCCACACCTGCCAATGATGGGTGAATAGTGCTTGTATTCCACATAATTAACAAATTCCCGCAGGTTTATAATTGGCCGAAAAAAAAAGAAGAAAAGCCGCCTCTCAAACAGCTTATGAGTCGCAAGTACCAAAATGAGTGGCTTTCTGCGCTTAAACGATTAAATACACACAAAATGATGTCAAAATGCCTGTCTCGGTGAGTATTCAGTTAAACAGTCAGTTTTGGAACGTAAATAGTAAACACATAAAGATAACGCATGTTGTGTAACTTATGTTGTGTGCTTAAACTCTTAAAGTGACAGCAGCCTAATATTCCTGCTGCTGTCTGTCATGTTATTTAAAGAACAAAAGACAAAGAAAAACACTCTCTGCTCTTGACTGAATAACTTTTGTAACGTTGTAAGCATTAATCTGTATAAAATATTTACAATGAAGACTACACAGTGTTGTTTTACATTTGATTACTTTAATTTCTGTAGTACTTTTTCTCTTTCCTGAATACGGACCTTCTGTTAGACCCACCTGAAAAACTTAAAGCCGTGTTTATTTCATATCTCTCTTTAAATATTGCACTTATTTTTGCTGTTGTTTGCAATTTGATTATTTGTTCTTATTCTATTACTGACGAGAAATTTGCAATAGGTGCAAGCATCTTTAGTCAAAGTTACTACTTTGCGCTCAGTTGGATACAGTTCAAGTGATTCTGGTCAAAATAAAACAGATCCACTGAACAAGTTCAGATTGATCTTTTTATTGCTCTTTTAACACGGCTGAAACTGTAGCGTGTATAAGGGCGGATCACGTTACAGTCAGTTATTCAGCGGCAGGCGCCTAACCGTCATTATCCAGGTGCTTTTACCTCTCAGGGATTCCACACATTCTCATGGATATAAATGACAGGCCTCAGTAATTGCTCTAATTAGTTCTCTGCACTTTTGCTGTGACCGAAGCAGTTGATCAGGTGCTGACCAGGTGTGAGTCAACTGATGCAATAAACTCAAACTCTCATAGTCCCTCATAGAACTGAGAAGTTCAAATCAATTTAATGAATCGTTTCAATTGAATAATTCATCTAAATGGTTCACAAAGCAAATCACTAGAAATTATATTTTACACCCTGTTTTTTTAATTGAAATAACACTGCAAATCGCTAATAGGAGATGTTGTCAGATTTGGTCAACTTTTGGCAACAATGGAGATGTTGGCAACAATTATAAACAGATACTTCCTAGATTAAACATAAACAAGTGTTGTATTGTCAAGTAAAAATATATTTTTTTTAAATAGCTTTTTATTAATTGAAATAAAGCTGAAATAAGATATATAAATATTAGATGAAAAACTTGAACTTAAAAAATACACATTTTATCTAAAACTGAAATAAAAAATTAATTAAAGCTAAACAAAGATACAAAAAGAAAAACATTAAAAGACAAATGACAAAATTTAAAAACAAAAAGAATGACAAAAGCACATAAAAAAAAGTAATTAAAACTTAAAATGAAAATATAAACATAAAAGCTAATTCAAAATATGAATAAATACCATAATATTACATAAATAATAAGATAACAATAGCTATTTTTCCATACAAAGCTGCGAATTTAACTTGTGGAGAAAATTGGAATATCGAATAAAACATTTGTGAATAAAGCACAAATTCCATTCCTGGAAAACTCGCTCAAAATATCTGTAATAAAAATAGACGGGGAAGCCACTGTGGCTCTTTTTTCCTACATCATAAACGCAATAAACTGTTCAAATGCTGGTGTTTGGGAATACAATCATGTGAGACGCTTCTGGAAGGGAATTAAACCAAACTATTTTGATTTCAGACTTTGGCTCAGTCATTTCAGAATGCAATCAAGGGATTTATTAAGTAAATGTGTTTTCATTGTAGTTTATGCGCCTGCTTTCTTATTAGATTAAAAAATATGTATCCACCTCAACTGAGCGCATAACCTTTTTAAGTTCTCAAATGGACATTCTCATTTTTTATGCGATATTCCAAAATGCGGATAAAAATAAGTGAATGGAAACATAGCTACTGACATATGAAAACATTTTTTAAGGCTGCTCCACTAAGCATCAGATATATGAAGTCATTCACTTTTTCACTCGAATAGAACTAAAACAGCTGCTCACTTTCTCCCGTTCCCCCGGCAGGGAAAGAAGGGTCGCCCAGGAGAGGACGGAACCCCTGGGGCCAAAGGTCATAAGGTCAGCATTTCTATCATTCTCTCTGGCTTATGCCTGCTTTTGTTGATGTACATGGGAAATGTGATGAGGAAGCTGATGGCTATTGTGTATTTGTCTCTTAATATTTCTATTAAGATTTCATATACACATTTTCTCAGACTCAGCAGTACAGGAATCAAGAATGACAGGCTCTATTCAGTAACTCTTTCTAAAAAACACGTTTGTCCTCTTGTTAGGGTGATCCTGGTTTGAGTGGACTTCCTGGTCGTGAGGGTACAGAGGTGAGTGGCTGATGCCGGGACAAACTATCCGCAAAATCACTACTCAAAAGTATTGTACATGATCGAAAACCTACAGTATTTGGGTCAAATTAAACAATACGTAAATATATATCTTTTTTTATCTAAACTTCTGTCTGGTGGTGCTGATCATCAAAAAAAAAATATCAAACATTATTATTGAATAAACTATATCCTAATTATTCAAAGAAAAAGCGTTTTAAAAAAGTTAAAATATTTTATACATATATATATTTTTAATTATTCCATTTGAATTATTATTTTAAAAAGGTGATCTAATTATCATGTAAAAAAAGAAGGTAAAAAGTCAGTATTTTGAAATCACTTATTGACGATGAGGGTTACACTTAGGGGTCCACTGTGATGTCATTTCCTGTTTTTTTTTGTTTTCTGGTCATGACAGATAAAAGGTTTCCTTTATTTTTGATTGCATCACGCTGACTTTTATTTAGTAGACAGTTTTTTTTTTAAACAAAACTGCTTCACTGTTACATTAATAAAATATTATTTCAAACTACTTTTTTCAAGATTGTTTGATTACAATATCCAGACTTTGACACCAACTAGATATTTTTACTTCAAGCCTAAAAAAAATCATTAAAATACATTTGAAATTTCAGATATTGAAAAAATGTAGTCAAGCCACTCTAAGCATGAATTGCATTTTTATAATTATTTTAAATTACTTAATATATCCAGACAATATATGACATCAATCAATGTGCAAGATGCGAATAAATAGGGTATTTAAAAATAATAATAATACATATATAAATATCTTCCTGTTTTGCTCACAGGGGAAACCAGGCTACAAAGGAGAGCAGGTACTGAATCCCTGCACCAAATCATAATTCATTTCTGTTAAAGCGCACAATCATGTGAGATTGTCATGACTCGGGTCTTCTCTTGACTGTGTGCAGGGTGAACGAGGAGAATGTGGAACCCCAGGAATCAAAGGAGACCGGGTACATAAACCTTCAGACCTTACAGCATTCTGCACGCTCCTTGAATGAGACGAACATAATAATACAGTATATGTTTCAAATGCTTAATAATTTTTTATTGTACCATCTGAAAGGGTCCTGAGGGTCCAGTTGGCACACAAGGGTCCAGAGGTCTGCAGGTATGCGATTATACATTTATTTAAAATGTATGTCAAATGAAAAAAGTCACACCTGTCTGTATATTTACATGCATGTATGTCAAAAATGTACAGTTTAAGACATTTCAAAGATTAAGGACTTTTACTTTTAAAATGTTGTCTCAGCAAACAGGGATTGTTCTCAGAACTTCCCTAACGTTCTGGCAAGGTTCTCTCAAAGTTACGAGCAAACGTTGTTTCAGTAACATTCATAGAACTTTTGTTCAATGTTATCTGGTCTTTAATATAAACGTCAGCACAAAAACATTTATACTGTACATCATTCATGGAACGCTTTATCGAACATGTTTTAGAATGTTAAGAGAACATTCAAAAGTAACGTTCCCATAATGGGTTGTAGAATGATAAGATGTTCCCCAAAAATGAAAATTCTATCATTAATTACTCAACCTCATGTGGTTCCAGACCCGTAAGACTTTCATTCATCGTCGAAACACAAATGAAGATATTTTTGATGAAACAGGAGAAATTTCTGTCGCTCTTGTTGACTTTGACATTTCATAAAGTTCATAAAGAGATCGTAAAACTAATCCATATGAGTTGAGCGGTTTAGTCAAAATTTTCTGAAGAGACTATCGCTTTATATGATGAACAGATTTAATTTAGGCTTTTATTCACATATAAACATTCATCAACTCACACATTAGTTGGGGTAAATGGAAGCTCAAGCATATTTAGGGGCCTATGATTTCTGCGATGTGCTCTACATATTCGCTTGACGTGCGAGAACCAGATGGTTCATTCTCGTGCGTCAAGCAAGTTCGGTTGAGCTTCGGTTTATGTTCGCTGATCAATGTTTATATGTGAATAAAAGCCTAAATTCAATCTGTTCAACATATAAAGCGATCGCGTCTCTTCAGAAATTTTGGACTAAACCGCTCAATTCATATGGATTAGTTTTACGATCTCTTTGTGAACTTTTTGAACGTCAAAGTGTCGGTTGTGTAGCTGTCAGTGGAGGGACAGAAAGCTCTCAAAACGATAAAAAAATATCTTCATTTGTGTTCTGAAGATGAATGTGAACGAGGGTGAGTAATTAATGACAGAATTTTCATTTTTGGATGAACTAATAACCCTTTAACGTTTCCATAACCACATAAAATAAAGAATTTAAATGGGACATTTGAACGTTCTTGAGAACATTCAGAAATAATGTTAACATTAGCACTTTAGTTAGCTGAGGTGGCACTATGGTTGATTGACTGGTGAGTAGGCGGTCCTTCGCTGCTGACCAAATATGTAAATGTGGTTTGAGTGATCAATAACAAAAGGTTTGGAAGCCTGTTTACACCTGTATTTAGCATTGATCACCTGAGACCGATGTTTGTACCATTCCTTTATTTCCAACTAAAAACTTGCCATTCATTTTTTTCAAACTAAATCCGAGAGCTTATTTCAGAGAAGATAAATGTTCAAACACATCTTGAATTTCACCCAACATGTGATTAAAATATCAAAACTTGTATTTTACTGCACTGTAAAGCAGCATAATGCTTAGGTGTCTACAGATAATGCTACACATTCCCAGAGACATCACACAAATGTTCATGCCACTGTTTCATGTTTCCGCTGCAGGGTTTACCAGGACCACAGGGTGACGTCGGACCCGAGGGCTCACAGGGCAAGAAGGTCTGTGCCTTATAATCACAAACCATTATCCTGAAAAATTCAGCTCATCATGTTTATCAAGCACACCTGGGAAAGTTTCCCTGTTCAGCTTGTTAGAGTGCACGAGAAAACCCACTCGTTGAAGGCTTGTTTGTTTGCTACATCCATTAGGTAAAATCCATTAGAATGTTTATGCCACAGTGAATGAGAAATATTGATGCATTCTCAGTTGTTTACTTCACGTCTTTAGAAGAAATTATCGCTTGTGTCCATTTTCGACTAAATGATGCACTCTGAGGGTAACAGGTGCAGAATAGAGACAAAAGAGTCTCACATAAGGCTTTCACGCTTTGTGTTTTCCAGGCCAGTGTCGTGTATTTGTATGTAAAAAATGTGTGCATCCCTTTACAATGCATTTGAAATTTTCTTAATTTCTCATCATGATTTTAAAGGAATAGTTCGCCCAAAAATGAATTTCTTTCATAATTTACTTTTCAATACATTATGATCGGTTTGCATACAGAAAGCTATTGCATTGCTTCAGGAGTCTTGGCATCGTGACCCTTTAATGGTGTGTGTGTGTGTGTGAGAGTGTTCTTTTGGTTTATGAGGACACAAATGTGTATAATGACATGGGTATTACAACGTAAACATGGTTTACGCAGACATTTCCTGTGTCCTCGTAAACCAAATGGCTTACAAATTTTTTTTTTAAATAAAAACAAATGCAGAAATCTTTCTGCGATGTGTAGGTTTAGGGGGAGGGTTATAGTGTAGGGGAATAGAATATACAGTTTTTACAGTATTAAAACCCTTACCGTAAACCACATATACAAGTAGTGTGTGTGCGAGTGTGTGTGAGTGCATGTGTGTGTGTTTTGATGTTGAGAGTCATGGTCATTATGAATTGTTCTCCTTTGTCATTGATTCCAATGAAAAAATAACAACATACTGATTTAGAACAACATGAGTGTGAATAAATTATATAATTGCATCGTTAGGTGAACTAATCCTTTATTTTTTACTTTTGGACAATAATCTCCCAAGTGTCTTCTTTCAAGATAGAGACAATGGTTTCATCTGCAGTGCAAAGGGTTCATGAACTGCCACCATTTTGGTTTGAGTATGTCTTGTGCTTGTGCTCAAAAATAGGGTCGAAGATGAACGTGTTTCGACACGTTTTGGATTTCCTTTAATAGATACCTGTAGTAAACCTGCTGCTCTGCCAGTAGATTCCCCCGGTTTCATTTAACTGCAGGAAGCATTCAGAGGTTTACACAGCTCTGCAGATGTCAGGGATCCTTCTTTATATGCACAGGTTCACAAAACTAGAGTCAAAAACTATCTGACTGATTTGAACCACACCTTGTTTTGTTTTTAGAGGCAGATTCATCTAAAAATAGAGTAGATGATACCACAAAAATAGACAGTCATTGTTATTTGAATAATAATAATAAACCCTTACTACCAAGGTTAAACGTCAACTAGTTAGATTGTAACTTGCTAGAAAGTGCTTGTCAGGATTCAGGGTGGTCTGCGATTATTATCACAGTAGCTAATAACAGTAGAAATGTGCATGATGGAAAAATCCTGTGCAAAGTATAAATGTGTTCTCTTCATGCACAGACACGCAGATGACGTGAACAAAGAGAGTTTCCAGCATGTAGAAATGCAGCACAGTGAAGTGAAAACTGTAAATGTCATGAGCAGATTTAACTGACCTACTTGTTTAGATTGGATTGTACTTTATGACAGCAGCTAATCTCTACACGGTCATATTTGAAAACGAGCCGCTAATGCACAAACAGATTGAACAATACCTTAAATATGGACAGGAATAGTAAAGAATAGAACATTTCTGGTTCAGACTCTAATCCTTATTTATACTAATTATTAGTTCTTGTAGTATTTTTGAGTTTTGAGGCGATTATATATATAGTATGTTGTTGTATGAGTTTGAGTATCATCCTTTAGACTGAAGGTTATGTAAAAGGAACATTCCTGGTTAATTTCAACTTAAGCTCTATTGACAGAATCTGTGCCTACTGTTGATTTCCACAGAAAATAAGTTAATCTTGTTGACAGTCATGTGCTTTCACTCGAAGTGGATCTATTGTAAGTGGATTTCTGTCAGCAACATTTTAAGTTATGTTTATACAAACTGAGGGACGAGTCTCATTTATTTTCAGTGATAATCACCAGCATGTCACAGATACTCAAGTTATACTGAACACAGAACATTCCTTCAATGTTTCTCTGAGATGACAACTTGAATTTAAACCTGAATTTATATAATACTTAATACCTGATAAAGGTTCTCCTAAGAAAGTATTTTTGCATATAGATTTTACACAATGAAAAAGTTCTTCCATACATAATAATGAATGTAATATTTGTTGTTTTTGTTTGTAATTAATGACAGGGTGAGCGTGGCCCTGCTGGCCCACCTGGAATACAGGGCGACAGTGGAATTGGACTTCCTGGAACAAAGGTCAGCCGCATATATCTTTTATATTTAAATACACTTAAATTCTCCAAAATCACCACAAACAATCAGCCTTTAAAGCTGTAAAAACAAACGCCTAAGCTGATTTACTGGTTTCTCAGCCTTGAAAAGTTCGGGTCGCTTTTCAGTTCACTTTTCCTGCATCATTAGCCAACTATGGTTGCAAGTTCTGTTGAATTGTGTTGGTAACGACAGAACTGGAGACCATATTTGGCTTCGGGAAACGCACCCCTGATAAACCACCATAATACCAGTTTAGACCAGCAAACAATCTCAGGCTGGATGTTTTTTTTTTTCTTTTCCTTTCCTTTCCATGGTTAATGAGCCACCTAAACTGGGACTTTAATGGAACCCTATAAAGCCTTCTGTATCATATTATCATATTAAAATTATAATGATCAAAACTTCACTGAAAAGCCTTGTTGCACACAATCTACTACATGCCTTTTGTCATCTGATTGATAGTTTAGCTTTTTTAGCAAGTAAAAGATATTTTTGTATAATTGTTCAAATGTCCCCCTTCATGTCTTATTTTTTAAAAGTAAACTTAAGAATGGCTTTTATATTGTTAGAAATATTTCAAGATGAACATTAACTGCATACAGCATTTTTTTTAAAATCATGTTAAAATGTGAGTATCAAATATAATCCATAAGGCCTTTGAATCCTAATTGTTTTGCACTGCATTATGTTTTGCCCCTCAAAATGAAAGACATTTATATGCATTTTATGTAACTAGTCTGCTATCAGAATCAGAATTTCATCTTCATTTTTGTCCAAAACAGCAACTGCACCAAATTGCATATTTTTTCTCAGTTTGGGCCTCTGAATAAAACAGTTTTTTTAACAACAACAAAAAAGAAGAAGAAAAAAGAAAAAGAAAAGATGGTTTCCAATAACCATCAATTCAGCATCAACAAACATATTACCCATGGTTACAGATGATTTAACACAAATAGCAGTTCCATATTCTCACTATATCATATAATATGAGCCATAAAAGGCTGGTCTATCAAATATGATATGATTTATTTATAAGGTTTCTGACTATTCATTTTCATATTTGTAAACTTGATATGTATATAAACTTGATATATAGTAATGGTTGTGGTGATTCTCATATATGCAGTCATATTTTATATTTCTTACTCTTTCTCCTGAATTGTTCGCTTTGATCCGTCTGCAGGGAGATATGGGATTCCAGGGGAGATCGGGTCCTCCGGGTCCGCCAGGCATCGGCGAGCCAGGTCTGCCTGTAAGTATACAAGCAGAAGGTCAGAAATATGTTTATTACTAAACATGTTTATTAATCAGCCCACACTGAATTCACACCCAGAGGTTTGTACATCATGCACAAAGATCTATGCATGCCTCGGTCCCTTGCATGCTAAATTATTAAATGTTTTGGCTAATTTAATAAGAATGTAGCACTCTCAGCTCCATGCAACACATTTATTTACCATGTTTAAACTCATTTAACAGATTTTCCCCACAAAATCAGCGCAGAAAATGCAGCACACTCTGTTTCGGCCTGCAACTCAGCGTGCAAAAACCACTATAAGATATAAGAATTCATTCTTTACTTAGGCTTATTATGATCGTGATTAGATTATGTTCTTGCATTGTGGTGCTATATGACATTTTTCTTCATCAAATCAGGGGCCTCAAGGGCCACAGGGGGTTCAAGGTGAGAAAGGACCACAAGGAGAGGGTTTTCCAGGTCCAAAGGTAAGGTTAGCCCAAAAACAGGCCGTCAAAGCCATGTTCTCACTAATGTCACTCTCTGTGCTTTAATCGAGCTAAAGATTTGTAGCAGCCAAAGGCACTCTGGGAAGATCTAAGTAAACAAATTCAAGATTGTCATTTTTTTTAAATATACCTCATTAGAGGCTCAGAGTCCTCATTTCAAAACCCAAAGCTATTAATTAATGTATGTTCACAGATAAATTAACTGAGCATTACCAGCCGGAGGACACGAGACAGAATTTATGGGATCCATTTCCTTGAACTCTATTTTGCCTCTTTGTAATCTATCCAATGTTAGCATCTAACGAGATCTACATCAAAGCCAGAACTGCATATAAAATGTAACCATAAATTAAAAAATATAGCAGAGAAACTTGATTCGCGAGAAACTTGATTCAGAGAACTACTGTATTTCTGAACCTCAGCGCTTTGAGAACCTGCATACAGTAGATAAACTAAATTACTGTATATCATTACATGATGATATTCAGTATTCATGATGATACAAACAAATTCAGTTTTGAACCGATTCATTCATACAGTTTGAACTGATTCACATGAATGAGCTGTACTTACCAGCTCTAAGACCATTTTTGCTTCTTCAGTTCATTATTAAAGTCCCCATGAAATCAAAATGGAAGTTTTTTGCCTTTTAGTATGAATGTTAGCCTTACTGTTATCTTTAAGCTAGTGTGCTCCAAAACAGTGACAAAATTTGCATTTGGAAGATATAAGCATTCAAAATACCAATATGGATCAATGATTTTGATGACATCACTGCACTTCAGCTTCTTCAGATTTTCTGTCCAATCAAATGCTCTCTAGAAGCGTCCGCCCCCTACATTATAAATAGACGCTGAAGCTGTGGCTGAAATCAGTCACTTGTTCACACATTTACTATTTTCTACATGGTGAATGACATAGTGCACTATATAGGGGATAGGGAAGGATTTAGACCACAACAACGTTTCACTTTCCATTGGGGCGAATGAAGTCTGTTTTCACGCTAAAGCCACGTGAACCGCTGCAGCGCACACACGGTCTGCTCCAGTTCTGCACAGAATGCTATATTTTAAAGTGATATGAAGGAATGGAGGAGAAACGTTGGAGATTTGGTGGAAACTTCAGCGGCTTTACCGAGCACAATGGCTCTGGACGATCTGTGGTATAAACAAAACGTGATGCAAAAGTCCTAAAATTATTAAAATATAAAATAAAAAGCTAAATAGAATAATAAAAATGATAAAAGCCAATAACAAAATTAATAAAAATTTAATTAAATTAAAATACTCAAAAATATTAAAATGAAAACTAATTTAAAATATTGACAAATATACTACAACATTATATCAATAATAGCAAAATAATATTGGAATTCATTAGTGGTGATAATCCTTATTAGTTCAACCAACGATCAGACAAATCGAGCCACTTTTAAAACAAGAACAGCAATTTCCCTCATTTAGGGATTGTGCTGTATTATTATCCATCGTAAATCCTATAGTGAATGTTTTCTATTGAAAAAGAAGCAATACCAGCAGCGCAGTAAATGCATCTGAATGGGAGGTTAGCATTTCCGAGACACTGGTCTGACACTGCTCTTTTGTTTGACAGGGGGACCGGGGTCTGGAGGGGCCGAAGGGACCGAGAGGACAGCCGGGCCCGGGAATCAAAGGCGATAAGGTGGGCTGTAAATATATCAGCCCATGAATGGGCTTCACACAACCACACCATCTGTGTCACACAAAAGGCTTAATGAAGTATGTAAAATGGCCATACATTCCCACTTAAATGCTGGGGACTGACTGGACAGTGATAGAGGGCGAGAAAGGACAGATAGGAGGGTACAGCTCAAATTACTGTGGGAAAAAATGAGTCCTGCTCACCTACTGAGTATTATGAAACATAAAATATACAATATTCATAAGATCATTTTCAGGATTATTTTAGAGCTGTTTTATTTGAATGCCATGCCTTCTCTGTGTCCTCAGGGTGAGCTGGGGCCTCCAGGTTTGCCAGGACCAATTGGACTCACAGGCCTTGGCATTCAGGGTGAAAAGGTGATACGATGTGTCCTTCCTTGACTTTTATAGTGTTCAGTGAAATAAGAAAATAGCCTATACATGAATTGACATTATTTTATAACATATAATGTTGTCCTTATCAGTTAAACTGCACTTTGTCATAACAGACAGTTTATAGTCTATTCTCTTGGAGCAGGATTGGGCGCTCCTGGTCTATTATTTTGTTATTTAAAAGGTTAAACATACATGCCTAAACTTAGTGAGCCATTTTGATGTGTTTGAAAGTCCACATAGAATCACTAATTTCAGTTAATCAAGGAATGCATAATGCATTAAATAGTAATAGTAATGGCCAAAAGTGATGTACGGCCTAGGAAAATTTACTTCTTCAACCTTTATTCAAATATTATTACAAATTTGTTAAAGATTTTGTAGTCATACTGCAGTTTTTTTGGAGTCAATTGTTTGATTTGTGAAAACTCAATGAAACATGCCAAATTGTGTGGACAAACAAGAGAGAACCAACTAAATATTAATAGCCGATTATGTGATAGTCAAGGTATGCTTTTTCCTGTGAGGAAAAAGTATTTGTTTTTCTATGCATTTTTTTGCAAAGTAAAATTAAACCTGTAGCTTTGGTTAACTTTTTTGCCAATAATATTTTCCTCATATTTTGATTTGTAGTCATTAAAAACAATGATCCCCTCCGGGCATCACTTTTGGCCACTACAGTATATATACACTGTGTATATATATATATATATATTATATTGTGTATATATATATATATATTTCTAGCACAATTATTATTAGCGATCTTAAATGTTAGGTTATCTAATGTAATATTTCTCAATATCAGGGTGTTGAGGGTCCGAGGGGGCCTCCGGGAGGGAGAGGAACACCAGGAGAGGGCATCCCTGGTCCCAAGGTTGGTACTGCTAAAGACTGAAGAGAATAATGTAATTCATGGCAAACTGTAAACAGAAGTGTTAAACTTGTTCTTGGCTTAATCTTTAGACTATATTTTCCATTTTTCTAGGGAGAACAAGGTTTACCAGGAGAGATGGGGTCGCCAGGAGAGAGAGGGCAGGGCGAATCCGGACCAAAGGTTTGTATTATTAATAAGCTTAACAAAGGAATGGGCCATTCAGGATGGAAGCTAATTTAAGAGCATGATGAAGAGTTTAGGTGATACTAGGGATGAGAGGAAGCCTAAATAAGAATTCGGAAAGGCACAGAAATTGAATAACTTCTACGGAGCCCCTAAAAGGACTTGATTAGGCTTGCTGTGGTTGTCGGTTACATTACATCAGATTTCACTTATAACGTAAGGACAGTAAGGAGAGATGACAGTCAGAGGATTTGGTTCGCAACAGATCCTGAACGTCATTGACAAATATCTTATCTTGTAAAGTGTGTGGTCAGTAGCCGCTCCCTACACGGAATATGTGTGATCATGAATTGGAAAGCGAAAGTGAAAGCTAGCGTCCATTCAAAAGCGATTTCAAAACCTGCATATTGATAGCAGCTCCATGATGTCCGCAAATTATATGCAACATAATTACCCAACTATATAATTGTGAGAACGCAAAAGCATTGAAATATATTTTTTCCTGCCATCTCATATCTCATGTCCCTTTAGGGGCTCCGTAGAGTGCATCATTTCCTTTTCGAACATAGAGTTTGGTGTCGGGCACATCCTTACTAAGTACTGATATTATTTCTTCAGGGTGAGCCTGGTTCATCTGGCCTGGCCGGGGTTCCTGGACTTCCCGGGGAGGACGGTGCTCCAGGACAAAAGGTAACTCAACTTTCTGATGTCTGGACTGCCCTGAGGTCATTAACATCTAATTTTCTCTTGGATATTAGATTTGTCTCGGAGCAAATAAGGTAACAAATTAGTGAACCGGATAAATGCATTACAAAACCTAATGGGGAAGACATTATGGGCCAGATTTACTAACATCTTGCACCAGTGCAAACCCTCTTTTGGTGTAAAAAAAAAAAACGACTGACAGGATTTACTAAAGACAAAATTAGCACTAAAAACAGGGGTGTGAACAGGGTTATTTCTTGCATATTCCTTATTTCATATGCATTTGTAGGAGTTTCCCTTTCAGATGCAACATTTATGGGAGGAGAGTATTTAAATAAGGTGATTTACTAAGGTTTGTGCTCATCAATTTACTGGTGTTTGCACCATTATTTACAGCCCAAAAAAAGCATGTCTTAAAGTCGCCCTGTGGTGAAAATCTATTTTTTAATGTTGTTAATATGCTCTAAGACAAACCATGTGCAAATGTATAAGCCAACCCCATTGCTGAGGATTTTCTCTTTAAAACTGCAGTGAAAAAAAGATGTGCGGGCGAGTTTAACTATCATTAACTATGACCGCACTAAAGCAGTGGAGTCTCAAGAGAGGCCTGGTTATCCCGGTATATTTTAACATTGTTTGTTTGTTTGTTTGTTTTAACTTTATTGTCTGTTCAGATTTACTGGACAGAAATTCATCTTTGATACTGGCTTCAACAACATTCTACAACCACATTAAACACATAATACACACATAATAATTGATAAATACATGATTCAATAAAATACAATACAGTGTACATAATTCACAATAACAACCTTAATTGAGAATTTGGTTTAAAACAGTCACTGCCAATGGGACAAATGATCTTTTAAAAATATTCTTTCTAGCATATGGTGTATGTAGCCTGCGACCCGAAGGGAGGACTTCAAAGCATGAGTGAAGAGGATGAGTCTGATCTGAAAACACAACTAGCGCCTTTTTCTCCATAAAGTTTAAGAATAGTTCTTGCAATGTACTCTGTTTATGGCCGATAATCTTGTTTGCTTCGTTAATTACTCGTGTTAATTTATTCTTTAATTTCATTGTTAGATTTCCATACCATAAGACAATATTATAGGTTATAATGCTTTCAATCATCGATCTATATACAATGGTTAAGATCCTCCTTTCGATGTCAAGGTTTCACAACTTTCTAAGTAGGCTTAAGCGCTGTCTTGATTTCTTATGTACATAGTTCACATTATCCAAAAACGAAAGTTTGTCATAAATGATTGTGCCTAAATATTAAAATTTTTGAACTTGCTCAATCTTTGCACCTTTTATAGTTACTTCTTCATATGGGAGGACAACTGTACATTTCTTATTCTGATTCCCACAGCATAATTCCTTTGTCTTCTCAATGTTCAACCGTAAATGACTATTGTCACACCATTGTGCAAGACTTTCAATATACTCAAAATAAGTGGGACAGTTCTTATCTGTTTGGCACGAAATTAAAACCAAATCATCTGCATATTTAATCAACGTAAGATCATCACTGTTACACTTAAGTTCATTAGCAGACAACACAGCTGTTTGAGAACATAGTCAAGCAAAAGGCTAATCATATTAATTACCGTTAAGTGTCCAATCTCATGAAGAGCGATATTTTTTGTGTTTATCTCAGTAAGTTGACCGAGGGAATCTCTGAGCTGGTGTGAGTGAGTAGAGGCGGGGATAGTTAGCATATTCATAGATCCGTGTATACTAAATGAAGCAAGGGTGTAGAGTTACATTCCAGCTATTTTGAAAGCATGAAGAAAATTTTTTCACAGGATTTTTTTTTCAAATATGTCATTTTGCAGATAAAAGATGAGTTAAAAGGGATACAATTATTGACAACAGGGGGACTTTAAACCAGACGCTAATTTGCTCTGCTCTTGGTAGATTGCGATGATCATTATGGAAATGATCCGGCTGAGTCTGAGTTCTTTAATTTGTCAGTCGATCACGTGCAGAACTTTCCACTCCAATCAGTGATTTTTGGGAATTGCTCTCACGCTAATTTGCCCTGTTTAGTAAATCTGGATCTATATTCCTTCCATTGTGTTTCACTTCAATCAGGGTGAGCCTGGGGCATCAGGTTTGAGGGGACCTGAAGGGGCTACTGGAATTGGCACTCAAGGAGAGAAGGTACTTTATTCATTTATCTTTTTAATATTCAATATGCGTCAAGAGTTTCTTTCTAGTGTCTTGTGATTGTCATCTGGTGGATGTCCAAAAAGTATCATATGTCATTATAACCTACAGTATGTGTTGATTGATGTTCTATGTTGTAATCTTAATAGGGAGATCAGGGTCAACGTGGCATTCGAGGGTTGCCAGGTTCTCCTGGCATAAGTGGCCCCTCAGGAGCAAAGGTGAGAATATATAATAATAAAAAAAATAATAATAATAATAAATGGTTCTGGAAGTAGTTTACGTTTATTGTAAAATATATATATATATTTTTTTTTTTAATAGTTTTTTTTTTTTTTGTTGTGCAAATTCAAGAGAGTAGGGAGAAATATAACGAGGCTTCTGTTTCCAAAACCTTATTGTTGTGCTCTATAGGGAATAACTATAGTGAATATTAAATGTGAGGAATAGTGCATGATTTTTTTGGCTCCAAGCTTACAAAACCAATCATTGTTTGAAGTAACAGTGCAAATACAATGCTTGTGGTTTTTCACAGTTTTAGAAGTAATGCAGTTACATCATAGAAACATTATACTGCTTTTCAGGGAGAGCCAGGCACACCAGGAAGACTGGGCATGCCGGGATTTCCTGGACGATCTCTTGCAGGATCAAAGGTAACAAAAGCCAAGCTACTACAACTGAGCCACTCCTTACAGGACCACTGCCAGCACAATGAATCAGAACGTTTCTATTTCACATTCATCATTGCCAACCTAGCAATAAAACAGAGTTAAGTAATGCTATGACCTCACCTCCTTGTGCCTTCAGGGTGATGTGGGTCCCACGGGGCCTCCCGGACCGATTGGAGAGACTGGTTACGGCTTGCCTGGTCCAAAGGTGCTGACTTTTTAATCTGTAGAACACTGAAGAAAATGAGCAAAAGGAATGAATTAGATATAACCAGTGAAAAGTTTGGAATAATGC
Source organism: Semotilus atromaculatus (assembly GCA_031834385.1). Taxonomy (NCBI): domain Eukaryota; kingdom Metazoa; phylum Chordata; class Actinopteri; order Cypriniformes; family Leuciscidae; genus Semotilus; species Semotilus atromaculatus. The sequence continues at coordinate 39,684,662 of JAULUF010000055.1, read as the reverse complement.
ATTTATTTCACTAAAAATATTCATTTTAAAATCACTGTTTTTGAAAATATTTTAAAATGTAATTTTAAATTTCCTGTGATGCAAAGCTGAATTTTCAGCATCATTACTCCAGTGTCACATGATCCTTCAGAAATCATTCTAATAGACTGATTTGCTGCTGTTATAATCAATTTAAATTGTAATAATATTTCACAACATTACTGTTTTTACTGTATTTTTTATCAAATGCAGCCTTGGTGAACATAAGAGTCTTAGATAAATACATATTCATTTATATATATCCTCCCTTATCACATTATCACATTTAGGGTGATCGAGGTAACCCTGGCCCTCCCGGACCGTTTGGGCCTAAAGGTGAAGGATTCCCTGGTCCAGTGGTAAGCAATTTTTGCATCCTTATTTGAAGCATCATTGCAAGCTCATCAAGGGTGTGACGATACACATGGCTCACGAGACTCTACACGATATTGAGTTGACGAGAAGACATTATTTTAACACTATATTTAAGTCATTTTCAATGACAAAATATGTGACAAAGTCACAAAATACAAAAAGCAGTTAAATGTTTTATCTTATCTAGGACTGTCACTATGATTATTTTGGTAATCAAGTATTCTGTCAATTATTTGGATTGAGTAATCGGATAATATTTTGTGGTAATAAAAATAGTAAACAATAGCCTTATTGTTATTATATATGTTATTTTATATATATTGAGGCAATAACACTTGGTTCAAATAAAGTATCAAAAGCAAGAAATCATATGGTTTTATTGAACAACACTGTTAAAATATTTTTTTTTTTTATCCTAGACAATAATCATGATTTCCATTACACGAGAGTAGATGTTAAAACTTCATGCTGATTTGTACTCGGCTTTCGCCAAGATAAGCAACACTAAGACGTAGCTTTACAGTAAACTATGCTTCTCCATCCATTTACGCTTCTTTCCATATGAGGGTGTGACTCCCCTTCTGTCCGGCGTTAACGGCTGCAGTGTACTTGGCGCGTCAGCACACACGACGGCTGCAACTACAGTGTGGTCTCCCTAGTGGACCAGCACGACAACCGTCTGGATTGAGCCGAGTAGGGGACATCTCTAGGGTCTTCAAGTGGGCACCTTCCGTCCTCAGTGTTTCGTCGACTAGCCCACGACACCTCAAGAGACCTGCAGACACCTCAAAGCACCTCTAAAGGACTGCAGTATCCTCTGGGTGACAGAGCGCATTCCACAAGAGGCGTGGCCTCGTTGTGGGCTTGGTCTAGCGGGATTCCCTTACAGGATATTTGTATGGTGGCAGGCTGGGCCTCCCCATCTGCATTTATCAGGTTTTACAACCTAGGAGTTCTCGCCTTGCGGGCTAAGTTATTTTCGGTCTAAAAAAGTATTGTCTGCCCCGAAGCTTCGGCTCAGAGTATTGACACTGCTTGAGCACCTGCTCGCTGATCGATAATATAACCTCTTGGGCTGTTGTAGGACCCATATGATTGCTCAGTTCAGGCTGAAAATGCTTTTCCCCCTGACTGTCTGGAACACTGTTTATGTGTTTGGCCTCCTTTGGATGCCACTTATGATGGGAATGATGCTTCTAGCCCCTCTTCCCTGACTCTCTGTGAGTCTCTGGTGAATTGTGCACTATATGAGCCCCGGGCACCTGCCCTTGGGACTTTGGTGTTAGATCCCAGCACGCACGGCGTTTTACACTGTGTTCCCCTAGCGTAAGATATTACGCAGTACGAGAGTACCTCTCGTAAGAGAGCGTACTCGGTTACGTTAGTGTAAAACGCTGTGCGTGCTGGGATCTAACACCAAAGTCCCAAGGGCAGGTGCCCGGGGCTCATATAGTGCACAATTCACCAGAGACTCACAGAGAGTCAGGGAAGAGGGGCTAGAAGCATCATTCCCATCATAAGTGGCATCCAAAGGAGGCCAAACACATAAACAGTGTTCCAGACAGTCAGGGGGAAAAGCATTTTCAGCCTGAACTGAGCAATCATATGGGTCCTACAACTGCCCAAGACACCTCAAGACACCTGGCGTCCCAGAGTCACCCCCCTCCGTCCCCCACTCAACTCAGCCCAGCTTACTGACCTCTACATCCCTCCTGCTGCTGAGACCTAACCACAATCTCACAATCTCTCCGCAACCCAACCATACGCGCCAACCCGATTGACTAAGGCTGTCGAGCCCCACTGGTGCGTTAAAGCAGTTACAGTGGCAACGGTTCCGTATGGCATACCACCTAACGCAAAACACAATATCTGCCCAACCACCCGTCATTCACGCAATATACACAGGAACGTAATGACTGTAAAAACTATACAACCTATACAATCAAATTAATATTCAAATTAATTAACCAATCATACCATTGATCAGCTCTACCAAACATGGATGTCTTTTTTCCAGTAATAAACAAACATTGTTAAGTTGTTTTGATTGATACTGTGAAGCAGCTTTGATACAATCTGTATTGTGAAAAGCGCTATATAAATATATTTGACTTGACTTGACTTGACTTAATCAACTTCCATACATTACGTAATATAACAATTGCCTGCAATGACCTGGTGATTGTTGTTATTACACTTCACAATATGATCAAATCCTCGTTTAATATTGGCCAAACAACATTTAATTCAATTTCGATGCAAGCACTGTAAAAGGTTTTGCCACAAACTCAACTCCTTCATTACTGATATCGCGAGACCGCTTTCACCTCGACGAGCAATATCATCACGTTTTAATATTGTGAGATCTTGTGACCTAATGCTTATCCATATTTCTTAAGTCATTTTTATAATAGTTCCCTTACAAAGGGTTGTTTCTCGGTATATGAGCATGTGTGTTTACCTTACACAGGGTCTGCCTGGTTTTCCAGGCCCATCAGGGGAGCCCGGCCCCGAGGGCATCGGTATTCCTGGACCAAAGGTGAAGTTACCACTTGAACCTGGTACAGCATGTATTTATGATGACGTATGAGGGTCATTTTTGACTTTAAGTGTGTTTGGACACTTAAACTTAATTAATTATGACTTGATTAATTACACAATGACAAGAATGGAAAGAAAGAGCTAAAGTAAGTATTAATTAATAATTAAATAATTAAATAATTAATAATGAATTTGTCAGTGAGGGATTGAAGTTAATTTTTGGATTTTTTTTAACCATCCTTTGAAATGCTGATATTATTAAACTGACATTTCTATAAATGTATAAATCATGATGGGATGTTTTAGAGTTTATAGCACAACACATCACAGAATACATCAAACCCATTGGTAATATTTAATGACATTTGGTTTTGTTGATTTCACTTAATGATGTCACTTCCTGGAGGATGATGTCATGAAAGAAGTGGCATTTGTTAGTTATGGATTTGACAAAAGACTATCAGGATGCAATGTGATCCTGAAGACAGAAAACACCCAGTAAAAATTGATTATAAATTAAATCAATATCCCTAAAAAATATTTATATATATATATATTTTAAATAGTCATATTAGAGAAAGGACAAAAAATAGGAATAACTTGCAATATACAATTTTGCTACATTTATCATTGGTTTGAGTAGAGTAGATGTTAATGGTATTTTTTTGTTGCCATGTCTAACTTGTAAAAAGTAGTTAAATTATTTAAAAGTCACACTTGACTTGATTGTGTTATTGTGATAAATGAAGCAAACTAATGATTGTGTGGCAATTAATACAGAAATATTGAGTTAAATAAATTAAGATGGGAACATGAAAATATTCTGCATAGTAGGAATGAATTTAAATGGTGGTTTTGGTAAAAGTTGAATTTCTCTCCAGGGAGATGTTGGATTCAGGGGTTTGCCTGGTTTGCCAGGACCACCTGGTGAAGGACTGCAGGGACAGCCGGTAAGATTGATATTCATTCCCAGAAATCTCCCCGACTACAGTAATGAAACTGTGATACTGCACGGTCTGAACAAGCATGCATTGGGAGTCTGTCTGTGTTGCTGTGGCGATCGAGGAAGACAAACTGTCTGTTCTGCCCTTACTGATTCTGCTTTAATGCTGTTTCAGGGCAACATGGGAAGACCAGGTCCTCCAGGGCCACACGGACCCCCAGGGGAAGGTATTCAGGGACCCAAAGTAGGTTCATTTAATACAGCTAAAATAATTATACATTGATATTTGTCAGCTGTCGTTTTCAACCAAACACTTCAAAATATATATCACCAGTCAAAAGTTTGGAAAAATCTAGATTTTCTAATGTTTATACTCACCAAGGCTGCATTTATTTGTTAAAAAATTGTGAAATATTATTGCAATTTAAAATAACTCTTAATTCTTTTTTTAATTTAAAAAAAAAGAAGGAATTTATTCTTGTGATCAAAGCTGAATTTTCATCATCATTACTTCAGTCTTCAGTGTCACATGATCCTTCAGAAATCATTCTAATATGCTGATTTGCTGCTTAGGAAACATTTCTTATTATTATCAATGTTTTGATATTATTTTCAACATTGCTAATAAGAACCATTATTAAAAATAATAATTGATGATAACTGAGCACCAAATCATCATATTAGAATGATTTCTGAAGGATCATGTGACACTGAGGACTGGAGTAATGATGCTGAAAATTCAGCTAAACCATCTCAGGAATAAATGTATGTATATTTTTAATCTTATAAATTTACAATAATATTCCACAATATTATTGTTGTACAGTATTTTGATCAAATAAATACAGCCTTGATGAGCATGATAGACAAAAACATAAATCTCAATTAAACTAAATAAAAAAATATATAATTGTCATGATGTCATTTTAAATCAGCAGCAAAATCATGAATATGCAATATTGCCCACCTCTACTGGAATGTAATAGCATTGTGTCCAAGTTATGAGAACCTGGTTTGACTCCATCAGGGTGATCATGGGGGTCCTGGAGTGACCGGACCGAGGGGCCCATCAGGAGAAGGACTTCCAGGATCCAAGGTGAGACTAACTAAAGAAGACGGGGGAGTTAAGATATTACATAGATGTCTTAGTGAGTGTTCACACTTGTAGCTCAGTTCACTTGGTTTCATTTAGTCCTGGTCCACTTGGCATTTTAACACCGGACCTAAAGGCATAGGGATGTGTTCACACAACTTGATTGGTCGTCTTTTATTACGTATATCTCGCAACAGAACTTACCAAACATCCAAAACTATGGTGTGTGCTGGGCTAAATGTTTTCATTGTATGTGCGTAGCCGAAATATTATGTATTTCGACCAGTTGAGAACTCGTGAAGAGTTTATAAAATGTGTAAAGGAGTCAAAACAGCGTCAGGAAGCCTCCGTCTCACACACACCAAAATCTGCTGAGAGGAGACGCGGTTCTGATGCCTGTGATGGGCAACATCACGACTGTGAAGAGGAATAAACAGCATTCTGCCCTTTTTAGGGTTGCATCTTGTGACATCATGTCCTGTTTTTGGTTTGTTTACATGTCTTTGCCTCATGTTGCATTCATATTTCAGTCGAACTGCACCAGAGTTCATTTGGAAGCGGAGCGAGACCATCTTTTCAGGGGTCTCATCCACTTGTTTGGTGCGCACCAGGGTTCAGATGGCAGCGTTCACACTTATTCAAATGAACAATCGCACTAACAGAGCAATCGCACAAGTGTTCGTTTTAATCCAACCAAGCATGCCAAGTGTGAACACACTCTTAAAGGCACAGCAGTATAAAAGCAACCTGCTTAGTTCAGGTCTAAATGAAAACAGGGTCAGAAAGATGAATTTTAAGGTTATCTCTGGTATAAAAACTAAATGATTTTAAAATCACTGATATGACCCCATTCATCTGTATGTCTCTGTCCTGCAGGGTGATCGTGGTTTGCCTGGGGAAAGGGGCTTTAAAGGAACCAAAGGTGACTTTGGTGACCCAGGGACTCCAGGACTAGCTGTGAGTTCATTTAGTCACTATAAACCAGTGTTTGTGCAAAGAGCAGACAGTGTAAATACTACATCACATTGTACATTAGTGTGTTTAATGAGTGTTTAAATCTCCTCCATTAGGGAAGACCAGGATTCAAGGGCGAACAAGGACTCACGGTAAGATCAAATACATTCGCATCTTTTCAATTGTAGATTCACTTTAGTAGATGTTAAATTTAGGAATGCAACGATACCATATTCATTGTAAATATTTGTAAATTCAGTCATTTTTAATGATTTTTCAGACAGAAGACATAATCGTGCTTATTAAAGTGTTATTATTAGGAAAACTGCAAACAATTTGCTTTGTAAGTATTAGCAAATTCAGTAATTTTCAATGCTTTTCAGAGGAAAGACAATCCAGCTGATTAAGGAGTTCATTTTAGGGAAACTATGCAACATATGCATTGTAAATATAAGTAACCATAATATTATAATATATATATATATAAGTTTTTAGAGGGAAGACATAATCAAGCTTGAGTTAATGCTTGGAAAACTATGCAACCATATGCATTAGCAAATAGTCATTTTTCAATTATTTTTTCATAGAGAAGGCATAATCCAGCTGATTAACAAGATCGTTTTAGGGACACTATGCAACAATATGCATTGTAAGAATTAGAAAATGTAATAATTTTTAATGATTCTTCAAAGAAGACAATCAAGCTTGTTAAGTAGGTAATACAGTATTAGAAAAACTGCAACCATACGCACTCTAAATATTAGTAAATTCAGTCATTTTTAATGATTTTTCAGAGAGAAGACATTATCAAGCTGATCAAGGAGATTTGTGGTGAGTCTTCGGCTTTAAAAATGGCAAATCAAATGATTTGATAATGTGCATTATGATATGACTGTATATTTCTAGGATGTGGTATCAAGTGCAAGGAAAGGCCCATGGAGCTGGTGTTTGTGATTGACAGCTCTGAGAGCGTGGGCCCGGAAAACTTTGAGATCATCAAGGACTTTGTCACAGCCTTGGTGGACCGTGTCACAGTGGGCCGTAATGCCACGAGAATTGGTCTCATTATTTACAGTTTGGAAGTCCATCTGGAGTTTAACCTGGCCAGGTACATGACAAAGCAGGATGTCAAGAAGGCGATCAGGAACATGCCTTACATGGGAGAAGGCACCTATACTGGCACTGCCATCCGCAAAGCCACACAAGAGGCCTTTTTCAGCGCCAGGAACGGTGTCAGGAAAGTAGCCATCGTCATTACGGATGGACAAGCGGATAAAAGGGAATCCGTTAAGCTGGATATTGCAGTACGTGAGGCTCAAGTGGCGAATATTGAGATGTATGCGCTGGGAATCGTGAACGCCTCTGACCCGACGCAAGCAGAGTTCCTGAGAGAGCTCAACCTCATTGCCTCTGACCCCGACAGTGAACACATGTTCCTCATTGATGACTACAACACGCTGCCAGGTGAGCATGGAAGAAAAATAGCCTATATGCACCGAGAAATTATTATGTATTTTTAACTGCATATTGGCCTGGGTTATATAACTAAAAATAACATATTTTATAATAAACAATAAATTGTATTAAATGTAATAATAAATAAATATATTTTGTATACAATGATTGTTATAAAACATAAATGTTGACATATAACAGTCAGTAGGCTGAAAAATATAATACAATTATTATTTAAAATATAAAATAACAAATAATAAAATTTGATTAAATATAATATAAATTATATGTTTTATATATTTCTTGTTATAAAACAAATTATGGCAATATTGAATCTTGTCAATAGGCTATATTATAATGCGACAATGAAATATGAAATAATAAATAAACATTTTTATACAATGATTGTTATAAAACAAATACTGACATATGTAATAGTCAATAGGCTGAAAATATAATAGAAATTACATTTAAAACATAAAATAAAATATAATATAAAATTACATAATATATGAAAATACAATTTTATTAAATATAATATTAATTATAATATTATAATTTTTATAATAATTTTTTATAAAACATTGACGATGTTGAAAATTGTCAATTATATTTTATAATACAAAATAATAAATGATAAAATTGTATTAAATATATGTTTTTATAACAGCCATTGTCACCAATTATACTGAAAATGTGTAATGCAAGAATTAAAATACAGCAAAAATCTAGTTAAAATAATCAAGGCATGTTTTCTAATTTTATATATTTAACTATTTTTATGCACATGCATCAATATAACAATAGAGTAATAATATACACCTACATATAAAAATGAATAAATGAAAAACATAAGTGGCATTTGAGTGGTGCAAACATTTGTAAAGTTCTGAATTGATTCATTGAAATTAATTAATCTTACCAATTTGAACTATTTTTTCCAGATTTTTAAAATCAGAGACACTATTTAAACATCTCTAAACAAGTCTCAACTCATGTTTAGTTTAATGATACGCATTTAAGATTGCAATATTCATGATGTTGCTTAATTTTGTATCAGCAAGTCATCATGAAGAGTCCTAAATGCAAAACTAAAGGATTCCTGTAGTCGGTTTGAAGCTCAAACGAACTGCACATCTTGCTCTGTGTTGGTGTGTTTATGCAGCTCTGGAGTCTAAGCTGGTCAGCCAGTTCTGTGAGGATGAGAACGGGGCCCTCTTCTTCAACAAGATTACCAACGGCTTGAACGGAAACAACGGCTACGGCTACAATAACGGCCAAAAAGACGTTTACTCGTACGGGAACAATGTTTATGGGAACAGATTTCAGGAGTCACTGGACAGATCGGCGGGTCACACCAGAGACAGAGGACACGGCTTACCTCTTCCCATCAACCATGGCCCTCTCAAAGCACAGGTCAGCTCACATAAACTAACTTACTGTGAATTTCATTTATACTGTAAACACATGCAAAGTGATTTGAAGCAGGGCGCTGTCTGAGTGTGTGTTGTGGCTGCTGTGCAGGTGGAGAATGACTACGAAGCAGAGGATCGTGACATAAAGACACAAACTCAAAGTGGAGGCACCATTGCTGTTGTCAACAAGACTGTCCAACCTGTACAGAAAGGAACATCTTCGTCATCATCAGTATCAGTCTCTTCATCAGTGTCAACACATTCTACCACGGTGAATGTGAACGCAAAGCCTCGTCCTGTAGTGATAAAAGGTAATAAGGAAACACATTGCACTACACAGTCACACCAACATTCTGCAGCTAAATGGAAAATTTGGTCATTTACTCCCATTATGCCCTTCTCTAAAGTCTTGATTTGTTTTTGGGGTTTTGTTTTTCACACATTTTACATTATCGCAGCACCTCTCTTCCAGTCAGTCAGTAACACTCTGGTTTAGTGCCTGTCTCTATGAAGCCCCTCCTTCTAAAAAGCACAATGTGCTCTGATTGGTTGGATGGACCGTTGTGCCATGATTGGTCAACCGCTTCGAGTGCGTTTCGTAAATGTCACGCCCCCTTACCTTAACCATGAGTTTCAACACACTACTAACTCAACCAAGCCTCAGCCCTTTTTTGCATATGCCTTCTATTTGTAGGGTGAATGATTTAAAGGATTAGTTCACTTTAAAAAAAAACTTTTGCTGATAATTTACTCACCCCCATGTCATCCAAGATGTCCATGTCTTTCTTTCTTCAGTCAAAAAGAAATTAAGGTTTTTGATGAAAACATTCCAGGATTTTTCTCCATATAATGGAGTTCGACGGACCCCAAACGGTTCAAGGTCCAAATGACAGTTTCAGTGCAGCTTCAAAGGGCTTTAAACGACACCAGACGATGAATAAGGGTCTTATCTAGCGAAACATTCATTTTATTCATTATAGCGACAACAGTCATTTAAAAAATAAATTAAAAAGTTTAAGTTTTATAAGCACAAATGTTCACCTTGCTCTGTTCTGTGATGCGCGTTCGTGACGTCACGTAATACGCAATTACGTTGAAAAGGTCACGGCGCGCGTGGGCGGAAGTACCGAGTCAGTGTTTATGAATGTGAGGAAGGAGGACCATATACACATATTCAAATGTCTTTGTGTCAGTTTATCGTTTAAAATGCCCATTTCGTGTGCGTATCCTGGGTGTTTTAATATTAAAAAAGGCTAAAAGAAAATTTGTCATGACAAAAGCGTGACCTGTTCAACGTAATTGGGTATTACGTGAGTCACGAACGCGCATCACAGAACAGAGCAAGACGAGCATTTGTGCTTATAAAACTTAAACTTTTTTATTTATTTTTTAAATGACCGATGGTTTGTCTAGATAAGACCCTTATTCATCGTCTGGTGTCGTTTAAAGCCCTTTGAAGCTGCACTGAAACTGTCATTTGGACCTTGAACCGTTTGGGTCCTGTTGAAGTCCATTATATGGAGAAAAATCCTGGAATGTTTTCATCAAAAACCTTAATTTCTTTTCGACTGAAGAAAGAAAGACATGGACATCTTGGATGACATGGGGGTGAGTAAATTATCAGCAAAAGTTTTTTTTAAAAGTGAACTAATCCTTTAAATTAGGAATATTGTGACGTTCGTACCCGGAAGAAAACTCAAGACTACATGAATGGAGGCGTTTCAGGGAGTTCAGAAATAGTGACACTGATATAGAGAATAACTCCCGCTGGAGTGACTTTGTGCTTTGTAGCTTTGCAGAGCTTTTTAATGCTCAAACAGCAACATTACACACTAAAGCCAGTTGAAAGTGTAAAAGAGCATATAGGTCTTTTATAAGTGTGCTGATCTTACTTTCTCTTCTTCTGCGGTTTGTCAGAGTCCGCTCCCCTGGATCCTCGGTGTCTGCTCAGTCTCAGTCAGGGCTCCTGTAGAGACTACATCATTCGCTGGTACTACGACAAACAGGCGAACGCTTGTGCTCAGTTCTGGTATGGAGGCTGTCAGGGCAACGACAACCGTTTCCAGACAGAAGAAGAATGCAAGAAGACGTGTGTCCTCGCCAGCACAGGTATTACTCACTCCTGCAGACATGAATTCTGCAGTTGTTATAAAAAACAAATATTGGCGTTAATAAATATTGTCATAAGTATCATACGAATTATATTTTATAACATAAAATAATAATAAATAAAAATAATATTAAATATGTTTTTATTATTACCATTTATATTGAAAAATATCAATGAAAAATATAAACTGAAAAACATCAAATGTAATGCAAGAATTCAAATACAGCAAAAAATTGAGTTTTTAGATATTTAGCCATTTTCATGCACATGTACCAATATAATAATAAATGAAAAACATAAGTCGGAATTCTCCTAGTTAAAAGAAATCTTTAGGGAATGTTCTAGATTTAATACAAGTTAAGCTTAGTCAACAGCAGCGTTGTAACTATTATTGCAATTATTGTTGGTACATTTATTGAATTAAGCCTTAAAAACTTCACATTCTGGCCAGTGTTGCTATTGTTAACTAAAACTAAATAATTGAATAATTGAAAATATTGTCTGTAAATGAAATAAAGCTGAAATAATATCAAATATGATTGTTAGATGCAAAAATGTAAACTTTAAAATTAGAGCTGCTGCTTTAGCAACTAACTGAAATAAGTTGAAATACTCATTTTACTCAAACTGAAAAAGTAAGTTTTATACTGTATATTTTAAAAATAAAACTAATAAAAGAAATTACATAATCACATAACAAAATTTGTCAAACTTAATCTAAAATAAAAACTGAAATTCAAAATATTAAATATAAATAATATTATGTAAAAACATACTAAAATAACATAATTTGTGGCATAATGCCAATTATGGTTTTAATGTAAATTTAAAATAATTTTTATACAAAATAAATTATACCTAAACCACAGTTACATTAACTCATGTATGGAACTGACCTGATTATGTTCCAGAATGTTTAAAAGCATAATTATTTTTGCTAAGGCAATTATTTAGAACAATAATTATAAAAACAAAAGGATTTGACCAATAAAGTTGTCTTTAAAAAAGTTGTCTAGTTAATCTTTTGGCTATGCATTACAGACGCAGAACATTATATAACAAATACAGTAAAAAAAACAGTAAATACAAAAAAAAAAATTCCTTTAAAATGTGCAACGCTTTATATCTTTCTGGCATCTTTTACTGACTTTTTCTGCCTTTGTTTTTATAGCGGTCTAAACTGGATGAAGATCTACATCGGTCATTCTACACTCAAACTCAATAAATGAACTTAATGCTGGTGGTGATGTACCTCAATATGACGGATGCCCACTTCGGTCACTTCTTTTTATATCATAAAGAATCTTCCCCAACTTTAACTCTTTCCCGCCAGCGATTTTTATTTTTAAAAAGTTGCTAGCCAACACCAGCATCTTTGATCATTTTTCAAAAAAACTTTCATGGCCTTTTTTTTATTTTTTATATCTGAACCTACAATATATTAAAAGAATGAACAGAGCCAGTGCTTTGAAAACAAACAAACAAACTAAAAACATTTTATTCTAGCTTTATCCATTCTTTTTTATCAACACTTGAATAATAAGTAAGTTTCACCAACAACAAAAAAAGAGAAAAAAACATTTTGAAGAAAATGCTGAGAAAAATCACATTTTTGTTAGACTAGGCTACTTCTGGATCGGATTCAGAACTATAATCAAAACATAGATCAAGTCCATCGACACCCCCAAAGCTTCACAGTCCTGTACCTCTTCCTGGGTCACATTTAATTCAATAACATTAGGCAGTTTTGGTTTATGTGCAGTTGAATGTTTGATGATCACATTAACTTACACATGCTGCTCTGCTCGGCTTGTTTCTGCTTCTTCTTCGCTTGTTTTTGGATCCGGAGATTCTGGACTAGTGATGTTACGTTCGTGAACGAATCGTTCTTTTTGAATGAATCTTTTAGGTGAACGAATCATTCTCGTTCACGTTATCCATTGACTCATATTTCTCGTTCACTGAAATTCCTCCCTCCACCACTGCGCGCCGCTATTGCGCGCATGCGCAGCTCAATGAACCGTGTAGCTCTGTGGACCATTTCATCTGTCAAAGACAAAGAGTGACTAAACCTCGAGCCAATAGCCTTCGAGTATGATACGAGGACGGAGCATGTGATTTGTTGAATCTAGTGAACGAATACGCCCTTTATTAAGTTGCTTTGAGTTTGAACGAGTCAAATGAACTGTTACATAAATCTCGTTCGTGAATGAAAGAACCAGTTGTTCGAACGTCAAGATGAGTCTGAACGAGAGAGAGATCTCCCGTTCGTGAACGAATTGAACGAACTGGTTGCTATACCCAGTTCGTGTACCAGGTCGGCCATTCTGTCAATCTAGTTCATCAATCAGTAGAAAGTGAATGCAAAGCGCGGGTATCCGTACTGTGCACGCGCAATTCATATCTTACATACAGAACATAACTCCTCGTTTAACTCGTTCTGACCAAACAAATAAAATGTTAACTAGCCTGCCTAGTATGCAAACAAATTAAAAGCACTTGTGATTTGGTCATCCGAAAAGAGTGTAATTTAAAAGATAAAAAGAGTGTAAAGACTTTGATCGCTTATTTAGACTTATTTTATCCATTTAATGAGTAGGGCACCATTTTTAATAAAGTCAAATCAGTTTTTATTTTGTAACAAGTGAATACGTTAGTTGAACAACACATTTTGCCGCACCTGCTGCTGACGTATTTGTGTAATATGGAGAAAAAAAACTGAACGAATCAGTGAACGAATCTGAACGAATCATTTTGGTGAACGAACTAAAAATGAACGAGTCTCTGGAAAGAATCAAAATTTCCACCACTATTCTGGACTCTTTCAAAACATGCGCACTAGCGCCCCTTACCTTATAACAGTGAAAACATGGATTGCCGGGAGAATTTCGTCATTGACTATGAAAGAGTTAAAGCGTTATTTCAATTTTTTTTTTTTTTCTGTCATTAATTACTCGCACTGTCGTTCCAGACCCGTAAGACTTTCGTTCATCTTCAGAACACAAATGAAGATATTTCTGATTAAATCTGAGAGCTTTCTGTCCCTCCACTGACAGCTACGCAACTGACACTTGGATGCTTCAAAAATTTCATAAAGAGATTGTAAAACGAATCAATATGAATTGAGCGGTTTAGTCCAAATTTCTGAAGAGACTTAATCGCTTTATATGATGAACAGATTTAATTTATTCATTTAAAAACATTCATCAACTCAAACATAATTTGTGGTAAATGGAAGCTCAAGCATGTTCGCTTGAATTGCAAGAACCAATGAGGTTCATTCTCGAGTTACGCATTTGAGCTTCAGCAAGAACCAATGAGGTTCATTCTCGAGTTACGCATTTGAGCTTCAGCAAGAACCAATGAGGTTCATTCTCGTGTTAAGCATCAATTTGAGCTTCAGCAAGAACCAATGAGGTTCATTCTCGAGTTACGCATCACGTTTGAGCTTCAGCAAGAACCAATGAGGTTCATTCTCGAGTTACGCATCACGTTTGAGCTTCAGCAAGAACCAATGAGGTTTGCATGTACGTACGATTGAGCTTCTGTTTATGTTCGCTAAAGCCTAAATTAAATCTGTTCATCATATATTATAAAGTGATAATATTTCTTTAGAAAAGTTGGGCTGAACCGCTCAATTCATATAGATTAGTTTTACAATCTCTTTATGAACTTTCTGAAGCGTCAAAGTGGTAGTTGCATAGCTGTCAATGGAAGGACAATTGATATTGATTTCATTAAAAAGATCTTCATTTGTGTTCTGAAGATGAATGAAAGTCGTACGTGTCTTATATGTGCCTAAAGTGAAACACGGGTGTTAGTGTGAAGCTTCCATGGCTTTTCATTTATAAGCACAACAGACATTTCTTATTTGTCTTGGTATCCACTGAGAATCTGTGCACTGCTCTACATGTGACAGTTGTGACATGCAGAAATATTATTTACAACCTTCACTGGGAATTGATTGTATATATATGTTTTGTTTTATTTAAAAATTATATACAATTTGTGACTTGAGTAAAGACACAGGCAGGAATTAGCAGGTTCCTGAAACATCTTGAGGGTTTTATAGGGATATTATCATTTTGTAGGCAGTAAAAGAATATCAAGCAGTCAAGTCACTAAGTTGTAATAATGTATGATTTTCAAAACCGAAAACATTTTGTATATATTATTTTTCATGTGTCACAGTGGCTTTATAGTGTTATTCAGAAAAATTGTTTTGAAATCCTGAATTTTGTATTCAAAATCATTTTTGTCGTTTTTTTTTTATGAACCAACCCTGTTACCAACCAGACAGACATTTTGACTGTTTAATGCAAATGATATATTTTAAGGTATTCTTTTGTGGAATTCTTGAATAAAATATTTGTTTAATAATGATGTCTAACTTTGTGCTTGTTACTGAACATCTGTAACCAAAATAATTCGTAACCAAAATAATAAGTAATTATGATTGAATGTATTATAGTCATATAATAAGTCGTACATAGCTGATTTAATAAACATAACAATCCTGATATCTCCTGGTATATCTATAGCTAGTATATAGGCTACTATATGTATAAGCATATAAAACTATTCGTATATAGTAATACATGAATGGTTTTGTGATGTGTTCGCTCATTTGAGTGAGTTCATTTGGATTTGGCCCTCTAAAAACTGAATAGATCTACTTTTAGAACTTCGCAGTTTGTCCCTCGCGGCCCGCCGTACTCATTGATGTTGCCGTGGTGACGCGAAGACGCTCTGCTCTGTGCTAAATCCTCTTACGGGCGAGTGACAGGGTTTCAGTTCTTATCAGAGGAAAAACATATTTACTTTGGTTTAATTCGCTTATAAAACGCTGACTGATCATGGCGTCGGTGTTAGACGCACTCTGGGAGGACAGAGACGTGAGATTTGACATCACTCCGCAGTAAGTCCTCGCGTTAATCTACTAACGTTAGCTGAGAAGCTAATGGCATGAATCATATAGACTGTAAAAAATGAATTCATTAAATCGGATACATTAACAGTGAACTAAGTATGAAGGTTGATTTGTTTCTTTATTATTCAATTTCTGTGTCGTTGGATGTAAATTAACCGTCCAATTGTTTCCCTATGATGCGCTTTCATGTTTGTTTACATTAATCATTCATGCATTTGAGTCAGTCAATGAATTTAAAAGTGATAAAGTGTATTTTAAGATTTTAAACATTCAGATCATTAAGGTGTTTATAGTTAAACTATCACCAGGGTTATTATTGTAAATGTTCACTAAAACTATTAAAAACATTTGTGTTCATTTAAATAAAGATGAAAAATATATATATATATAAATTTTAGATGAAAAACAAACTAAACGAAAATGAGAAATTGTGTCTTGGCAACTAACTGATATAAGTTCAAGTTGAAACACTAAAATTGTATAAAATATAATACATATAAGGCATATAATCATGCCTTCAGGATTGTCACACCTTTTTACATTTTAATTTGATACTGTTTTACACTTTATTTTCATTACATGTGCAAAACATGGTGCAAAGGCACTTTATACAAGCATCCACTTTTCAATGATCAGTCTTTATAAAATCATGGTAGTGTATCTGTACTTATTTATTAAAATAACCCATTTAGGCCTGGTTTCACAGACAGAGTTTAGATTAAGTTAGTTAAATTAGGACATTTAAGTAGCTTTTATAAAGTCCCTTTTACTGATGTGAATCTTGAGACAAAACAATGGCAGTGACAGATTTTACGATATGTCAGTGTAAGTTGCTTTCAGTTAAAACAGCTCAAACATGCATTTTAGCCTGGGACTAAACTTAGGTTAGTGTTTTATTTTCCTCTCAGAGAACAGCATTTTATGTTTCTTTTAAGGCAGATTAAAACCAGACCGGGTGAAGCGCTCATCGACTGCCTGGATTCCATCGAGGACACAAAGGGAAATAATGGAGATAGAGGTGATTAAACGTGGCCATGTCATCCTAATAACTTGCGGTTACCTTTGTTGGTTTTTTATTAGATTATTGTCATGTAAAATATCATTAATTGTCTTGTTTATATTGTAGATTGTTTTGGTTTTTGTAATGTCACGTCTTGTTTTGTGTTCATATAGGAAGACTCCTGGTGACCAATTTGAGGATAATCTGGCATTCACTGGCACTGCCAAGAGTCAACTTGTGTGAGTATTTGAGTAATATTAAATAATAATCTCTGTCGCAGCTCTTCACAGTGAGCCGTTGTCGCCCTCCATTGAATAGAGTATAATTAGGGTTAATTACTACAAGGAAAATATATTTTATTGCACTGGACAGATGTAGCGCTCTCAAAAACATAATTTTGAAAGATTGTTTTCTTGTTTTTTTTAAGTAAAAAATGAATTTGTGATTTAATAATTCGTGCATCAGATGGATGTTTACTATCAGTTAATGGCAGAACCGTCAATCATTATCTGACACATTCTGTCTTTTGTGTTTATTAACAGCTGTGGGATACAACTGTATTATTAACATCACCACGAGGACAGCAAATTCAGTGAGTCGTCTTCCTTCATGTTCCTTCACATCAGAATCACTTTTTAATAGTCCATATACATGATGTCAAATTTCCTCTTTTTTTCCAGAAACTGAGAGGTCAGACCGAAGCGCTTTACATATTAACCAAATCTAATAACACTAGATTTGAGTTCATATTCACGAACGTGGTTCCAGGAAGTCCGAGACTGTTTACATCTGTCATTGCTGTTCACAGGTACTTGTGTTATACATAATGACAAGATGAGGGACAGGTTTCTTCTTCTTCTTTTTTTGAGTTGGCATATTGGCTTTGTTTTTATTAATTAATGGACTAATCTTTAAATCTACAGTATAGCGAGATCTGTAGTTTAATCTAGAAAACACTCTAATTTATTCTGTGAATTGCATCATATTAAATGGCACATTTTTTTATGTAAGCAGTTCAAAAGTATTTTGAACAGGAGTTACAACAAAATATGTTTTAGTCATTTTAAAAATGTAATAAGATGTAGTCATGGGTATGTATTGTAAGATTAAAGAGCGACAAGCTATATTTATTTAGCGCAGCACACAAAAGATTCCACAAAAGATAAATGATTGGTTGGATTTAGAATAAATGTACTAGATGAGTAACTTTAAAAATATGGTCACCTTTTTATAATAAGAGAAATAATAATATTATAGGAAAGTGTCAAAAATAGGAAATGCAATTTTGCATTGCAAAAAAAAAAGTTGAAATTATTGGAATGTCAATAGAATACATGTATTCATTTACTTTTGTTTGTTTAGTTGACCCATAATATTACTAGGACATGTATAGTATTAGATAAAATAAGGTATATAGAATAGTTATCAAACTAATTATTTATTTTTCTTGCAGAGCTTATGAGACTTCCAAAATGTATCGGGATCTGAAGCTAAGAGGAGCTCTTATTCAGAATAAGCAGCTGAGGCTTCTGCCACAAGAGCAGGTTTATGACAAAATCAACGGAGTCTGGAACCTGTCTAGTGATCAGGTATTTTCAGTTATTATTTATTGTTTTAACCTTAACCTTTATACTTTCCTTAGGTCATTTTGACCCGAATTTCATTTTCTTTCATTTTCTTTTAAGGAGTGTTCATTGGAGAGGTCAGTTTTGTCACACTTGAAATTGGAATACACACAAATTCAAAGTGATTTTGTGGTTATAATAAAAATAGTAATCCTTATTTTTTATCCTTATTATCCTTGTTTTTTTAATAAAAAAACAAATCCTTTCCTCACTGGTCAATTAATTTGACCCCCATATGAATGAATAGGAAGTGGGGAAAATGTTTTTTTTATTTAAAATCTGTCTCAATCCAGAACACACATACAAATGGGAGATGGGAGGGGGGGGTGCATTTGATCTTTTTTTTTCTTCTCCAAAAGAAAGATCAAATGCTCATTTGCTCCATTGTAGAGCTTTAAGGCCATCTAGCGGCGATAGTCCTGAAATGCCATGTTAAATTTTCTTTCTTCGAGGTCAGCAGAGACACCCAATGCATGAATTTTTTACCTGAATGTTTTATTTTATTTGCAGTTATTTTGCATTTAAGTGAAATAATGAGAAGATTGTGCTTATTTTTATTGTTAAAATCTAGTAATTTAGAGGTATGTATATTATATGATAAAATAATAAATAACAAAAAAATCTCCCAGAAAAATTGCATAAAAAAGAAAAGAAAAAATATTATCAGAATTAAATGATATAAGCATTCTGGACCAACATTTTTTTTGAATAAGTGTAATTTTAATGCACACGAGAGGAGTGTAACTAAGCATGGCCTTGTGTTTCAGGGTAATCTTGGAACGTTTTTCATTACTAACGTGAGGATAGTGTGGCATGCCAACATGAACGAGAGCTTCAATGTCAGCATTCCCTATCTGCAAATTGTGAGTGTTTCTTCTGCTTCAAAAAAGTAAAAGAATGAGCCCTCAGTAATGAGTTGTATTTATAAAAACCACGCTTTCTTTTCTTATCCATTTGTTTGAAGCGCTCCATAAGGATCAGAGACTCTAAATTTGGACTAGCTCTTGTGATTGAGAGCTCTCAACAGGTAAGTGTGGACCAGGATCCAGATCTCCAGAAAAAACACCTATAATGACACCAACATTTTATTTATGCATAATTATTCTTAAAATGATTATTATTATTTGATTTGGTAAAGACTAAAAGAAGGTATGTGTGCACTATTGTTTAAAATTTTGTGGTCAGTATGATTTAAAAAAAAAAATGAATGCATTCATTTAGTAAGGATGCATTACATTGATGAGTGATATTTATAATGTTACAAGATTTCTATTTCATATAAATGCTGTGGTTTTGATATTTCTATTCATCAAATAATCCTGAAAAATATGTATCATGTTTTCCACAAAAATATTAAGCAGCACAACTGTTTCCAGCAGCAAATCATCATATTAGAATGATTTCTGAAGGATCATGTGACACTGAAGACTGGAGTAATGATCCTGAACATTCAGCTTGGCATCACAGGAATAAATTACATTTTATAATATATTATAATAAAATAAAAAAACATTTAAATTGTAATAATATTTCACAATATTACTGTTTTTACTGTAATAAGTAAATGCAGCCTTGATGAGCACAAGAAACTTATTTCCAAAAACACTTTTAAAAAATCCTACCGACCCCAAACTTTGGAGCTGTTGTCCATGTGGATTTAATTCCCTGGTGTGAATTGAAGCCAACGTTTTGTGATTGTTTTTTTTTTCCATCTCTCAGACAGGAGGATATGTGCTGGGTTTCAAGATCGATCCAATGGACAAGTTACAAGATTCAGTGAAGGAAATCAACTCCTTACACAAAGTGTACTCTGCAAACCCCATTTTTGGAGTGGAATATGAGATGGAAGAAAAGGTAGTGACGGATTTGTGTTCATGTATAGTGAAATGTGTGAAAGTATTGAAAACAGCTGTTTTGAAACTCTATTGGTATTCTATACTTTTAACAGGTGCTCTCCGTTTTGTGTTGTATCTAAAACACCATTAGCTGAGGTGCATCTCTGTTACCTATGCCTTCACTTTTCTGTAAATCAAAGGCAAATAGCCCATCGATAATATTTGAATAAATGAGCGTTGTTTCTCAGCCTCAGCCTCTGGAGGAGCTGACCGTAGAGCAGCCGCCTGATGACGTGGAGATCGAGCCAGATGAGCACACGGATGCTTTTACCGTGAGTTTTACCTCATATGCCACTCTCAGAGATAATGACGCGCTGCTTTCAACACATAGTGCAGTGTGTGTGTGTCTCACATGCTGAAAATAGCTGACGGCTTAAGCCACGACTCACAATGTCCCACCAACACAGACTTTTGTTGCCAGGTATCAACAATGTTTACACAGAGGTCTGATGATTCTGACATTGGAAATGTACTATTATCTAAGATTTACCTTTGATTTTATTACATACAGTATATAATCACTGATTTTTATCTCTTTTTCATCTCAAGGCTTATTTTGCAGATGGAAATAAGGTAAATCCATCGTCTGTCTGTCTTTCCATCTATCTACCCGTCCGTCTATCTATCCTTTTATTTAAACTACATATTTTTTTCCTCTCCTTAAGCAACATGATCGTGAGCCGGTGTTTTCTGAAGAGCTGGGTCTGGCTATAGAGAAACTGAAGGATGGATTCACGCTACAGGGACTCTGGGAAGTCATGGGTTAAAATCCTCACGCAGTCTGTACAGATATGTATTTAGGCATTACATAGTTTGATACATTGTTTACATGAAGAATTTTGTAATTAGCTAAATTTGCATTTATTTTCAGAATATTTATTTGCTATTTGATTTACAAATCGTATGTTAACCATGTGTAAGTTGAGAAAAAAATAAGTTAATTTTGTATAATATATGAATGTATGCATATAAATACATAAAATTATATACTGTATGCATATTTGTATATTAGAAACTGTAAGCTTATTTTGTATAGGGAATTTTACATGCTAATTTTGCTGTTGTGTTGTAATAAAAGCATGCGAGAATGTGAAGCAGGAAATATTTTTTTGTGTTTAATCTGTTTTCCAATACCCGTTTAAGCGGTTTTGATAGCCGTGGCTTGATCAAACCATCACATTCTGTGTTTAGCTCTGGTTTAACAAAGTCTGGTTAAAAATGTATTAAAGGAGCTCAACTACTTCACAAATGACCAGAAGCGCTGATAATTGCTTTCTGGCTCCACGGCAAATGTTGTTTGTTGACCCTTTAAGCAACAAAATGTTAAAACATAAAATAAGAACATTTAAAAGAATATTTTTTTTTTTACAAAAATCATTATTTACTCACCTTCATGTTGATCCAAACTTGTGTGCTGTTATTTTTCCTGTGAAACAAAAATGTAAAACGAAACTTATTTCCTACTTACGATGCATTTAATACCAAAAAGAACAAACATATACACAACATATACCCAATAGATAGCATAAATAATGACCGAATTGTCATTTTTTGGCTGAACTTTTCCAGACGTGGATTAAGTAGGCTACAACATGAATGAGTCAGAGCTATAAACTCATCGTACAAATGAGGGCACATGCAAAACAAAAGTAATGACACCCACCTATATGATTATTTCAAACTCTTAGACATCTGGTGAATTCCTACTAATGTGTCACTCTCAAACACACAATCATTTTCCCTTTACAAAACTCCCCTGACCTCTGAGTGTGTCCAAGGCTCACAGTTGTCTTTTTTAGTCTTTGACAGCTGCCTGATGCGGCTCCCGTTTAGTCAGCCTGAATTCTTTCTGCCTGAATGAGGGGTCTATATTTAGAGGGGTGTACTTAAATTGCAGGGGGTTTGTGTTGGCGCTGTGTTATTTCAGCCTCTTACACTTGAGACGGCAACACAAGAGGAAGTACCGCATCCTCTTTGAGACCTGCAACCTTTGAGATGGAACCAATGAGTATCAAGGAGGACCTGAGGCTCTTCCAGAGCACTCTTCTCCAGGATGGTTTAAAGGAACTTCTGAAGGAGAACAAGTTTGTGGATTGTTTTCTAAAGGTCGGAGATCGGAGTCTTCCCTGCCACAAACTCATAATGGCAGCGTGCAGCCCGTACTTCAGAGAGTTGTACTTTACAGAAGACGGGGTTGAGAAGAAAGACTCCAGCGAGGAAGTGGTGCTGGAGAACGTGGATCCCGCCATTATGGAAATGATCGTGCACTATCTCTATTCTGCAGACATCGAAATCACAGATGAAAACGTGCAAGACATCTTCGCGGTCGCCAACAGGTTTCAGATCCCATCCGTTTTCACCGTTTGTGTCAACTATCTACAAAACCAGCTGTCTTTGGGAAACTGCTTGGCCATCTTCAGAATGGGACTGGTTTTGGACTGCCCAAGGCTCGCTGTGTCCGCTAGGGACTTCATAGCGGAGCGTTTTGAGACTTTGTCCAAGGAAGAGGACTTTCTTGAGTTCACCGCTCCCGAGCTGTTCGCCATCATCGGGTGCGATTCTCTGAACGTGGAAAAAGAAGAGGTCGTGTACGAGCTCTTGATGAAATGGGTCCGGAAGAACAAGGAGAACCGGGCAACAGCTTTGGGAGACGCCTTCGAGCACATCCGCTTCCGACTTCTACCGGAGAAATACTTCAAGGAGAAAGTGGAAAAGGATGACATCATCAAGGCCGACCCTGAGCTCCTGAAGAAGCTGAAGATCATCAATGAGGCTTTTGCTGGAAAACTTCCACCAATTAAGGAGGGCGAGAAAGGCGAAGGAGAAGAGGGGGGAAATAAATTGCCCGGTTTTCTGAATGACAACAAACGGTTGGGGATGTTCGCCAGGGATCTCATACTGATGATAAATGACACGGCAGCTGTGGCCTATGATGCTAATGAAAACGAATGCTTCCTAGCAGCGATAGCAGAGCAGATACCGCGAAACCACGTTAGCATTACGTCTAAGAGGAACCGGCTCTATGTTGTGGGAGGGCTGTTTGTGGACGAGGACGACGAGGATTCACCACTGCAGAGCTATTTCTATCAGGTTAAGACAGTCACTTATAGTATAATGGTCTCGTACAGGTGAAACTTGAACAATTAGAATATCGTGCAAAAGTTCATGTATTTCAGTAATTCAAATTTAAAAGGTGAAACTAATTTATTTAGTGTATATAACTATATACATATGCATGATTATACTTTTTAGAGGGCCGACATGTTTATTGATTTCATGTAATGTTCTAATTTTCTGAGATTTTGAATTTGGGGTTTTCATAAGCTAAGCCATAATCATCAAAATGATAACTTTTTTTGAGTTTCATCTGTATATCATTTTATAAATGTATGTATTTTAATTCATTTTTTCATATATTCCATTTTAGCTAAAGTTTTAGTAATTTTTTTTAATGTTTTTTTTTTTGAATGTCTATAGTTTAGTTTTAGTTATTTTATTACATCAAGTTAAACTAAAATGAAAATGAGTAATTTTGCCTTATATTTAATTTTATTTCAAGTACCAAAAATGTTAGTTTTTGGTTTTAGTTTTAGTTCAGAATGACTCTGGATTAACATTTTCTAGTGTGAAAATCCCATTTTTGTTTTCTATAGTGGTTTGGAATGACATGAGGATTAGTAAATGATGACACGATAAACTATTAATTCAATTGCATGATATTTCTAGTTACTGGAATTAGGTGGAAAGGCGTATGTACGAAGGCCCATATCACCAGGGAGAATAGAATGAAAGTTATTTACATTTGTAAATCATTTTAAATCATCCATTTTCTTCAGCTGGACACTCATTCTCCAAACTGGATTGCCCTGCCACCGATGCCATCGCCCAGGTGTCTGTTCGCCATGGGCGAGTTTGAAAACTTCTTGTTTGCAGTTGCTGGTAAAGACCTACAGACCAGCGAGTCTCTGGACTCAGTGCTGTGTTATGACGTTGAGTAAGTTTTATTCTACATTTTCTGCTTCATGCATAAACCAAAAAACTAATTATGTTTTGCTGTTCTCGGCAGTAAGATGAAGTGGCTGGAGACCAAAAAACTACCCTTAAGAATTCACGGTCACAGTGTGATCTCACAGAACGGACTAGTTTACTGCATAGGAGGAAAGACGGATGAAAAGTAAGTCAAATTTGAGTTAAGATGAGCTTAAATAAAAAATAAAAGCCTGAGATGAAGTGTCATTGCTTGTTTTTATCTCTGGAATAGTAAAACCATCAACAAGCTGTTTGCGTACAACCACAAGAAGTCAGAATGGAAAGAGCTGGCAGGCATGAAGACGCCCAGGTCCATGTTTGGAGGAGCCGTCCACAAAGGAAAGATCATTGTGGTTGGAGGAGTCAATGAAGATGGCCTTTTAGCCTCTTGTGAAGCATATGACTTTTCAACAAACAAGTACGTATTTTTTATTTATTTATATTTAATCCAGAAACATATATTTTTAAAAAGGCTTAAAGATGCTCTAAATTCAAGCTAAAGTTAGCCAGTACTGAAGGATTAAAATGTAGCTTGCAAT
Source organism: Semotilus atromaculatus (assembly GCA_031834385.1). Classification (NCBI taxonomy): domain Eukaryota; kingdom Metazoa; phylum Chordata; class Actinopteri; order Cypriniformes; family Leuciscidae; genus Semotilus; species Semotilus atromaculatus. The sequence goes on along the minus strand of JAULUF010000055.1, from coordinate 39,659,740 downwards.
TTTTTTCAGCTTTGAAATACTGACATTATCATAGTCATAACATTTAACACCTCAAAACATTAGAATTCTGCAAATCCATTGATTACACTTTCTGATTTGAGCTGTTGTTTTCCCTCCAAAATAATGTCACTTCCTGTGGAGGATGATGTCAGAAAGGAACTGTCTTTTGTTTAAGTGATCTTGGGAGGATTGAAAAATAAAGTCCCAGCCAACAATTTTTGGTTTCCAGAACATTCGCTGAATGTTAGTATTTGGTTCCCAGAACGTTCTTTTTTTTAGGTTTGTTTTGGGCTAGACAGGAAAGTTTTCTTATTTTTACGTTACTTTAATGTTATCCTAACGTTATCAGACATCTCTTTACTCCGATATCATTACCTCGCTGTAACCTTATTTTACATGGGTATTAAATAATAACCTAAAAATAACCATTAGGGAACGTTCTGTATAAGTTATTTTTAGGTTATTTAAAAATAACCCCCCTGTGACGTCCTGGGAACATTATTTTATAGTTGCAAAAAGAATTCCTAGAACGTTATTATTTGGTTCTCAAAAGAAAAACAGGAAGCCAAATGGGAACCAAATACTAACATTAGGGGAACATTTTGTTTGCAGGGATTAGAGGGCAAACCTTTAAAATGATCACCAATTAAAACAATATTTCCAAGAAAATATATGTTTTATTTGAAACATTTTGATTAGAGAAAGAACAATGGACTAACAATTTCTTTTTTTATTAAAGTAGTATTGAATAACAATGACAAGTTAAATGATTTAAAAGGTTTGAGGTAATGTGGCGTTTATCTTATGGGATATAGCAGATGTTATCCTCTATAAATCTATCAGAATCAGTTAAACCCATGTTGTGTTTCCCAACAGATGGGAGGCGTTCCCTGAGTTTGCTCAGGAGAGAAGCTCTGTGAATGTGCTCAGTTCTGCTGGTGTGCTGTACGTGGTGGGCGGCTTCACTGTGAAGGAGAACGATGACAAACAGTGCGTCCCGTCAGAAATCACAGACATCTGGCAGTAAGTGTTCTGCTTGACACACATCTGAATTATATTCGTCTTAGAGGAATAGTTCCCCCAAAGAACGCGCGTACGGCCGTTGGCAGAAGCTGGCGATGATAGTTGAATTGATTATATGTAAACATAAACCTATTGCTTATTTTATGATGGATGGATGCTCTTTTTGGAGCTTCAAAACCTCGGGTGCTATTCAATGGCATTACAAAGCTGGGAAGAGACAGTATTATTTATTATAACAACTCTGATTGTGTTCGTCTGAAAGAATAAAGTCATATACACCTAGTTTGGATAATTCTCACTTTTGGGTGAACTATTCCTTTAAGCCTTCATACTGTTCAAAAGTTTGGGTTCAGCAAGATTTTATTTTATCAAAGGACACATTGAACTGATCAAAAGTAACAGTAAAGATATTTATGCAAAAGATTTTTATCGAATAAATTGTGTTCTTTTGAAAGTTCATTTCTATGAAAAATAATTGTATCACGGTTTCCTCAAAATTAAGCAGCACAACATTGACAATAATCAGAAATGTTTCTTGAGCAGCAAATCATCATATTAGAATGATTTCTGAAGGATCATGTGACACTGAAGACTGGAGCAATGATGCTGAAAGTTCAGCTTTGCATCACAGATATAAATTCGATTTAAAAAGATATTCAACTAGAAAATAGCCTTGGTGAGCATAATAAATGTCGCTAAAATCTTACCAACCCCAAACTTTTAAACGGTACCTGTAAAATGTTTAAAATCACAAAAATTATGATTTAAACTTTTAACTGGTAATGAATCATTCTGACTGGGACTAAATCTAAAACCGCTCTTTTTTTGACAGGTATGAGGAGGACAAGAAACAGTGGGCTGGAATGATACAAGACATGCGATACGCTGCCGGCGCCTCTTGTGTTTCTATGAGACTAAATTCAGCAAAGATGCCTAAACTTTAAAAACATCATCACTGTCATTGATTGTATTCAATAACTGTAACTATGTTTTAAAGTAGCATAAACCACACACAAATGATAGTCAATATTAAATCAAAATTGACCCTATTTAACTATTTAACTCTTTCCCCGCCAGCATTTTTGATCATTTTCACAAAAAAATTATAGACCCCCAAGATATTTTGTTGTATGAATATCTGAACCTACATTATATCAAAAGTGGTGGATTGCCGGAAAATACAGGGAAAGAGTTACTGCACATTCCCAGTCTTTATATGTTTCAATCAAAATGTAACAAAACTTTCCTTTTAGGCTGACATTACAAATCATCCATCGCTCTTCATAACGGAGGTAAAATGGAAGCAAAATGGTATTTCATGTTGACCATAAAAATGACCTATTGTAAATGTAAATGTGGTGCAGTTGAGGAACACATTTTAAATTCAAAATTTAATTTCCATAAAGATCTCTTTTATATAAAATGCATAATAAATACACATTTAAAGGCAAAGAGGTAAGCATTTCTTTTTTTGTTCATGAAAATAGTGACATGGAGTCATTTATAAAAAAAAAAAAGTAATTCGTGTACACTACCGGTCAAAAGTTCGGGGTCAGTAAGATTTTTTATGTTTTTAAATGAAGTCTCTTCTGCTCACCAAGGCTGCAATTATTTGATAAAAAAAAACAAAAAAACAGTAATATTGTGAAATATTATTACAATTTAAAACAGAGGTTTTCTATGTGAAAATATAGTGAAGTGTAATTTATTCCTGTGATCAAAGCTGAATTTACAGCATCATTACTCCAGTCTTCAGTGTCACATTTTTTAAATTATTATAATATGAAATTATTATAATATGATGCTCAAGAAACATTTATGATTATTATCCATGTTGAAAACAGTTTTTTACATTTTTATTTCAGGATTCTTTGATGAATAGAAAGTTCAAAAGAACAGCATTTATTTAAAATATAATCTTTTCTAACATTATAAATGTCTTTACTGTATAACTTTTGATCAATTTATCAATTTAACTCATCCTTGATGAATAAAAGTATTTTCTAATTTCTTTCCCCCAAAAATAAAAAATAAATTCTTACTGACCCCAAACTTTTGAATGGTAGTGATTAATGTTACAAAAGCTTTCCATTTCAGATCAATGCTGTTCTTTTGAACTTTCTATTCATCAAAGAATCCTGAAATAAAAATGTAAAAAACTGTTTTCAACATGGATAATAATCATAAATGTTTCTTGAGCATCATATTATAATAATTTCATATTATAATAATTTAAAAAATGTGACACTGAAGACTGGAGTAATGATGCTGTAAATTCAGCTTTGATCACAGGAATAAATTACACTTCACTATATTTTCACATAGAAAACCGCTGTTTTAAATTGTAATAATATTTCACAATATTACTGTTTTTTTTTGTATTTTTTTATCAAATAATTGCAGCCTTGGTGAGCAGAAGAGACTTCATTTAAAAACATAAAAAATCTTACTGACCCCGAACTTTTGACCGGTAGTGTACATTTAAAGTGCTGTCTTGCAGCTAAAATGAAGGATAACCTGATGTACAATCCTTTCATAGCGTCTCCCACCGATTGCACGTTTTAATGTCCAGTTTAGATAATGTCTCAGGGCAACTCTGTAAATATTTTCTTCCTCAAATATTCTTTCCAAGCATCTTCTGTGGAAAGCTCCATTGAGTTCCATTCAAAGTGGGGAATCTGTAGAAATGCGTATCAGCAAAAACACACTTTTGTCATGAAAATAGTATAGTATGTGTGTCAAATATTATATCTTTCTACTGACCTGCAATACTTGATATCCTAAAATCTCCAGATGTCTTTTCTTCATCACAGCCTCCCCTTTCATGTGCCGGGAATTGTTGCAGAAGGATTTGGAGTCCAAGAAATCCAAGGCAATGCTAGAGAGGGAGGGAGTAGCAGGAGAGAATTATATTCTGTCTGAATATTACGTGTAGTTTTGCACATTGAAGCATGTGGTACCGGCGAGCTCCTGGCGGCAGCTCTGTCCTCTCTCTGTCTGCGGATACGGACCGCCAGTGAACGCTTCCGCTCTCGCTGATCTGCAGCCGACTCGGCTCGCTGTACGGCACCGGCTGAAGATGACGGTCCAGGACAAGTTCAAAATCTGATGACAAAAACATTACAGTTTTCATGAGCCTACAGAGACAGCAATGCTGTATCTAGGACTGTCATCCTGTACCACTGTGTTTTTAGTTCATGAAATATTAGAATGGATCGGAGTAAATCAATTCAACTCATGTAGTATTTAATGGTACATGACAAATCATACTGACAAGATAATGCTTAAGCAAGATAGATAGATAGACAGACAGACAGATAACAATAACAGATATAGATATAAAATAAAATAAAACATAACATTTTCAGTTAAAACAGATGAATGAAATATAAAAAAAAATTTTTTTAATAAAAAAACGTTTTCAGTTAAAATAGATGCTGGACCTTAGACCGTCACCTTTATATTTATAAAAGCCAAAAGCGATGCCCGGATTTGTTTCAATTAAAGTTAAATTAAACCATCAAAGGATGGGGAAAATATTTTATATTTTTTAAATATTTTAAATATGAGACAAGAACAAAATACTAAACTTGGTTAAGGTACAATCTGACATAAAATATATTTGGTAGAAAAGGCAAACTACAGCTACAGGTTTTATTTTTAGGCACAAAAAAACAAAAAGCATAGAAAAACAAAAAGCTCACAGGAAAAAGCATACATTGACTACAACATAATCAGTTATTAATATTCTATTGGTTCTCTCTTGTTTTTACATGTGTTCATAATTACTGTGTGTGACAGCCAAGACAAATATCAACTCTGTGCAATTTGGCATGTTTCATTGCGTTATTATTACAAATCAAATAATTGACCCCAAGTACAACTACTCAATATACTTACAAAATCTTTAACAGTTTATGGGCCAGTGCTGCATCGCCAGTGTTGCCATTTAAATTATTCATAAGACGACGTGAAAGTTATATTTATATATATACACATACACACACATTTAAATATCAACAAAGTCAGGAATAAATAATGTAGACTATTTTACTTGTAACGCTAGTTTAAACTCACCGACAGTATAGAAGTATGGAGTCAGCACTCTGACTTTAGCACAGTTAATCCCACCCAGGACGTCTCCGAGCATCTTATGGATCTGCTGCTGAATTGGACTAATCGAGCTGTTGGCTGCAGGGAGAAAAACATTCTTCAATTATTTGAACCAACTAGACTTTTTAATTAAAAAAAGTTAGGTCTTACATTAAACATTTCAATCTATTTGACTACAATTATGCTTTCTTTTATGTATATATATATATATATATTATATATATAAAAGGTTATTTCAAAATACACAAATATACACTGTTCAAAAGTTTGGGGTCAGTACATTTAAAAAAATAAAAAAATAAAAAATTTTGTATCCAGCAAGAAAGCATTAAATTGAACTATGGTTTCACAAAAATATGAAGCAATTCTTAAAGTATGTAAGATTGTGGCCAAAACTGGTACTGCAATCACTTTCAAATGACTGTAGAGCGGTGTATCCCGGTGTATTTATGATTAATTGAAATACATTTCTTACATACAGCTCCTTTAACATTAGTAATTATCAGAAATGTTTCTTGAGCAGCAAATCATCATAGAATGTTTTCTGAAGGGTCATGTGTCACTGAAGACTGGAGTAATGATGCTGAAAATTCAGCTTTGGATCGCAGGAATAAATTACATTTTAAATTATTTTTAAAACAGAAAATTTTAATTCTAAAATTTAACATTCTATTTTAAAATATATTAAAATAGAAAACAGTTATTTTCAAATGTAATAATATTTTACAATATCACCGTTTCTTGTTGTATTTTTGATCAAATAAATGCATCCTTGGTGAGCATAAGAGACGTATTTAAAAAAAATATAAAAAAATATAAAATCTTACTGACCCCAAACTTTTGAACAGTAGTGTACAAATCTTATCAAATGGTTAAAAATCATTGCAATAATTATTTTAGCTATACATGGGCCAGCCGTAATGTGTACCAAGCACAAATGCTTTCAGACAAGAACTGCTTTCCAATTCTAGTATTTCTACAATCCAATTCTAGTCCGTTCCCGTTATCCAGATGGATCCACGGTGTCCTCACCTCTCTTCTGCAGCCGTTCACAGTAGCGCTCATGAAACCAGGGCACCTGGAACTCAGGACACTCCAGACACACGGCCCGATTCAGCTCCATGAGACGCAGACGGATGCGCATGTTCTGAGCATCCGGCAAAGCTGTCAGCAGTGGGGAAAAACACACATGTGTAAAGTTTCAGGAGTGACAAGCACATTTAAATACGTGAATGAGTCCCGTAAACTATCGTTGTGTGTGTGTGTACTAGGGGTGTAACGGACGGCAGACTGTGTGCGCTCTGCGGGACACTAACGTGAAACCAGACTTCATTCCCCAATGGAAAGCATATTTACACTGAATTGTTCCCTATCCCCTATATAGTGCACCATGTGCCATTCACCAGGTATAAAATAGTAAATGTGTGAACAGCTTCAGCGTCTTTGTATTGTAGGGGGCGGGACACTTTAGATTCTACAGAGCATTTGATTGGACAGAAAATCTGATGAGAAGCTGAAGTGCAGAGTGATGTCATCAAAATCATTGATCCATATTGGTGGAAGTGAGAGACTGAATGCCTAAATGTGATTTTTGTCATTGTTTTGGAGCACACTAGCTTATAGATAACAGTAAAACTAACATCTTCATACTAAAAGCCAAAAAACTTTAATGATAAAAAACAAAACATGGTTTGTTTTCCCCCCTGCTGTCCTGAAAATGTATCGAACCATGACTTCAAAACCGACTTCTACCGAACCATCATTTTTTTGTACCGTTACACACCCATACTGTGTATGAAACACTGGACTCACTCCCGAAATGGTTTTGTTCATTCGTGGCCAAATATGCAGATGTCTCTTTCAGACCTTCAAGATACATTAATCATATAATTGTTTACGTTATATAATCTCAAAAATACACATACTTTCCAGATGGGCATCCAACTTGGCAAGAAAGTCCACGTTGAAGATCTCTCTGACCATCTCCTCAGGGAAATAATCAGCCATAGCCAGTGCGTACGCCAAGACAACCAGCAGGTGAGGCTCAAAGGAACCTGTTTCAATCAGCAGGAACAGGTTCGAATTTGGGTCTTGAAGTTTAGAAACAATTCATTTATAGATGCACAGTGGAAGGATCTTACTAATATATGGAGTGAAATGTCGAATGCACACATCAAAAAACTCCTCCGCCATCGGTGGGTCATAGTTTAGCACAGCAAAAGCCAGCACAGTGGCATATATTGTAGAGTGATGGATCTGTTTGGAAGAGACAGATGTACACTTGTTTTATAACAGATGGTTCTGATGTATTTTGCATATTAATAACAAGAGAAAATGTTTCTTGAGCAACAAATCAGCATATGATTTCTGAAGGATCATGTAACACTGAAGACTGGAGAAATTATATAAAATATATTAAAATACATGAACAGCAGTATATGTATCTCATCATATGACTAATGAAAATATTGAAATAATATTTTTCACTATATTTTGTGTAGTAAACAATGGCTTCAATATAAACATTTAATGGCTTAACAACCTCAGAGCTCATTGCAGATCTGTCCTGAAATCTTTATATGGAGGAAATTAATTATATTTCTGAAGAACATTGTACAAAAAAAAATTTCACCAGAATTTTAATAATAATTACATTTCGTGACAACCGTTGTTATTGTTAACTAAAACTATTAAAAATCCTTTTAGTTAATTGAAATAAAGCTGAAAAAAATATATAAACAATAGATGTTGAAAACTACAAAATATTAATATATACTAATATTACATAATACTAAAACAAAATTATATAAAAAAATAAACTATAATTATTAACCATATATACATTATATAAGTTAACCTTATATAACCTTAATAATAAATCAACTTATATACACTGGCGGTCAAAAGTTTGGAATAACGATTTTTTTAATGTTTTTCAAAAATGTCTCCTAAGTTCACCAAAGCTGCATTTACTTGATTAAATGACAGTAAAACCAGTAATATTGTGAAATATTATTACAATTTAAAATTGTCTGTTTTAAAAATAATTTAAAATGTAATTTATTCCTGTGATCAAAGCTAAATTTTCAGCATCATTTCTCCAGTCTTCAGTGTCACATGATCCTTCAGAAATCATTCTAATATGATGATTTGCTGCTTCAGAAACATTTCTTATAATCATCAATGTTGAAAACAGTTGTGGAGCTTCACATTTTTGTAGAAACCGTGATACACTACCATTTAATAGTTTGGGGTAAGATCTTATTCTTTTGAAAAACTTATTTGTCAACAAGAGCGCATTAAATTGATCCAAGTGAAAATGCATTCGAATGACTCCCACCTTGTCTATATTTTCAATCGTCATACTAGCGATACGGTCCAGCAGCGCGACACAGAAGTAGTTAGTCCTGGTCAGGTAAACGGACACCTCATGCACATTAGTCCAGGATATCTGGTGAAGCAGTCTCTGCAAGGTGACCATAGACTCCTCCAGCAGCATCTCATCAAACCACTCCCCTGACAAGTACCTCACTTCCTCCAGCACCACATCCACATGCTCCAGCTTGTGCAGCCGCTCGCGTGCGCAGCGGTTCAGGGTCTGCAGCAGGCGGACGCACTTGCTGGGGGTGTTGTGCCGGTACGAGGGGTCGTTGCGAATCCACTTGGCGACGACTGTGGTGTAAGTGTTGAGGTTGTTCAGGTTGCACTGCGGGAGCACGGCTTCCACACGGGAAAGGACACCGTCGTCGAGATGCCGAGAAGGAAGCATGGACAGAACCCTGGTGAGCATGGTCACCTCGTACGGGTACACACTGCCCTGCTGGAAACTATGGATGACACAATCAAATCAAAAGACAGAAAAACAATATTGGTTAAAAACATACATTTGTCAAATCAGATCATTTAATTGTGTTCATTTGTGTTAAATAATAAAGTTATGTAACAATGAGCAATATTACATAATAGTAAAACGTTTTTTTTTTTTTATATTAGCAAAAACAATATTGGTTAAAAACATACATTTGTTAAATCAGATAATTTAATTGTGTTCATTTGTGTTAAATAATAAAGTTATGTAACAATGAGCAATATTAGATAATAGTAAAACGTTTTTTTTTTATATATTAGCAAAAACAATATTAGTTAAAAACATACATTTGTTAAATCAGATCATTTAATTGTGTTCATTTGTGTTAAATAATAAAGTTATGTAACAATGAGCAATATTACATAATAGTAAAACGTTTTTTTTTTAAATATTAGCAAAAACAATATTGGTTAAAAACATACATTTGTTAAATCAGATAATTTAATTGTGTTCATTTGTGTTAAATAATAAAGTTATGTAACAATGAGCAATATTAGATAATAGTAAAACGTTTTTTTTATATTAGCAAAAACAATATTGGTTAAAAACATACATTTGTTAAATCAGATAATTAAATTGTGTTAATTTGTGTTAAATAATACAATTATGTAACAACGAGCAATATTAGATAATAGTAAAAAATAAATAAAAAAATTAGCAAATAAAATAAAAATTTGCATTGTTCAACTAATGGTAATAGATACAACATTTGATTAAAAACATTATTATTAAATGTTGAAAGTAATATTAATAAATTCTGTAAAAGGATTCTTCATTGTTAGTTCATGTTAAATAATTTAGTTAACAAATGTAAAAAGTGTTACCTTAATAATAGTATAAAGACTCCATTGAGTCTTTTTTCTTTTCTTTTTTAAGAAGTTTTATTCGGCAAGGAGGCATTTATAATATTACAAAAGATACTCAATGTAATTTTGAACTTTCTGTTCATCAAAGAATCTTGAAAAAAATTTAGCACGGACGGTTTCCAAAGAAATATTAACCAGCACAACTGTTTTCAACATTGATAATAATAATAATAAATATTTCTTGAGCATCAAATCATCATATTATAATGATTTCTGAAGGATCATGTGACACTGAAGACTGGAGTAATGATGTTGAAAATTCAGCTTTGATCACAAGAATAAATTACACTTTACAAGATATTCACATAGAAAACAGTTATTTTAAATTTTAATAATACTTCACAATATTACCATTTTTACTGTTTTTTATTTTTGATCAGATTATTTTGCTATGCATAAGAGGCTTCTTTGAAAAACATTTAAAAAATCATACCGCAGGCTAAATAACACCATACAGGTTCAAAACGAAACGATGAGTAAATAATGTGAGAATTTTACATTCTGTGTGAATTATCCCTTTAATTATAAGACCCTGAGACAGTCACTAATTGATCTCTCAGGGTTTGGAAACACTCACTGCAGGAGTTTGGCTTTCAGTCTGGAGAAGATCTCTGGATTCTGGCAGTGGAGCAGGATGAGATTTTGAGTAATTCGAGCGATTTCCACAGGACGATACGTCTCCAAATTCTTGAAGAGTATTGCTGCCATCCTATCAGAAAAGACATGGGGAGGTCTTCAATTCAATTCAACTTTATTCCGGACTCGGATTATCCTAAAAAAAATCCACTACATAGCTATTAAAATAAAAATAAATGTTTTTTTCCAGCAATATATATATATATATATATATATATAAAATGTGTATGTGTGTGTGTGTAAATTATACACAATATAGTTCAAAAGCTTAGGGTCATTAAGATTATTTAGTTTTTTTATGTTTTGACATTTTTAACATCTCTTATTCTCACCAAAGCTGCATATATTTACCAATGCACATATTTACCTGCACATATACCAAAGCAGCAAAGCTGCATCAACAATACAGTAAAAACAGAAATATTACGATTTAACTGATTTCTATTTTGAATACATTTTAAAATGTAATTTATTCCTGTGATGCAAAGCTGAATTTCAGCATCATTACTCCAACTTTTGTAACAATGTAAATGTCTTTACTGTCACTTTTGATCAATTTAATGCATCCTTACTGGAAAAAAAGAGTTCATTTATTTTCTTTCTTTTTTTAAACTGACCCCAAACTTTTGAACAGGAGTGTAAAAACAAGAATTGTAATTACATTTTTTTTTTTTATTATTGCAGAGACAAATTTTTTATAATTTCACGACCCCTGACTGTGATAATTATATGTCTATTAAGTTCTGACATGTGGATGTAATGCAGAGAACTTCTTACTTGTTTATCAACTGAAGGTTCCTGCATTGCATCTCCTCCATTGACTCCAACACTCCTAAAGCCTGCTGGGGATTCAGCTCATCAGCCAATAGCAGCGCAGTACTCTCTAACCTGCAAGACCAATCAAACCAATCAAATCATGCAGCGGAAATTAATCTCAGAGCTGGTTGGTCAGGTGGTTCATGGCTTAAAAAAACTTTAATTCAAATCCCTATCGAGAAAATGACTGGAAAAATACAGTCCCTGTTGCACTCTATAATACAAACACCAAGGAGTTGAGGTCAAAGGTCAGAGGAATTGGTCTGAACAACATATGAATATATGAGAAATAAAGTCAGAAATACTGTAAACTAGCTTTTTTTTATCTCACTTTAACTGAGATAAAAAGTCGATAAAAATTACCTTCTTTATTTTCTATTCCATGAAAGGAACAAGCTTCCATAGTACATAAATGACACTAAAATAGCACTGATATAAAACAATAGTACGTAATTAAAAGAATAAGGGATGGTTTCCCTTGCTCACCCCTCTCTGACACCTTGTCCTGCCATTGGTCCAAGAGAAGCAAAGAGTTTGGTGAAAGAGGCAGGATCAGTGCTTGTGTCCACCAACTCTATGAGTCTCTGTCTCGCAGCCACTCTGAAATCAGAGTTATTGAACTGCAATGACTGATACATTCCCAGAGTGATGGCGATGTGCTCTGCGTCCAGATGGCAGACGTTCTGCACGAGAAGCTGGTTGCACTTCTCCAGGAGAGGTCGGTGGATGTATCTGATGTTTCGGAGGAACTGCACCACCCTTCTGGGGTTGTTGAAGTGAAACGGGTCCATTTTGTCCAGAAGGCTGTCCGCTTTTGTAAGCAGCACATCCCGCAGTTGTGGCGACACCAGGGCAAAGATACTGATCATCAAGGGTGTGAGCACTCTGTAACGAGGACATGCGTTAATACACTTATTTTCAGGTGCACAGCACGTGATAGTTCACTTTGAAATTAATTTTTGGTATGTTTTAGCTTACCTCAAGGGCATCCAAGATGTAGGTGTCTTATTTAAAATTTTGATATTTTTAGCTCAAACCGTTCTAGTCTGTCAGTCATATAATGCAGGTCTATGGTCACCACCTCAAAGAGCATGCACAGAGAAGTCCAAATTAAACATGATTTAATGATTCGTAAATGTAAGGACACATTGATGGCCTAAGACACGAAACGAGCGGTTTGTGTGAGAAAACTCCACGAAGCGCCCGCGCCCTCAGATCACTTGGACGTGGCTGTGGTTACAAGAGGTAAAAACGATATAAATACTGTTCGTTTTCTCACACAAACCGCTTGTTTCGTGTCTTAGGCCATCAATGTGTACTTACATTTACGAGCCATTAAATCATGTTTAATTTGGACTTCTCTGTGCATGCTCTTTGAGGTGGTGACCATAGACCTGCATTATATGACTGACAGACTAGAACGGTTTGACCTAAAAATATCAAAATTGAAACTACTGCGGAAACAAAGACACCTACATCTTGGATGACCTTGAGGTAAGCTAAAACATACCAAAAATTTATTTCAAAGTGAACTATCCCTTTAAGGTGTTTGATGGTTAAAAACACACCTGGCGTCTTGAATGGTGTCCAGTCTCTGACTCACTATTTGAGTAATCTGACCCATCAGAGGGCTGTGCTGCAGGAACTGATCACTCAGACAAATCGCAAACTTTGAAAGTGTTTTCATCTGGAGTCTGTAAAGCACAGAAAGCAAACTTCAATGGGGAAATTCATGGGTGCTGGTGGACCGTACAACAGGCCATAGAATGTTGCTGCTCATTTCCATAAAATTTTACTTTTTAAAACGTTGTTGCTGCAGTACTTACAGTATATATAGTATCCACATCACATCTGCTTTAGAGTACAACTGTTGATTTTTAACACTAGCTTGTAAATCTTTAAAGACAGACGTACTGTGAACTGCAAGGCTGTTAATCGATGGTATATATGCTATGCTGCATTTATTTATATTGCATTATTATTCTTAACTTATTTTTTAATTAATCATTTTTAACAGCAGAATTCCTGGTATAAAACTACATTACACATGATTCTGCAGAAGTCTCCACCAATCAGAGGATTGAAAGAGCAAATCATAAAAAAATAACTATTAACCACCCATCCAGTCAGTCATCCCTATGATCGTGTGTGTGTGTGTGTGTGTCAAAAGTTTGCAGGGTCTGCAAAATGTTAAGAATTATAAGAAAATAAGAGGATCATACAAACTGCATGATATTTATTTAGTAATGTACTGAATACGATTTTTTGTATAAAGGATGTTTACATGCGTTCACATGCTAGTCATAATAATAAATAATACATATATTACAATCAACACCTGTAAATCAGTTGTTTTATTTATTGAAATACATTTCAATAATTTATTTAATTGAATCTATTTGAACTATTTATTTATTTTAATTATGTAATTTGCAATGACAGTCTCTTATCTTTGTCTTTCTGTCCAATTTTCAAATACTTTTTTGCCTGAAATCAAAGTTTGAAATGTTGTGGTTCATCTCCTTGCTGGATGTTTTGGTTCATGGCTTATTTACCAAAGACAAAATACTCCTAAAACCAAGGCTGCTAAAAAGAGGGGCACTTTCAATCATGCCATTGGAAACCACCAAACTCTCACTGAAGTGGTTGCATTTGTGAGATTTGTCATGTACCTCTCCAGTCTGGTCCACGCCTCTGTCACCAAGTGCTGCACAAGAGAGTCGTGATGTTCTATTTTAAGCCTGCAAAACAAGTCCAATGCAATCAAAATATGGCTATATCCCACAAATGATTAATTAGGACACCATATTTATATTGTAGTTTTGACAATAGCTCTGTTCCAAAAACCTAGAGAGCTGCCTACATATATAGTACTGTGCAAAAGTTTTAGATCAGTAAGATTTTTTATGTTTTTAAATGAAGTCTCTTCTGCTCACCAAGGCTGCAATTATTTGATTAAAAAAAACAAAAACAAAAAAACAGTAATATTGTGAAATATTATTACAATTTAAAACAGCTGTTTTCTATGTGAATATATAGTGAAGTGCAATTTATTCCTGTGATCAAAGCTGAATTTACAGCATCATTACTTCAGTGTCACATGATCATTCAGAAATCATTCTAATATGATGATTTGATGCTCAAAAAACATTCATTATTATTTTCAATGTTGAAAACAGTTGTGTACAATTTTTTTTTCAAAATTCTTTGATGAATAGAAAGTTCAAAAGAACAGCGTTTATTTAAAATAGAATATTTTCTAACATTATAAATGTCTTTACTGTAACCTTTGATCAGTTTAACTCATCCTTGATGAATAAAAGTATTGATTTATTATATTTCTTTCCCCCAAAAATAAAATTTAAATTCTTACTGACCCCAAACTTTTGAAGGGTAGAGTTTAATGTTACAAAAGCTTTAGATTTCAGATAAATGCTGTTCTTTTTTAGTTTCTATTCATCATAGCATCATGAAATAAAAATGTAAAAAACTATTTTCAACACTGATAATAATCATAAATGTTTCTTGAGCATCAAATCATCATATTAGAATGATTTTTGAAGGATCATGTGACACTGAAGACTGGAGTAATGATGCTGTAAATTCAGCTTTGATCACAGGAATAAATTACACTTCACTATATATTCACATAGAAAACCGCTGTTTTAAATTGTAATAATATTTCACAATATTACTGGGTTTTTTAGTTTTTTTTTATCAAATAATTGCAGCCTTGGTGAGCAGAAGAGACTTCTTTTAAAAACATAAAAAATCGTACCGATCTAAAACTTTTGCACAGTACTGTATGAAAATAGAACTGAAATAGAAACTCATAAGCGACCGAATGCTTGGAAAGCTTTCTGATTCATAATTGAGTTTGGTGCTAGCATGTTGCAAAATTAATGACAACACTTTAAGCATAAAATACATTGCATACAACAATACTGGTAAAAAAAAGAAATTTAATCAGAATTTATTCTAATCAACATTTCTCTACATTCGTCTGCTACGCTAAAATAACTTTTTCTGTCCAATGCAATGCATCACAGTATTAATAATGGTTTAAATTATGATCTGTTTTTGCTGCTTAATATTTGTGTGGAAACCATAAACGTAATTTCTTTTAAGGATCCTTCAGCATTTATTTGAAATATAAATCTTTTGTAACATTATAAATGTCTTTGCAGTCACTTTTCATCAATTTAATTCATTCTTGTTGAATAAAAGTATTAATTTCTTCTCTTTTTTTGTTAAATCTCACTTACCCTAAACTTTTGAACGGTAGTGAATCACAGTTTCCACAGAAATAAGAAGCAGTACAACTGTTTACAACATTGATAATAATAAATAAAAAATCTTGAGCAGCAAATCATCATATTAGAATGATTTCTGAAGGATCATGTGACACTGAAGTCACGATGATGCTGTAATGATGCTGATAATTCAGCTTTGATCACAGGAATAAATTACATTTCACATTTCAATATTATTATTTTTACTGCATTTTTAATAATATAATGCAGCCTTGGTGAGCAAAAGAGACTTCTTTCAAATTCAAATTTCAATTATTCCAAACTTCTGACCGTATAATACTATCTAGTTAGGCTACACACAAGGTTTTGGAACAGAGCTTTTTACCTCACTTTCACATTTTCACGCTGTACCTGAGCACATCATAAAGCAGCTTCACCACTGAACTGTCATCCAAGAGGCTGATCTTGTTTTCAGCCAGAACTCGAAGCGTCAGGAACTGCGGGTGATTCTGGACGAACTCAAATGTCCTGAGCATCTGTGGCCGGTCCCTTTGAAACTGCCACAGCAGTCCAATAGCACAGCTCACATGGTCCACAGACAGCTTGGCTTTGTTCCGGCCCACCACATCGAACACCTGGTCCTCAGCAGAGCAAGCCTGAAGCTGGTCTAGAAGCTGGTCACGGCCGACGACCCGACTGTGAGACAGCCTTCGGGAACAGACCCGAAGCGATCGGAGCCGAAACATGGCACAGGACGGCCGCCGTCAGGAGTCACTCCACATACTAGAGAGATCAGATGTACCGAAGAATCAGATCAACTTTTGTCCATGTCAGCCAGAGCACTGCTGTTATTAAAGCAAAATAAAGAAATATCAAACACTAAGACATTCTGAAACACATGTAAATTGTATATATACAGTACCGGTCAAAATTTTTAATACATTACTATTTTAAATGTTTTTTAAAGAAGTCTCTTACGACATATTATTACCTATAATTATATTGTGAAATATTATTACAATTTAAAATAATGCACGATTATGACAAAAATCATAATTGTCGATTATTCCCTTGAAATTGTAATTGCGATTATTAATTACGATTATCACAATTTACATTGAATAATGTTTTGAATAGCTTTATGCCATTGTTTGAAGCGACTGCATGCCATTTTGTCATATCAAAATACAAGCTGAAAACACTCTTCCTGAAAAACTTTTTTTTTTGCTTTTCTATAGCATTAAGCCTCAAATGTATTGTTTTATTTATTTAAAGAAACCAAACCAAAGTAAAAACCCTAAAGATAAGCTGTAGAAAACACATCTGTAAAAAACTGTAAAAAGCCAAATCTTAAGCACACAGAATAATGTAAGTGAACTTTTTTTTTGTAATTGCACCTTTAAATGATTACATAATTGTGGCTTCCGTAATTGTAATCGCGATTACAAATTCGATTAATTGTGCAGCCCTACCAGACGATGAATTGCGTATTACATGGAGGTGAGTAAATTATCAGCAAAAGTTTTTTTTTTAAATGAACTAATCCTTTAAGTCACATGATCCTTCAGAAATCATTCTAAAATGATGAATTATTATCAATGTTGGAAACAGTTTTGCTGCTTTAAAAAAAAAAAAAACCTGTGATACTTTTTTCCAGGATTCATTGATGAATAAAAAGTACAAAAGAAAAGAAAAGAAAAAAAACTGCATTTGTTTAAAATAGAAATCTTTTGAAACAATATACACTCCTGTTCAAAAGTTTGGAGTCTATTTTTCTTTCTTTCTTTTATAAAGAGATTAGTAGGCTACTTTTATTCAGCAAGGATGTTTTAAATTGATGCAAAGATTTATAGTGTTATAAAAGACTACTTTTTTTAAATAAATGCTGTTCTTTTTAACTTCTTATTCATTAATGAATCCTTAAAAAAAAGTATATATATATATATATATATATATATATATATATATATATATATATATATATATATATATATATAATTACATCATCATTATATCATTCTTTTTTTTGCCATAGCACTACTTATCTAATACTCCTAGAATGTCAACTAACAAACATATACTTTTTAGAGTTTGGAGACAGAATCATGAGCTATATAAATAATGCCTAATAAGAGAAATTCACAGTACCTTCTTCAAGCTGCCATGCCATATAGACTGTAAAAAAAACACACACATCTTATAACATACAGCATGTGCTGCAGCAGATCACGTGTTAGATGACTGATGTGGTCAGATGGGGTGTTACAGTCCCACAGATGTTCGCTACTGCTTGTGTTTGTTATACAGATGCTTAACGTGCATGTAAGAACAATGTTTTATCAACCAAGTGAACAGAAAAGGGCAAAATGTGGGTATCATGGTCAATGCTGCTACTGGCTTCCTGTTTAATGAAGCGCACAGCCAAAAGTCACGGTGTATTTCAAAATAAAAGTCACACCACGTGATAGAAAAATTATCTTTATTGGACAAGAGTGAAACCATAATGAATTTGGAGGTGGGATATAAACATGTATCAATAATTAAAATATTAATGAAACTTTGAATAAAAATGATAAATTGATAAATGTATAATTACACAAGTAAATAATTGTCATGAATAAATACATACAAATCATTTTAATTACTGATATTTTTTAGGAATAGTTCACTTAAAAATGAAATTTCTATCATCATTTACTCGTCCTCAAGTTGTTTCAAACCTGTATAAATTTCTTTCTTCTACTGAACACAAAGGAAGATATTTTGAAGAATGTCGGTAACCAAAAATTTGATGGGCCCCGTTGTATGGAAGCCCATTTCCGCCACAGTTGAGTAAAAAATATAATTCTGTAAGTCATAATAATGAGAAACTTTATCATAATTATGACATAGTATCTCATTATATTGAGAAAGTTTCTCATAACAATGACTTAGTAGGCTATGTCATAATAATGAGAAACTTTCTCGTAATAATGAGAAACTTTTCGTAATAATGAGACACTTTCTCGTAATAATGAGAAACTTTCCGTAATAATGAGACACTTTCTCGTAATAATGAGAAACATTCTCATAATAATGACTTAACATCTCATCATAGCTAATAATTATAGGCTAGACAAGTAGTTTGTTTAGGCATGGTTTGTAGGGAATTACAAACCTACATCTCGTAATAATGAGAAACTTTCTTGTAATAATGAGAAACTTTCTCGTAATAATGAGAAACTTTTTCGTAATGACATCCCTAAAAACCCTATGCTAAACAGGGGACGTCCCCCGGACGCTTTGTGACGTCAGCATTTGGTCCACTTTATGACGTTCCGATGATGACATCCGCGTTTGTTTCGCTTTGTAACTTTCCCTTTCCTGCCACAAAAAAAAAAATTCCCTTATCTGCCATTTCCACAACACTTGCAAAATCCAGTCGCCCATTCGTAGCCTTTTATCATCAGACCTGACTTGCAACTCAGACGAACAAAAACTTGAACTAAAATTGAATCCTAAAAGGGGATTTGTTTATTCCTCAAAATCCCTTAAATTTACTGTGATAACAGATTTTATCCAGAGGCCATGGTTTTTATTTTGCAGATTGACATTATAGTTATCTTGTTTATCATGTAGATATAACACCTATCTTAGTTATTGCATATGTTCGTCTTGTATAATGAGAAAGAAAAAAAAGAATAAAGAAAAAGAAAAAACGAGCTATATATTATCCTTTTTTTTTTCTCGCATCCCAAGGCAAAGTCGTAATTTGACTGCTTTCAGTTTAGTTTGTTTTAAAATATTACTACATTTTCTCTGAATACTACTTTCAGGACTTATTTCTAATATTACTATTTACTTGTTCATAAACAAGTTGTTTTTTCTTTGAGGTATCCATACATCAGAATATTTGTAATATTCATCCAATTTGATATTTTAATAAAATTGCAGCAATTAACATTT
Organism: Semotilus atromaculatus; assembly: GCA_031834385.1. Classification (NCBI taxonomy): domain Eukaryota; kingdom Metazoa; phylum Chordata; class Actinopteri; order Cypriniformes; family Leuciscidae; genus Semotilus; species Semotilus atromaculatus. Next base: position 39,640,220 of record JAULUF010000055.1, on the reverse strand, counting down.
CTTTTGCTTAAAATCTTTATTGTTGCAATAGACAATAGTCATTATAACAACTAGATTACCAGGTAAATCCTAGTCTTTTCTTAGACTGCTGAATGTCATCGGTCTCATTCAGCTCTTTAATGTTTTGAGTGGTGCCGTTGACATAACAGGGCATCTGAACACCCGACTCATCATGGACTAGATAGCTTGGTCTAATCCCACCGAACATGGGCCCCAGGCCCCCTCCGACGCCCTCTCTGCCAGCCTTCAGGAGTGGGTAGATGTTTCTCCCTGCCTTCTCGGCTGTTTCAATGACGTGTTTGGCGTAATTCTGGAACTGGTTTTCCTCCTCAACAATGTGAGCGGTGTTCTTCGCCACAAAGTCCTTCTGTTCTTTTTTCGTACGATGATCCTTTGCACGTTTTTCAGCCTTTATAAAACCAATGTTGCATTAGAGAGAAATTATGAGTTCAATGCATAAAATAAAACATATTAAGAGCTATACCCACCATTTCTTGTATGTAGATGTCTTGGAGTGCTTTTCCTTCTTCTTTAGCTTTTTGAGCTTGAAGTTCTTGCTTTTCCATGAAGATTTTATCTGCTTCCTTCTTTGCATTCAGCATCTCCAGAGCTTTCTGTTTTTCTTCCTCTGCCTTTCGTTCCAGCTCTTGCCTCTGATATAGAGTTGAGAAAAATGTTTAATATTTCAATAAATGCATTTCGAATTATAAATATAAACAGTGTGATGCTCATAAATCCAGCATCACTGTGGTAAAATATCACTGTAATACATGACCTATACTTGCTTTTAGTTTATTAAAAAATTCAAATAATCATGCATTCAATCAATCATTAGACAAAGCATTCAATTGAGATCATGCTTTTTTTTTTACATGTATAAAAACATTAGGAATAGGTAATTTACCATGGATTCTCTGTGTGCAGCGATTGATTTCAACGCGGCTGCATGTTTTTCTTCTTTCTCAAGCTGCACTCGGGCCTGTCTGGCCTCACGTTCAGCAACTGCTTTTGCGATGATCTCTTCCTCATTGCTGATTTCTTGCTGCTTCTGCACGGCTAACTTCTGTATAATAGTCTCTCTGTGTCTTTGAAGCTCTCTAAGGCAAAAAGAAAGACAAATACAAGCCCAGTTCTGAGACAAAGCAAGCAGTGGAAAGAATTATACTTTCTCTCCAGGCTTCCCACACTTCACCCAGTGAATTTCCATGACTTCAATAACCTTCCCAGTTAGATGTGATTCATGAATGAGCAAGTTGTAAGAATGTGGATGTCCAATGGTATGTCAGGTAACAATCTTTTGAATTAGTAGATTTATATACTCATTTATTTACATTTGTATAAATGTTCCCAAAAAGACCTTTCACAGACAAATTAAAGATTGGATCTGGTTTTCAAGCAAGTTTGAATTTGAAACAAACACTCAGAAAGAGCAATTTCTAGTTGATTAAATACACTGTAAACCCGAATAAGTTGGCAAAACTCAAATAATTTGAGGTAATCAGTTACATCAAATTGTTTAAAATTTCACGTTTAAGTAAACAGAGCTTGCAGATTTTTGTTTTGTACTCATACATTTTAATTGCTCTTAACTGAATATATTTGAGTAAGCTAATTCATACACCATTTAAAATGATCATGTAATCTCAATTACTTTTTTTTAGTAGTGGAAACTTGGCTAGCTTTAACCAGCTAATTCAGTAAGTGCTACTTTGCTTATTGGTGACATAATGCTTTGATAGCATCAGCATATCATAGCACTTGCTGAATGAGTACAGCAACTTAAAACATTTAACATACACTGTTCTCAAACCAAGCTCATGCGCCACTCGTCACCAACCATGATGGTAACCCCCTAAAAAACCCAACAGAACAGAAACAGAACAGAAACAAAAACTCTTAAAGGTTGTATCAGTCATTTCAGGCCCAAAAAAGGCCGAAACATATGATCACATTCATCTAATCTTTCCTAACGATCCGCTAGCTGCCCGCCCCATAAGCATGCCGTCCAAAAACCACGTCTCTGTAGGCAGCCTAGGCTCTGAAATCTGCACACAAAAAAAAATGGGTACATCACCACTCAAAACCTAAATAAACAGTGTTCCAACCAATCACAGACAGGGGCGGGTGTTGCTCCGACTTCGCGTCCAGCCGTGCACAAGCTCAAAACCTCACAACACCCGCCCCTGTCGGTGATTGGTTGGAACACTGTTTATTTTTTTTCACTGTACAAATGTACCCATTTGTTTTTGTGTGCAGATTTCAGAGCCTAGGCTGCGTACAGAGACGCGTTTTTTGACGGCATGCTTATGGGGCGGGCAGCTAGCGGATCGTTAGGAAAGATTAGATGAATGTGATCATTTATGTTTCGGCCTTTTTTGGGCCTGAAATGACGGATACAACATTTAAGCATAACAAAACATCACTCACTACTTAACTTAACATTAATCTGGCACAAAAAACATTATATGACACTTAATTCTGTTAATTCTAAAATACTTAATTCTAGCATTTACTCTCCCTTTTGAGTGTTATGGCAAAGTATGCTGGGAAATAGAAATCCCAGCCCATTTTCAGTAAATATTTAAGTTTGTCTAAATTAAAAGAAACAAGTTCATAGAACTCAAAACAATGAAACAATTCAGTTTGACATTCAGTCAAATGTGTCAGTTTTGTGAACTCAAAAGAAGAATAAAGTTTCAAATACTCATTAATTTGATATAACATATTTGTATAATTTGAGTTGGCCCTACTCAAACCAACTAATTATTTTGAGCGTTAGGGTTTTCATATATGAAGTTAAAAAAAAAAATTTAAAAAAAATATTAAATGAGACATTACGAAGATAAACTTAACCTTAAACTTAGAAATATTGCCTTGGCAACTAAATGAAATAACATTTCAATTTGTAAGTACTAAAATTACTAAAACTAAAACTGAAACATATATAAAATAAAACTCAAAAAGAAATATAACAAAATGAATAAAAAAATTACACAAACACATACCACAATTCCTAAAACTTAAACTGAAAATATAAAAATAAAAGGTCATTCAAAACATTACAAAACACTATACTAGTACATACTATAAATAATACTAAAATAACACTGAAAGTCCATGATCTCAAGAGATTCACATTTTTAAAGTAACAAAAATGCCTAAAATCTATCTGTTATCTAGCATTATGTGTTGTGTTAGACCTCATATATGTGAAAAAAAAATGCTTCTGAAGATCAATTGCAGGGAGCAAAATAAAGAAGTTAATTTCTGGCACTAATGAAAACCCTGTCATTAATATCAACCACAGGACGCATTTCTATTGTCTTATGTACAATACCTAAATATTTCCTCCTGCTTTTCTTTCCTCATTCTCGTCACTTTTTCTTTATGTCTGGCCAGCTGCTTTCTTTTCTCCTCCTCTTCCTCCTGCCTCCGAGCCTCTGCTGCTTTCATCAGCTCTCTGTTGGTCAAATGGTCCTGATGGAAGACAGAAGAAGGGATTTCAAAACAGCATCTGATTCAATTTGTTTTTACAGTGTGAATGTTGTCCATAAACCGCCTTACACGAAAAGCATTCATTGTGCTTCTCTTCTCTTCCTGATTCTTGCGCTCTTTCATGGACTGTTCCCACAGATGAAGATCTCTGAGTCGCTCAATTTCTTCAGCCTCCCTTTTGATCTCCTGCCTCTCCTGCTCTTTCTTCATTTCATGATCCTTAAACCTAATAAAGCGAGAAACATCAGACACCTTGTCCTTTAAGGTAATTTACAGCTAAAAGGGAATGTTCTCAGAACTTTAGATAAGGTTCTCTTAAAGTTACGAACAAACGTTCTTCTAGTAACATCAATAGTATACCCAGGGGGCAAAACACCTGTTTTTTAGGAAATCAGACATGGGCTGCTGTAAAAGGTTGTCATATAAAAATGAAATCTATGATGTCTGAGGATCACAACCTGGGTGGACAACCCGGTCAACAAGCTGCTGGAAACTTGTAATTAGGGTCAAAACAATGATGCCTCAAATTCTGCTTTAACTCCCTGGAATCACCCAATGAATGTATAGGGTAACATTTTTATCTAGCAGATATTACCATGAAACTTTCCTAGTTGGTTAACTAGATTAAGATGAGAAAAAAATGTATTACAAGTTTTCTGTAATTTAATGTTTAAATATGCAAAATAGGCATTCTCTAATTAAATATGCACTAATTTGCATATATTTTAAAAGACGAAATCTGAGTATTGGATAAAGCCAGGTTCAAAATTATTTTTTCATTTTTATATGACAACCTTTTACAGCAGCCCATGTCTGATAAACCCCCTTTGCCCCCTGGGTAGTATGTTCATTCAAAGTTATCTGGTCTTTAATCGTGTTCTCAAAACATGAACACAAAAACATTATTTATACATCATTCGTGCAGTGTTTTTTTTTTTTTATGAAATGTTTTAGTTGGACAGTCGTCTAATTTTTTTTGGAATGTTACTAATTATTTCAGCACGTTCAGAGAACATTCCAAAGCAGTGTTCAGGGTATTGCATTACTTAATCTGATTACTTTTTTCAAGTAATGAGTTACTTTACATTTACATTACTTTTAAATTTACAACAAAGTTACTCTTTCAAATAAGTAACAAGTTTTCCCATTTATGGACTGATAGCTCTCCTGTCTCCTGCTGAGAGAAATCGGGAGTAAGTGCAGAGGCGTTTGTGTGCAAACATCTCACTTGCACAAAAACATATTCAGCATTCCTCAAAATGAATAAAAACAGTAAAATCTCAGAATATGGTAATATGTTAAATAATACAAATACTTTATGTATTTAATCTCACGTTATTAAGCAATGCCTTTGCTGTTGACCTTTGATGTTCCAATTACTAATAAGCAAAAATGACTTTAGATAAACAACACATTTGTGTTTCATTTTTGTTGAGTGTTGAACTTCTCATGCATCCTATTTTTTATGGCAGCGCTGAAATGTTTGTTTGAGCTGCGCCCTTTACATTACAGCCATGAATTTCCTTCAGCCTTTCCCTTTTGATAAATTTGCCAAAGCTTTTTTTTTTTTTTTTTTTTAAACAAGCAGCAAGCAAGCCCAGCCGGAGTGAGAAAAAGTAACACAAAAGTACCGTAACACTACTTTCCATTAAAACTAACTAAGTAATACAATTAGTTACTTTTAACATAACACAATATTGTAATGTATTACTTGTAAAAGTAACTTTCCCCAGCCCCAACATTCCCATAATGTTTGAAGAATTCTAAAATGGAATAGAAAGAACAAAAACGTTTTAAATGTTGACACTTTGAATGTTTAGAGAACATTCAGAAATAACATTTATATCTTAATTGGAACGTTAGCAAAACGTTCTTAGAGCATATTTTTGTTGGCTGTGTTTTTGCCAAATGCATTGAAGCATGAATGCACTTTAATTTCTCCTTACTGTAGTTTCAAGCTCTCAGAAATGGCCAGTTGGTCTTGTTTCCTCTGCAGTGCTTTCTGCTGCTCCTGCTGGACAGCCTGTTCTTCTCGGCAAGCCATTTTGGCCAAGATATCTCTGTCCACGTCTTTGCTGGCATTCTGCTTCATGCGTTTTAGCTCGATCTGAGCCTCCCTTTCCTTCAGGACCTCCGCCAGCATCAGAGCGCTCTATAAAAACAAGAGGACAGTTTCTACTAACATTTTACCACAGAAAAAGATTTGTGATCTAATAACGTAAGACACAAACATGGAAGCCTTTCACTCTGTCGTTCTGGTAGTACTGCTGGGTTTTTGCTTTCTCAATGGCCTCCTTTCGTATCTGGGCCTGGTATTTCGCTTCTTCTATGTCAAGTAGTTTCTTCTCCTCTTCTTCGATCGCCTCTCGAATTGTTTTCGCCTCAAGCTTTTTTTGTCGTTGTCCCTGTAAGGACAAAATCAGATTTGTTTGTTGTACTTTGTTACTGTATACATCAAGTCTCATATTAACCCTCAGAGACCCAGGTATTGTTTTATTTTATTTTTTTAATGAAGAAAAACTAAAATATCACATCAAGATGACATTCAAATTACATTTTAACATTATACCAAATTGTAACTAACTTAATTATAATAGGGGCAGAGACACAAAAAGAAAATTAGACAGAGAGAAGTATAAATACGGCGATATAAATATCTGCACATGCTCAAAACAATAAATAACATTAAGTAAAAAATGTTGTATTGTGTATGTTCTTTTTTGGTATAGTTTGTGTTTTAGTTCTGTTCCCGTTTTTCTGTGTGGCTTGTCATTTGACCTAGTTTCCCAGTGTGTTTGATCAATCATTCCTTTCACCTGTTGTACAGTTAATCAGCTATTTTGTTTGGTCTGTGTATTTAAGCCCTCAGTTTGAGTTAGTTCCCTGTCCAGTATTGGTTGTATTAAGTGTAATGGTTATTCTGTTTCTCCTGCATGTTCCCATTGGTAATAAAGTACTTATCAAAAGTTTAAAAGTTTACAAAAGTTTATCTTTGACGTGTGCGTGTGGTACTACATCTGACAACTAAGTTCACCATTAGTTAAGTACAACTTTTAACAGGAACTAACAATGAAAAATAATTCTAAAACATCTTATTGATCTTAGTTAATGTTAATTTATTAATACATTTTCTAAATCAAATGTAAAGTGTTAGTGTAACCTGAAAACATTCTTAACACAAATGACATACAAAATAAACAAGAGTATTAACAAAATATTATAATACATTATACATGCGAGCTAAAAATATCCAACCAAATAACAGCTTTTTATTCTTATTTGTTTCATAAATATTTTCCTCCTTAAAAGTTTTTAGGTCATTAAAAAGCTTTGTTTTTAAGCAATATTTAGTTTTAGGGTCAATTTTGGGTTTTTCAAGCAAGTATTATTGCTCATTTAATAAGTACGGAGCCCCGCACATCACATGACATGCCAGAAAAAAAAATGTGTGTGCACGATTTACTAATAGTCCTGTGATTTTAAGCTAAAATGAGGGTCAACCTAGAACAAATTGCAACAGAAGCAAACTCAACTGATTTTGTGTCCTCAATATGTCCTAAGGAAAAAAAGCCCAGAAGAAACACATTAGGGTAAAAATGTTAAACCTTTAGATATTATCATGAAAATCACTGAGTTGATTACTTACATCAAGACAAACAAAACATGTATTACAAGTTTTTTTAAAAATTTTTGTTAACATGGGCAGTAATTACGTATGTGCTAATTTGCATAAATACCACAACATCTAAACATTGGGTATAGCCAGGAGAAAATGTCTTGTTTTTCATAAAATGACTGGACTATAATTTGTTCCCTCGATTTAGCCTACTATTTTTTTTTTCATGTCATGTGCGGGGCTCCGTAAATAAGAGAGTTACAAATGCAGTAATTCCAGTGCGATGCTCACAGCTATGGTGTTGGACCAGTGTTTGACGAGCTCTTTAGAGCGCATGTGCAGCGCCTCCCGCTGTTCAGCTGCTGCTATGACACTTCTGTTGTGATGATTCACACCGTTCACACTGTCCTGCACGCGCTGCCATTCAGATTTGGACAAAACTACCACTTGACGAAGGTCTGCTTTGGTTTTCTCCATCTCCGAACTCACAACTGTATGCATTCGACAACATATTTACAAGTTATTAAAAAAGCTCAAATTATTATACATGAATATTTTCAGATATTTTGTATCGCAGTATTTTTAATTCTCACCTTGTTTACTCGAGCCTTTCCTCCGACCGTACTGGACGACACCTGTTCTTACTAAGACTGTTGACATTTTAACTACTCACATTCGTTGATACATCGTATCATACATCGACGAACTTGGCTAACGTTGGTAACATGCTCGGACTCTCTACACTGTGTTGCTCGGCAACCACTGACCAAAACTTTTGTTACACTGTTACCCAGCAACCCTGCCTGTGAAGTAGGTGACGTCATGCGAATCCTTAAAGAGCCAGCAAAACAAATTGATATGGCCAATTTGGTTCATTTGCCTTGAAATTCTTAACATTATGGAATGAAATTATATTACTTTAAATCCTTAGTATATAACTTTAAATAATACATATACTCTCGTAAGCCTTTCTTCTTGGTCTGGTACATTTTAAGACCAATTGGCAAAATAGCCTACTATATTCAAAAAGTAAATTTTCCTACATGATTTTACTTCATATTGTCTTCTAAAGTAGACCAGGGGCTAGTTTTCACACGTTTTATTCCAGTAAATAACAGAGTTATATTATTTTAACTGGCTTTTCTTTTCTTTCAAATAAGTGTTGATTAATATTACTGAACATATGTACGATGTTGTCACACTACACGGGGTAAGTTGTCACAACTGAAACTGGCCATTACAGTGAAACAATTCTGAAACACATTACTATCATCCAGTGTTAAAAAAAACTTTTCCTTTTAACAGAATTCACATTTTGATGAAATCTCAATAAAACAAAAACAAAAAATGCATAAACTTTATTATGATTTTACTAACTTTACTAGAGTATTACTAACAGATAAGTCAAGGCAGAGAAAATGGCCGGAGAATCCATTTCTGTCATGTGCTCTCCTAATTAGGCAGATGCTTGAGCTTGTGTGAAGAATTAGTCCAACTGACCTGTAATGGCCTTCTTTTCATCCTATATTCACTTTAAGCTCAAATGAAAAGATCATTGATATAATAAACACCCATTCAAGTATGGAAATCCCAAACTGTAGAAATTAATAATAAATAAATAAATGTATAACAGGAAATAAATTAATAATAAAAAAGTGATTTCCCCAAATAAATGTGGGAAAAAATGAATTAATTTTTGTGAGAATAAATGTAATAATAGGAAAATACATAAAGACATATCTAAAATGTGAAATATATATAAATACATGTTTGAACAATAGATAAACAAATAAATAAATTTACGTGAGAATAAATTATTGTAATAAGGAAAATCCATAAAGAAAATAAATAAATACATGTGGGAAAATAAATAAATAAATAAACAAATAAATAAATTGATGTGAAAATAAATAAATAAATACATTTAATAATAGGAAAATACGTAAATAAATATATAAAAGTAGAAATAAATACACGTGGGAAAAATAAATATATAAATGAATAAATAAATGTATGTGAGAATAAATTAATAAATGTAATAATAGGAAAATACATAATGAAATACATAAAAGTGCAAATAAATTAATAAGTACATGTGGGAAAAATAAATAAATACATGAAAAAAACAGTAAAAATAAATACAGAAAATAATAAATAAAGGGAAATAGTTATACAAAATTAATTGTACTTGTTTTATCAAGTCATTTCTTTCTTTCTTTCCATGTTATTAATTTATTTATTGTTAATTTTTGCAGATTTGTGGTTCAATAATACCTGCGTTGCCATTACAGATTTGCGCAAAAATGTAATCAATGCGAAATGTGTGGTGCCTCTGTTGCTCATGCCGTGGCAGGAGGACCTCCAGGAGGCGCGTGAAGGGCGGAGTTTGTATGAGGAGGAGATCCTGATTCAGAACATCAGTTCGCACGCGATCAGTCATTTGAGTCGAGCCAGTGAATCAGCAGCAATGGCTCCGGTATCAGTCAAACGCGTTCTAATCAGTGAAAGCGTTGATCCATGCTGCAAAATTATTCTGCAAGAGAATGGCATCGAAGTGACGGAGAAGCAACAGATGACTAAAGAAGAGTTGATTGCAGAGATTCAGGTAACGTTGAGTGATTCTGAAGTTGTGCAGCAACTTCTCCGGAATATCAAGTGCCTTGATTTGAATCGTCGCCAAGCTAATGGCGTCTTCCAATGCAGCAACAGTACAAATGTGATATAAAATATTAGCATGTGAATGCGTGGCTGTTGGATGTGCATGCTCAAGTTTGTGTGTGACTGTCACCCCTCCTCCTCCTCTACAAGAGTCTGATGCAACAGCAGCCTGTATCTGCACCATATGATTCACAACTAATGAACTTATTAGACCTCAAACAATCAATCATGATCCTTTCCCAGTGCAGTATGCTTAATGCAAGTGTGTTTTCTCCCTGCATGTGTTTTATTTGTTGTGTTTTAATTTAAAGGTTAGCAAATTAGCATTCGCAGTTTATCATTTTCATTATCACTAATGATTTTGTCATTGCACCACGCCAGGTATTTTAAAGATCAAGTTTTTCAAAAGGAAAAATTATATATATTTGTATTATGTTATATTTTTATTGACATCACAACAAAGCATTTTTTCCTTTTGAAAAACTTGTGTGTGTGTGTGTGTATATATATATATATATATATATATATATATATATATATATATATATATATATATATATATAATTTATTTATTTATTTATTGTCAGGAATACGGGCAAGTAAAAGTAGTATAAAATGCATGTTGACTTGCATTTCGTTCTTATAAAGGTTTGGGATAAACTTAATAATACCTTGTTGTTTTACATGCCAATTTTGTTTACATGTCTTACAATTTTTTTCCCCAAGAATTATGATGGTTTAGTTGTCCGATCAGCAACCAAAGTTACTGCTGATGTCATCAATGCTGGCAGTAACTTGAAGATCATTGGCCGGGCCGGAACTGGAGTTGACAACGTGGATGTGGATGCAGCGACCAAGAGAGGAATCATTGTCATGAAGTAATGAAGCATGTTGAGTCTTGCTCTGACCTCTATTATATTCTGTGTTTTCAATGCTAAAGCAGGTTGCTCTAGTTTTGCACTCTTCTTTATTCTGTTGTTAAAGGAATAGTTTGCACCAAAAATAAAATCATCATCATTTATTGACTCATGTTATTTTAACTCTGTATAATATATTAGTTTTCTCGTCAAACACGCATCTTAGGAGGTGCTAAAAAGAATGGCTTAGAATTCCTTTCCTAAAAGTTATTTTTTTAATGCTGTTTTTACTGTATTTATTTTATTAGTGAAGAAGGTGATAGCAGCCAGAAAGATGTAATTTTTTTTATTTGTATATTTTTAGCACTCCGAGTGGAAACACAATCAGTGCTGCAGAGCTCACCTGTGCTCTTTTGATGAGCTTGTCAAGGTAAACTTACAAAAGGATTCTTTAATAAAGAACTTCTGTAAAAAAAATGTAAAGGGTTCATATCATGTTTTGAGATAAATAATTACCTGTGTTATGAAATTATTGTAACATTCAGAACTCCGAAGTCACTGATGTCTGATGGTGGGTCTGAAATAGGGAAGAAAATGGTCAAACAATAACTTAATAAACAACATTTTGGCTGCTTTTGTAGAATAAGTGGACCTCAGAGAGAGAAAAAATTAAACATGATATTATCCCTTTAAGTTTGTTAAATTGAGCTTTCACAAGAATTATTTAAGTTATGTTCTGTTCCTATTAAATGCCTTATTAAAAATGTCAAATAATATATTTATTATTATTTTATGCATTTCTTAGACATATTCCCCAGGCTGTCATGTCAATGAAGGATGGAAAATGGGATCGTAAAAAGGTATGCACACTTTTTGTCCTGTGTTTGTGTGGCTGTTGGCAATCACAGGTGGAATATGTACAGGGCATTGCATTATGGGATAGAATATTACATGCAACAAAAATTTTGGCAATCATCAATGCATTCTATGCAGTGGTGTAACTTTGTTTTAAAAAGTGTGTGTGTGTGTGTGTGTGTGTATAAATGAATGAATCACGTGAATATATACATATCCGACTGTTTGACATGTGTCCTTTAATGGTCCATTGGTAGAACTTTTGCCGAGCATGTCAGATGTTCTGGTTCTAATCCGCACTCGTATTGTTTTTTTTTGTTCGTTTTTTTCATCAAAACCGAATATGTTCATCAGTGGTTGTATTATATAGAACAGGGACACGTTTGTGTGCATTTTTGTTGTGTGATTTCACCGGAACAAACAAAGAGTCTCCGAAACAAATTGAAGCGCACGTGCATGTGCGTGAGCCACGACTGTAACAGCGCCACTGATCGCAGGCGGCAACGAGCACTTAGATCACTTGATTTAAAAAAAAACCCACGTATTTCAGCGCTAGATCGCCTCTTATTTAACAAACGAACGAAATGAATGCCCTGCCAGCTGGAGATGTTTTATTTATTTCTGTTGGTACATCCGTGCCGCAAGAGGTTTTAAAAAGTGGTGGGGACAATATCGACCCTGGCAAAAAGTGGTCGGGACATGTCCCACCTCTCCCACCTGCAAATTACGCCCCTGATTCTATGCATACTGAAAGTTTACAAATACTGTACAAAGTATACACTGATGAGCCAAAACATGAGAACCCTGAAGGTGTCCTGTGGTGTCTGGCACCAAGACATTAGCTGCAGAAGTCCTGTAGGTTGTGAGGTGGAGCCGCCGTGGATCGAACTTTGTTGTTCCAGCACATCCCACACATGCTCCGTTGGATTGAGATCTGGGGAATTCGGAGGCCAGGGCAACACCTTGAAATCTTCATCATGTTCCTCAAACCATTCCTGAACAACATGTGGAGTGTGGCAGGATGCATTATCCTGCTGAAAGAGACCACGTCCACCAGGGAACACCATGGTCGTGAAAGGGTGTACATGGTCTGCAACGATGTTTAGGTACGTGGCACGTTTCAAAATTTCATTCAAATGAATGGCTGGACCCAGGGTTTCCCAGCAGAACATTCCCCAGACCATCACACTCCCTCCACCGGCTTGTATTCATCCCACAGTGCATCCTGGTGCCATCACTTTCCCAGGTGAACAGCACACATGCACATGGCTGTCCAGGTGATGTAAAAGAAAACGGGACCCATCACACCAGGCGACCTTCTTCCACTGCTCCAAGGTCGAGGTCTAACACTCGCTTTCGGCAGTGGACAAGGGTCATCATAGGCTCTCTGATTGGTCTGTGGCTACTTAGCCTGTGTGTTGTGACACATTGCTCCTAAAAACATAATTTAAAATGTTATGTCTTGTGTCACAGTAGACCTTCTGTTGGCTTGGACCAGATGAGATAGCCTACATGCGTCCATAAGATTTGGGCACCCAACACCCTGTCACTGGATTGTCCCTCCTCAGGTCACTGTTAGTTAATTCTCACCACTGCTGATCGAGAGCAACCCAGAAGCCTTGCCATTTCATAGATACTCCTTGCCATAACAGTTTGGCCCTTGTCAAAGTCACTCAGATCTTTATTCCTGCCCATTTCTCCAACACATTGATTACGAGAACTGATTGTTTGCTTACCATCTAATCCACCCTATGTGTCCTTGTTCGGATATAATCGACAATATTCGCTTAACCTGTGATTGGTCATACTGTTTTAGCTCATCAGTGTACAAAGTACATACTGCAGAAATAGGACGCCAGTATGCCGTTCCATAGCCATGCTTTCCTGTCTGTGTTAACTCAGTCATCACTAATCAAATGTGATCACTGAATGTGTTGCTTCACATTGTTTTGGTAGAATGGCTGAGAGTTTTGCTAATGATTTTGCAGTTCATGGGTGCAGAGCTGTATGGAAAGGTTCTTGGAATTGTAGGGCTTGGAAGAATCGGCAAAGAGGTGGCATCGAGAATGCAGTCCTTTGGTATGAAGGTGAGATTTTTGTGACCTAAAAATGGACTTGACTTAAATGCAGGCATGTTAGTGATTTTTATCAAATAAATGTATTGTTTTACAAAGATTGAAATTTTTGCATCCCTAATAGACCATTGGGTACGACCCCATCACGCCTCCGGCGGTTTCTGCGGGCTGGGGTGTGGAGCAGATGTCTCTGGAGCAACTGTGGCCCCAGTGTGATTATATCACTGTCCACACTCCACTCATGCCCTCCACCACAGGTACACACAACCAACACAGGACTGTCTTCTTTGCCAGTTTGGTCAGGCTGCACAATTTGAGATTATATATATATATATATATATATATATTATATAATATATATTTTAAATACATACTATAGTTATATAGATAAAATCCCAATTTCATTAAAAAAAACACATCTGTCTTTTCATCCTTCCAATCGATCAGATCCATTAATCAATCCATCCATCCAATCAATCACATCCATTAATTCATCGGTTCAATCACATTCATCCATCCATCCAATGGCTCACATCCATCCATTAATCCATCCATCCACCCAATCAATCACATCCATCCATCCAATGGATCACACCCATCCATCCATCCATCCATCCATTAATCCGCCCATCCATCCATTTTCCAATCAATCAAATCCATCCTTAATCCATCCATCCAATCACGTCCGTCCGTCCGTCCATCCATCCATCCATCCATCAATCCATCCATCCATCCATCCACCCAATCAATCACATCCATCCATCCAATGGATCACACCCATCCATCCATCCATCCATCCACCCAATCAATCACATCCATCCATCCAATGGATCACACCCATCCATCCATCCATCCATTAATCCGCCCATCCATCCATTTTCCAATCAATCAAATCCATCCTTAATCCATCCATCCAATCACGTCCGTCCGTCCATCCATCCATCCATTAATCCATCCATCCACCCAATCAATCACATCCATCCATCCAATGGATCACACCCATCCATCCATCCATTAATCCGTCCATCCATCCATTTTCCAATCAATCAAATCCATCCTTAATCCATCCTTAATCCATCCATCCATCCAATCAATCACATCCAATCAATCAAATCCATCTATCCAATAATCCATCCATCCATCCAATCACATCCATCCATCCATCCATCCAATGGATCATACCCATCCATCCATCCATTAATCCGCCCATCCATCCATTTTCCAATCAATCAAATCCATCCTTAATCCATCCATCCAATCACATCCATCCATCCATCCAATCACGTCCGTCCAGACAGACAGACAGAATTGCCCCAGTGTAAAATCAAACCTTTGATGTCCTACACAGGTCTCCTCAATGACGCCTCATTTGCTAAGTGTAAGAAGGGTGTGAAGGTGGTGAACTGTGCTCGTGGTGGCATCATCGATGAAGCCGCCCTCCTCCGGGCTGTGGAGTCGGGGCAATGTGGAGGAGCGGGACTGGATGTGTTTGTGGAGGTCAGAGCTTGTCTATCACCCAGACTGAGAACTGTTTGAGCTTTTAGCTGCATAAATATAAATAAATAACATTATTTTCAAAAATATTACTAATAATTTTATTTTTGGGGGTTCAGGAGCCTCCAAAGAACCGGGCGCTGGTGAACCACCCCAATGTAATCAGCTGTCCTCATCTGGGAGCCAGCACTAAAGAAGCGCAGGCTCGGTGTGGGAAGGACATCGCCCTGCAGATTGTGGACATGGTTACTGGCAATGCATTAGTGGGAGCTGTGAGTTACACTCAGTTTTACAGTGTCAGAAATTAACTTTATGATGGATATCAATATATTTGATATATTGCCATATTTGCCCTCTGGAACCCCCTGCTTTTTAAGGGGCATTTTGTATATTTTTATGAGGGCTTTTTTTCTCTCTAACCATATAAAATCATAGCAAATTGTCCTTTGTCAAATAGTTCAGTTAAAATAAAAATGTTCAATCTGAACAATTATGAACGAAAAAGTAGCTTTAAATAATGCACCAAGTAATTTATTTTGTAGGACAAAACATGAAAGTCTTCAAGTAATGTTCACCATAGATATTTATTTTCCAAATTCCACAATGGAAAACCTGAAAATATCAAGATTTTGATAATGAAATCCTTGACAAAAGTGTTGTTCAGTTTGTGAGTGAATTTTTATTTTTAGTGAATCCGATGAAACCGATTCGCAAAATGGACTAAAAGATGCATTAGCATATTCCTCTTAATGAATGAGTTTTTAAAAACCCTTATCCAATTAAGACATTTATTTTATGAATAAACAACTCATAAATTGGCAAATGAGAAAGTATCTATAACATAAGAAATTACACACATTACCTCAACTCTTTAGGATATTTACATGGATTAATTTGTTTAAAGCCAGCATGAAATAAAAATTGATAGGTTATTTTGTAAGTGCATGTTATTGATCTTATTGTAGACAATTCATCCATGCATATGCTTTAAAAAAAAATATTTTTAAATCAATTTCATAACTGACATCATAAAATCTTAACATTTTTACTGACCCCAAACTTTTGAATGGTAGTGATTAATGTTACAAAAGCTTTCCATTTCAGATCAATTCTGTTCTTTTGAACTTTCTATTCATCAAAGAATCCTGAAATAAAAATGTAAAAAACTGTTTTCAACATGGATAATAATCATAAATGTTTCTTGAGCATCATATTATAATAATTTCATATTATAATAATTTAAAAAATGTGACACTGAAGACTGGAGTAATGATGATGAAAATTCAGCTTTGATCACAGGAATAAATTACACTTCACTATATTTTCACATAGAAAACCGCTGTTTTAAATTGTAATAATATTTCACAATATTACTGTTTTTTTTTTTTTTTTTATCAAATAATTGCAGCCTTGGTGAGCAGAAGAGACTTCATTTAAAAACATAAAAAATCTTACTGACCCCGAACTTTTGACCGGTAGTGTATATCACAATACAGTAGAACAGATCTGCACTACGTCGGTTACATCTACTTTAATCTGTTGTTTTATTCTCCTCAGGTCAATGCTCAGGTGTTGGTCAGTAGTTTCTCTCCTGACTCTCATCAGTGGATTCGGCTGGGAGAGTCCATGGGCAGAGTGTTGAAGGCCTGCAGCACTTCGAAGAAACCCTACAGCCAGGTCCATGTCACATCACTTGGTAGGACAATTATTAAAGAAATAATTCAGCCAAATATGTTGTCAACTTTGGTTATTAACTCACTCACTAACTGAATGAGTTCTTAAATAGTAAGAAATACTGTTAAATTATTTTAATAACCATTTCATTAACACATGTGGCAGGATTGGATACACAAGATTTACACACACATTATTTACTGTCAGGAGAAGCCCCTCCCATATACATGTGAGGGTTTGCTGTCCGTCAGATATATTTAATGGACTTTTAGAGTAGATATTTCTACTCTTCTGAGAAAAATGGGTTTCTTTTGTGTTTTTTTTTTCTTAAATCAAAATAATCCACATTTACTGTCGTTTTTAAGGTCTTAATATCTTAACCCTGTGTGACCACTGCAGATGTGTAACTGTCTATCTGGATGAATAGGCCTAATTTGCAATTATTAATTTCATATTATTAGATACAAAATCATGTTCTTGCTTTGAAGTTTTCAATTTTAATGTATGGTTTTCGCCATGAAAATAACCAAAGAATCTGGCATCGCTTTAAAAAAACAAAGTAACATTATAACTTTGTCTTGATGAAACAAAGATTATTTTTGCATTTTATAATGATTACCTTTCTGCTGTATTTCAATTAAATAAATTACTCACAAATTAAATAATGACAATTTATATTTCTATCTATTGGCATTAAATTTTATCATCAACCGTGCAAGGATGCCATCTTGTGGCAATATCATACATTTGTATCCATTTTACATACAGTATACATATAAAATGTAAAAATATAGTTTGTTTGTTTATTTTCTGCTGTTCAGGGGAGTCCTTGAAGAAGTCCACTGGGTTTTTGAGCTCAGCAGCTGTAGTTGGTTTGCTCACTGAAGGAGCTCAGAAAGGCCCCAACTTGGTGAATGCACTGCCTCTCGCTGCAGAGACGGGAATTACCGTGAGACAACTTTACAAAACCATGGTTTTAAAATATGTATTTTAGGTTAAAGCACACGTTACGTTAAATCTGTCCCTGTGTCCCAAACCCCCAGATGAAGACGGATCATAAGGACTCGAATGACCGTGAGGCGTGTGTCGTGGAGGTCTCTGTGAACGGCAGTAGCTGTAAGGCGGTTGGCTCGGTGCAGGCTGGGGTTCCTGTGCTGTGTGAGCTGAGTGGAAGTGTGTTTCGACAGCCTGTTCCTCTCAGCGGACACTTGCTGTTCTTCAAGGCCGCCACGTCCACTGAGCTCCTGCTCTCCGTAACCAGTAAAGGCTGATTCACGTTCTGTATACAGTATAGCTTTTAATGGGAAGAACTGAGATGAAAAACTAGCAATATTAGGAATTTTAAAATGATGATTTCCAGGTCAGCTCTAAAATATTGACCAGAAATCGCTCTTTGCATGTAATTTATAGAAAATTACAAGTAATCACAATGTATTGGTCAAAGGCATGAGAACCCTGTTTACTTTTTTTTCCTGGGTAATTTATTTCCACGTCCTGGAATAAATTTATATTATGTTTATTTATATTTACATTTATAATAAATAAATAAATACGTTTTTTTTTTTTTTTGTTACTGAGAGGAAAGCATATTCATCATTTATTGGTTACATATTCATCTAACCATCGCTCTCAGCAGTGTGGGTGTTGAATGTTTGCTAACAGTATATAGCTGCTCACATATTTTACCCGAAAGAGAAGAACGAAAAAGAACTTCGCTGTGAGTGTATCGGGACCTTGAGTTTATTGATGCTTTCCTATCTTCCTCAGGGGTTTTGGCTGCTGCAGGTGTGGAGCTGGAGTTCTTCAGTGCCTCTACTGCCATCAGTGGTGACCAGTGGTACTGCATGGGGATTTCTTCACTGCTGGGGGACATTGGTGCCTTGAAGTCCTTAGTGAAAGAGGCTGCACAGCTCACTGTTTAAATATGTCACTGAACCACTTAACATTCCAGCGTCTAACTGAGTTTCATTACTTGCTGTTTCTCACATTGATCGCAACACTACATTTCCTAAAACAACAGTGTGAAAGTCAAATTTTTACTTTTGTTATTAGTTTACTAAACCATTTCTATTGCAGATATGTGAATGTTTGATTAAAACAATAACCATCAGTGCTTTGCAGTGGATTGTGTCTCTTTTCATACTAAAGGGTTGCCATTTTTGTCTCTAAAGTGTACAAATTATGTTAAATAACTGACGCCAATTTGTACTACTAAAATAGATACTAAACACTGCATTTATTTTTCCCTTTCCCCACCGTTTCTTTCATCATCAGGATGGAGTTTTTGAAACCGTCCCCATCTCTGTTTCTTATGTCATATTAACAAATATGCATTAACAAATAGCACTTTGTTTTAAGTTTCTCTCTCTCTCTCTCATATAGAGTGTGTAGCCTATATGTTTTACTCTATAATGTATTATCAGAATGTCTTTTTTAATATATTGATCACATGTTTTATTTTGGTAATCTTGATGAACATAAAAACAAATTGATCTCATGTTGAGATCAATATGTAATAAATTACTTTAGCTCCTTTTTATTCTCAAATTACTTTTCGAGTAAAATCACAGCCCTTTTTCAGTGTGCTTATCTTTACAGGAAGGTATTATAGATGATGTATACTTATTGCTAATATGATCACTTGACAAAAATATGTCTTCATTAAAT
Source organism: Semotilus atromaculatus (assembly GCA_031834385.1). Classification (NCBI taxonomy): domain Eukaryota; kingdom Metazoa; phylum Chordata; class Actinopteri; order Cypriniformes; family Leuciscidae; genus Semotilus; species Semotilus atromaculatus. Next base: position 39,620,829 of record JAULUF010000055.1, on the reverse strand, counting down.
CCACTTTTGAACACTTTTTAGTTTCACCACTTTGATCACAGTGGTTGCAATGTCGTACTCATCCTAGCAAACAACGGTCCCCTAACATTTGAATATGGTCCTCATTTTTATAGCTAATGTTCCCAGAATATCGCTGAGAGGATGTACACTAACTTAAAAGGCATTTTCTATTTTTTTGGATTTATTATTTTATGACAAACTAATGTTCGAAGAACGTTTCAGGAACCAAACATTGTTAGCTGTTAGCAAACACATTTGGGACTAAAGGGATAGTTCACCCCAAAATGAAAAATCTGTAATTTACTCACCCTGAAGTTTGTCTAAACCTTTAGGAGTTTCTTTCTTCTGCAAAACACAAAATAAGATATTCAAACAGTTACTGGTCCCTCCAATGACTTCCATAGAATGAAAAAAATTACTATGGAAGTCAATGGGGACCAGAAACTGGTTACCAACATTCTCCTAAATATATTATTTTATGTTGCACAGAACAAAGAAACTCATACAGGTTTAGATCAATTTGAGGGCGAGTCAACGTTTTTGTACATTTTTGGGCGATCCCTTTAATGTGTTTATATCTTGAGATTCAATAGGCTATAACGTTACACATTTCAATTATACATGTGAATTGAACTGAAAATATCTTGAGATTGCAGAATGTATTCAATTTACCACTTAATAATAACATGAACAGATTTAAAACCTGAGAACTTTACTTAATAATTAAATCGCTTCTATCAAGCAAGGGGAAAGGCGCTCGCTTCATCGACTTGACCCTCAACACTGTTTCCATGGTAACTGAGTTATTTCTGTCCTTTTAATGTACCCTGTGGACTTAATGGTAGCTGCACACCAATAACTCACCGTCGCTAAGCTACAAACAAACGTTTTTGAGTTAAGAAAGCCGTGAAGCGCTCGGAATGGATTAATTATTGGTGTTCGGCCGCCCTTGGTACTAGTAACGTTAGTTTCCCTCAGGCGTTATTATGCAACGGCTTTAATCCTTATTAGGATTATACACTCAGCAGCACTGCCATGACAACTGAAACGTAAAAGCTAGTATTTTGTCTCAGTTGATTGAAGAATCGATCAAATGGTGGCACTTTGAACATGTCTTTGTAAAGATGGGATGCTTGTGAACATACTGGTGTCGTCACATGGCTGGAGGACGCGGCTGTGTTGAATCACTAGTGGCGGGTGACAGCAGAGTCTCCAGCTATTACACAGATACCAAAATAGGAGCTCGACATTCTCTAGTGGCTGAGGCTAAATACAGGGGCCACATGTCTTATCTGTCCGAGCACAAGTTGCACTGTTGGGGATAAAACTTCTCCAGCGAAGAAAGGACGAGCTGTGTCAGTCAGCAGTCATTACGGGCCAGGTAAGCTTGTATTTACATAGGGGCTAGTTGTCACAAGCTCAGCTTATGAGTTAAAGAGTTAAATTGCATGAAGGCTTGTTTTCATTAGCAGTGCTTTTGTAATAGGTTGCTTGCAAAAACCTAGTTCAAAGGTTCACATGGTTATTATATTTTACTAAAACTTAATAACAAACATGGTTGTTACTTAAATTAATTAGGCTAACTAAAAGCCCTTTATTTTAGCTAAGTTAGTTGTTTTCTCATTTAACGTTAGTTTAACGTTATGTACTATATATTACAGACATATTTTGAAAACAAAAACAAAAAAACAAAACAAAAAAACAATATATCGGTCACCATATCGGCATCGGCCAACATGTTCATTTCTAATGTTATCGTTATCGGCCTATAAGAAAATTTGGTCGATGTATATTAAAGCCGATACATAATGGATTATTTCCTTCAGCTAAGACACTTCAGATGCGCACTGTTCGCCATGATGGTTTTGAATTGCTTGAAATATGACTGAAATCACTTAAAAAAGGAAAACACACAACCAAATTACTAAAATGGCAACTAAAATGAAAACTAATTAAAATTTTAAATAACACTGGTTCAAAATGGTCTTTTATTAGGATTTTTTTTTTTGTGAATCCTGTGTTCATAACTTACATTTCTAAAAATATATTTTTTGTAACTTGAATTTCTAAAAATTATTTTTGTAATATCTGTTAAGTAAACAAGTGAACCCAGGAAAAACAGACTATACACTCAGAAGAGTCAACTAGCCTATGATGAAATGAAAGAAGTTTAACAAAAAGCTGAAATAGAAAAGAGATAGCCTAAATGTCATGCAAACATGCGTTTTAGATGTTGTAATTTTATACAATTGACTAATTACTATTTCCTGGCCAAACCAATTTGATATTTTTTGTTACAACGTTTTGCTTTTTCATAATTGTTTTTTCGTAATTGTTTTACTGTTTGCATTTTGCCAAAAAAGCCAATAATGTTTAATGCCAGGTGTGACAATTTACCCCACATGGTGTGACAAGTAACACTAGGTCAACATGTGTGACAATAAAAAAACACATTTTGATAATAAAGACTTAAATGTTCATACATTACAGACACTAACCTTCAGAAATATTCACTGGAATATTCCCCCAGCGTAACTGCACTGATGTCTGTCCTTATCTATTAAAATTGTACTTTTTACATACATTTTATGCCAATTAATTATATCTTAGCTTAACATTAAACACTACTAAATCTTGCACACACACACACACACACACACACAAAAGCATTTACTTTCCCTCCCTTCTGAATGTCATGGCAAAGCATGCTGGAAAAAAGAAATCCCAGTTCAGTTTTAGTTAAATTTAAGTTTGTCTAAACTAAAAGAAACAAGTTCATAAAACTCAAAACACTGAAACAGTTCAGATGAATTAAAATGTGTCAGCTTTGTGAACTCAAAAGAAAAAGGTTCTAAATACTCATAAAACTAATTAATTTCATTTATTCAATCTATTCAAACCAATTAATTATTTTGTGCATTAGGGTTTACAGTGTTGAAAAAAATCATCTCTTTTCAGTTGCAATGTCAGGAAAAGTTCAAAGCGGCTACTCGTATGAGTTCTGCGACGCTTCACATTCATCAGAAGTGCTGGAAGCTCTTCACGAGTTCCACAGCAGCGGTTTGTTCACGGACATCACCCTGCAGTCTTCATCCGGACAGCTCTTCCACTGCCACAAGGCTGTCCTATCAGCCCGCAGCTCCTATTTCAAGGTAATGTTCACCTTAGACATGAGAGAACGTCTGAATGACACCATCAACCTACCTTGCATAGACGGGGAGATTCTGGGTGCTTTGGTGACTTACGTCTACACTTCAAAGATCAGCATAACCCAGAGCAACGTTCAAAGTCTCCTGGAGGCCGCAGACCTGTTGCAGCTCATCTCGCTCAAGAAAGCCTGCGAGAACTTCTTGATTCGTCTGCTGGACGTCGACAACTGTCTCGGGATGCACTCGTTCGCCGAGCTTCACGTGTGCTCTGCACTGGAGCGCGCGGCTTTGAGGATCATACTGAGCCGCTTTGAGGAACTCACACTTCAGGAGGAGTTCCTAGAGGTGGATTTCCAAAAACTTGTGGTGATTTTAGCAACTGAAAACCTTAATGTGTGGAAAGAGGGGACGTTATTGGACGCTGTGGTGAAATGGGTCTCCCATGACGCGGATCCTAGAATAGACCATCTGAAAGAGCTTCTCAACTGCATCCATCTCGACGTGAATGACGTGTACCTCAAAACTGCTTTGGATCTACGCAAACAATGCTTTGAGAGTAAATTGCGATCTCTAATTCTAACCTCCTTGAAGCCAAGCAAAGGTTTCTCGCACTGCTGCAAAAAACTAACATGCAGCTTGTATGTTATTGGTGGATATTACTGGCATCCATTGTGTGAAGTCCACATGTGGGACCCTGTTTCCAACACGTGGGTTCAGGGCAAAGACATGCCTGACTATGCAAGAGAGAGTTATAGTGTGGTACTTCAAGGCCCTGAAATCTATGTGACCGGAGGATACAGGACAGAGACTGTAGATGCTTTAGACACCGTGTGGATTTATAACACAGACTCGGATGAATGGACAGAAGGATGTCCGATGATCACAGCCAGATATTACCACTGCTCCGTGGCGTTACGGGGGGGCATATATGTCATAGGTGGATATACGGCAGGAGCTCCTACACGAGAAACTGAATTCTATGACCCCTTGAAGAAGACATGGTTCCCTGTGGCTGATATGATACAAGGTATGAGGAATTCAAGTTGTGTCCCAAATGACTCACCATACCAATATTATGTATTTAACTGTGTAGTGTATGAATTTAATAAGGTTATTTTGTCATCGAACATCAGTCTTTTGAACATCAGGTCCTTTGCAATGGTTCATGTGTTACATAATGAAATCAGAAACCATGGTATGATATAAAACATTAGCATTTAAACACAGATTATTAAGTTTCTTTAGTACATTTCTGGCAAAATATACAGACATACACTACTGTTTAAAAGTTTTGTTCAGCAAGGAAACATTAAAAATGTAGCTATCCATTAAAATCAGTTATAAAGTTAAAAAAAAAAATTCATATAAATGCTGCTCTTTTGAAAATTCTATTATATTATATCTACTATCAAAGAATCCTGATAAAAATGTATCACAGTTTTCACAAAAATATGTAGGGCAGCTTTTCACAACGATTTCAGCTAATAAAAGACAGTTTAAACGGCACCTATTATGGCATTTATTGTTTTGTGAGTCCCCAACAACAGTTTTACAAGCATGCAATGACAAAAAACACTTTTGTTGTTTTATAATATGCATTTATTTTTACCTGATTTGCTCAGTGACTCCCATATGAATCGTTTAGAGAGTCATTTTTCCAAACCCCGCCTTTGCGCGACGCTAATCTGCGGTGATTGGTCAGATGACCCAGTCAGTTGGTTAACACGGAGTCAACAACCAGTCAGTTGGTTAACACGGGGTACAGTGTACAATGCTTTTATCAATTACACTGTGTTATAATAATGATTATAGTGCACAGCTTTGTAGTAAAAAAATTCAAAATAAGAGAAGGAGTTATGTTAGCGACCACAGCCCAAAGTTCAGTGGTAAAAGGACATTCAGTCTTTGTTTGCGTTAGCCCATTGCATAAACATATTGATAATGCAGTACTACGAGGTATTGCTCTAATCTTGTTTTTTTACTTTAAAGGTGTGGGAAATGCAACCTCTTGCGTGGTGAATGAAAGAATCTATGTAACTGGAGGGCATTATGGATACAGAGGAACCTGCACTTACGAGAAGATTCAAACTTACCGGCCAGATATTAACGAGTGGAGCGTCACAACGATATGTCCACATCCTGGTGAGCCACCTACGTTTGTATCAGATGAGCCAAAATGTATTCTCCACCACAGGCTCTAAGGCAGCATCCAAACAGAAATTAGTCCATCTGGTTTCTCTCATAATGATGTACCTGCCCATATTTAACCTTCTTCACCATCCCTTATCATTTGAAAACTCATCAAAACTCTTTGCTTTCAGAGTACGGTCTTTGCTCAGTCTCCTTAAACAATAAGCTTTATCTGGTCGGCGGTCAGACCACCATCACAGATAGCTACGACCCAGAGCAAGATGAATGGAGACAGATGTGTGCGATGAAGGAGAGGAGGATGGAGTGTGGATCGGCCGTTATAAACGGGTGCATCTATGTAGCTGGAGGGTATTCATACTCTAAGGGGACGTATTTGCAGAGTATAGAAAGATACGACCCTGAGATGGACTGCTGGGAGATCGTGGGGAACCTCCCATCGGCCGCACGTTCACACGGCTGCGTTTGTGTGTTCAGCGTGTGAAATCACTACACAATCACAATCACATCCAGTGGGGTCTAAAAGTCTAAGACCAGACCACATGTATTTGTTTAAACCTGAATATAAATAGTTTGAGTAATGTCGTAAAAGGAATAAGCAGCACTTCAGGTTCTGAATTTCTAAAGGTCACAAATCAAATTAGAAAGTTATGACCTGCTGCAAACGAGATGTATAACCAGACAGCAGCTTCTGGCAGCGTTTATGAGGAATCTAAGCCCATTCCTCATGAGCAATGGCCTCCAGTTCAGTAATATTCTTGGGTTTGCATGCTGAAACCACCTTCTTCAAATCCTACTGGAGATTTTCTATTAGGTTCAAGTCAGGTGACTGTTCAGTGAAAAGTTCTTTCTTGTGCTTTTGGGTCAGTAGTGGTGTACGTCTTTGAGTTCTGTCATGGAAACCATCTGTGTTTAGTACGCGCATTACTGAAAACCTCAGTGCCTGTTGCCACCAAGTCTTGCTGCAGGTCTTTTGCAGTCACTCGAGGGTTTTTCTGAACCGGTCTTCTCAGAAATCTGGTTGCAGCCGTTGATAGCTTCCTTTTCTGCTCCATCCAGGTAGTGTAACCACTGTTCCTTTAACTTTAAACTTGTGAACTGTACTTTCAACGGTGTCTCTAGGAACATTTAGTGCCTTCGCTATCTTTGTGTATCCTGTTCCTTCTTTGTGAAGGGCGATGATATCTTCTTAACATTTCGGTCCATTCTTTTGACTTATTTTTAAGTCATATTTCTAACATGCAGTTAAACGTGACACTCAACAAACCTAGCCAGTTCAGATATTTCATGTGTTCTAGCTCAAGCACACCTGGTGCAACTAATGAAGCCCTTGCTAAGTAGCATCAGGTGTGCTTGAGACAACACCTTTTTTTGCAGATTTGTGCTGTTGTGAGGAATTCTATTCAGGGTGTTGAATCATTTTGAGACTGCAGAAGTCATTTAAAGTTGCATTTTCAGTTGAATTCGGGAAAACCACTGTTGTGTTGAGCTATTTCAATTAGTGTTGTTGTTTGATTTGTTCATTGCAAACAGCTGTTACAGTCTGTAAATTTTGCCAATAAACCTGATTTGCAATGGGGGTTGAATAATTTTAATTAAACCTGCATATTTATTATTATAGTTATCGTGCTTGGTGTGAACGGGTCTTAAATCCTTTTTCAGTTTCGATTTATAACTTATATTGTTACCCTGAAAATCTCAGACTTTTGAACCCCACTATATAAAATTATAAACTTGTGAATGATGTCACTATATTATATTTGTTCAACATGTGAAGTCACTGATAATGTGTGAGAAACGGTTTGTCTGTTATCTGTGCTGGAAGATAAAGGGCTGTTTCTAAATATTTACTAAAGTGCACACTAGATTACAGCACTTCACTTTTTGCACAGTGACTTTATAATATTTTGCAACTAAAAAAACAAAACTGTACTGGTATTTCAAACATGATTTAAGTGTATTTATTTCTTAATCAGTATTTATTTACATGATTTTGAATTTGTAATACAATTGTGAACCCAGGATTTTACTAAAAAAGTGTAAATGTGTATTTTATTGTGTTTTTTTTAGTCATTGTGATGATGATGTTCAACTGTTAATGCTGCCAAAAATGTGAAAAGCACAAATGTAAATAAAGTTTCAACAATAGTGTGTTTGTAAATCCTACAGGTGTGATGGAATTTCGGTGGTACCCACCAAAAATGATACAGTATGTAAATGTATAAAATTTATTTTGTACAACTGTGAAAAACCCTACTAAAATGTTGCAAAGCAACACAAACTGCTTTTTCCCCAACGCCTTTATGTTGGAGTGAACCGAATGAAGTCCACTTGAATATCAACCTACAATAATCAGATAAAAAAAAAATATATAAGCAGTTTATCATGGTAAAGTCTGAAAAAGTGTGTCAACATGTTGCCAGTGCAATAATTCTTTTTTTGTGGCAGTGTAAAATGTGAAAATGAAACTTCTCAACTCGAAACATGGACTTACCGACTTCTTTTTGTGGAACTTATAAGATGCTGGCAGGTCATATCTGAGCTCTGTATACAACAACAGTTCAGGATAATAAAATAAAAAAAACTTATTATTATGACAGACGTTATAGCTTATTACAACCTAAAGGTATTGCACAAACTCCTGCATGCTCTTGAAGTTATACAACAAAACAATAAAACCTACACTACCGTTCAAAAGTTTAGAATTGGTAAGATTTTTTTTAAATGTTTTTGAAAGAATCTCTTGCAAGGCTGCAGTTACTTGATCAAAATACAGTAAAAACAGTAATATTGTGAAATATTATAACTATTTGAATTCTATTTGAATACGATTTAAAATGTAATTTATTCCTGTTATGCAAAGCTGAATTTTCAGCATTATTATTTCAGTCTTCAGTGTCACATGATCCTTTAGAAATCATTCTGATATGATGAATTGCTGCTCAAGAAACATGTATTATTATTATCAATGTTGAGAACAGTTGCGCAGCTTAATATTTGTGTGGAAACCGTGCTACATTTTTTTCCAGGATTCTTCTTTTGAAAGTCCAAAAGAAGCATTTATTTGAAATAACAACTTTTGTCAAAATGTAAAAGTCTTTACTGTCACTTTTGATCCATTTAATGCATCCTTGATGAATATAATAATTTCTTTCAAATAAAGTCTTTCTGAACCAGTAGTGTGTAGTATGCTTATAGGTGTAGTACATTTTACCTGCAATGACTTCCATTTTCACTTTCCAGTCATTTGCTTTCTTCTGAATGTGCTGCACAAAATTGCAATTCAATTGTAATTTATGTTTTCTCATGTATAGAGCTGCTAAATTCTGACACAATGGGGTAACTTACATCTCGTGTTGAGGTCTTGTGAAGGGAATACACTGCTGTACTTGCCATAGAAATCGCTGCCTGCAGGAACTGCATGTCAATACCTAAGGGTTGTACATGGATGTATAAGTTAATGTGAAGTCAAGCATTGCATTGGCAGAGGATAAGCTGACTCTTACCCTGGTTGTGCTTTGTGCCAAATGGCGGGTTCATGATGACCGTGTCAAACTTCTTGCCGTAAGAGGATCCGATTGAGCACACGTCACACTGGACCACATCAATGTTTGACAATTCAAAGTCCTCAACATTTCCTTTGAATATATCCAAGGCATCATCGTCGATGTCAAATCCAACACACAGTCTTGTAAGGAAAGATTACAGTTAAGTTGATTCATATGATTTTTAAAATAAAGTAATTTTAGGCCATGGAGAGAAAGATGGAGTTGGTGTTACCCAGCATCAAGGACTGCAGCTCCAATAGACAGAACTCCACATCCACAGCCCAGGTCTGCAACTAGTTTATTCTGTATGTCATCAAATGTGTTGTGGATGGTGTACAACATGCAGCCTACAGACAAAAGCACATAGGAGAACTGAATGCAGGGCTCAACATTAACGATTGTCCGGGACAAGTGGATTTTTTGAAGGGGCGAGTGAAAGAGCGTCAAGGCTTCTTATGGGGAAAAGAAAAGTAAAGGTAATTGCGACTTTTGGTAACACTTTATTTTGATGGTCCCTTTTGAACGTGCTATTGACTATTAACTCTGCAACTATATGTCAACTAACTCTCATTGGAGTATTAGTAGTCTGTCTGTTTAATATCTGCAAAAATACTTTATTGTGATGATCCTCCAACAGACACTCTACTGACTATAAGTCATTTTGCAACTACATGTCAACTTAATCTAACCCTACCAGTCTATTAATACTCACTTGACACTCTAATGAGAGTTAGTAGACATGTAGGAGCAACCTTACTTATAGTCAACAGAATGTGTTAAAGGGACCATCCAAATAAAGTGAACCCCGACTTTTTAGCAGAATTGAGCTTTTAACGCACAATTCTGTCAGAATTTGGTCTTAAAATTGTGTGAATTGAAATATGAACTCCAAGAATTGCGAGACATTAATTAATAATTATTATATCAACAATAATTAAATCTCGAAATTCCGAGATATAAATTTGAATCCAGTGATCCAGCTCTCAGATTTCATCTAAATAAAACCTTATAGTTCCTTACAGTCTCTCACTTCTGCTGAAATGGATCACACATTTTTATGACATCACCCCAGACTTCAGACAAACGTGATGCGAATATAGCATGGTTTGCTAGGTGAATAAACACATACACACACACATATACATACATATATACACACACACGTTTATTCACCTGACACTAGCAGACCACATCCATACATTCACAAATACCTATCTTACATTAATTAAAAGTGTCATTATTGAGTCTATATAACAAAAAATACATAATCCTCACCCGCTATATGAGGACTGGTGGGGTACTGCTCCAGGAGTATTTTGGGCTCCTCAAATCCATCCACCTGCTGAAGGCAGCTCTCCAGCTCTTTAAGCTTCATAACTTACATCAGATGATCAGTTAATCCAGCTCATATCAGTCAGCCTGTTTGTATTGGTATATGTAATGCTAATGTTAATCGGATGAGGAACGTTGACTCACTGACTCTCTTAACTGGAGCGCCTAATGATCATGATGTCGTGACTGATCACTGATGTGTTACAGGGATCTTGCGATGTCACCTAATTATATATGGTGATTTTCCTCAAGTGGAGAGTTCACACAGTGGATCGCATTGATATGAAAACATGTAGTGCACTTACATGTGTTTTTCTTTTCTTCTTCTGCAAGATTATCTTGCCGGTCGAGCAAATTAGCGCCATCTGCTGGATGATTACTACCACGCGGCACAGTCATTATGTTAAGTCAATATACTGTAGTTTTTATATCACATGATCATTATTAACGGAACATAGAATAAAAAAAATAAATAAAAAAAATAAACTTGTCATTTCCCCAGTAGCCTACTATATACACACTTACAACTACCATGAAAAAAAATGTACAAGAAAAAATAAAAAACAAATATTTCTTCTTTATTTTCCAAATTGATGTTTAAAACAAAATGTAAAATATTTTGATTTGACAGTTGTTTTCAAGTGTAAACTAAAGAGCTTCTAGCTATGCCTGAATGGCTCCTTATTCCTGTAGTGCAGTTTCTTGGCCATTTTTGTAGTTCTGTCCAGTTCTAAGTGCAGCTGTTTCAGTTGCTGAACTTGGAACAGTAATATAGCCTATATAATACTACTAATACAAATATCAGTATGCATTAGCAATCAGTTCTGCAATACTATGTGGTTTTTGGTTAGTTTGTGGTAGGAAGGTAGGAAGCGTGTGCGTTCAAGTCACTTTCGTCGGAGTAAGATGGCAGTGTACTTTCTCTTAATTAATTACACAAAAATAGAGCAAGTTTCTTAAACTCTAGTTCTAGAAAATGAAGAACAAAGAAATATGCACCAGGTGTGCTTTGGTTTTTTTATGTGCTGCTGGCAACATTTATCGTTACATAGGCTATTACATTGTTATAGCCTATTATAGGCCTAATGCCATTATATTCTGTGCAGGCAATTAGCTTACTTTGCTGTAAATAGAAAAGTCTAGCAATATCACTGCTATACCTTTCTCAGTGATACGCCCTCTATACGCCCCCAACTCGTAAAGATCGGGGCTTAAAGAAAATCCCGAGCTTCCCACTCGTATGTACGACATTGTGGTGGCGTTCATGTCCGCTCAACTCGTATACGATGTAGCCTACGAGATGACTTGAACACACCAATAGGCCTACAAGAGACGGAACGATACGGCAAAGTTATTTTTCGTTCTTTGTTTAGAAGTAAAAAGAAGTTGTAAATACCTTTGCAGCAATACTGTTAGCAAACATCCAAAAGCCGTCCAGGCTGCAGAGAGCGACGATGAATAGATCGCCTATGTAAATGTAGGCTAGTGTTGCGCGCTTTCCTCTCAATAAAATAAAACCAGAACAAAAATGACAGCGGTGAGAAAGCGACAGTTAAGTTCAGTTCACCACCATGCCGACAGATGAGGTAATAAAATTACACTTATGATAGTTTGATAAAGGCCTATATATTTGAGACTATAAGCAGTCGTCTCCACATCAACGTTCCCTATAATCTACCTGGGTCGTCTCCACATCAACGATGTCATTAGGCTACGGGTCGCAGTAATGACAGACAGACTTCAGCAAATGTCCTCTAAATGCTTTAATTACGGCCGGGAGATCTTCCCGAGCAGTTCTCAGAGAATCTCTCCAAAGAAGTACGGCCGGAGGATCTCAGACAATTTTCAGAGAGAATCCCACCGAAAACACAGATGTTTTTATAGAAAAGGGGTATGGCAAAATGCAGTGATGGGAATAACGGCGTTGTTACTAACGGCATTACTTTTTCCAGTAACGAGTAGCCTAATCTAATTGATTACTCTTCTCATCTTAATAACGCCGTTACCGTTATTGCCAAAAAATGCGGCACGTTACTATATAACTGATGAAGCTGAGTCATTGTAAGCCAATCAGAGGTAGAGTTGGGCGGGTGTTCGAAAGCACGCATAGTAGTGATGGGCATTCGGCTCTTTTGACTCAGCTCACTGAAAAGAGCCGGGTCTTTTGGCTCACAAACGGCTCTGACTATAATATTTCAATTTTTATTACATCATTATTTAATTTCTATAGGCTAAATTTGTAAAAATAGAGTCGGCTCTTCAGATATGTGAGCCAGCTCCCGACGTTCACCTCGCGAATCGCGAACGACCCATCAAAAGCTCATTCGCGAACGAGTCGATCCATCATCACTAATGCTCATTCGCGAACGACCCATCATCAGGGCTCATGAATTGCGAACGACCCATCATAACGTATTGTCGTACAGGACAGGACACACAAGGAACAACACAAGCCAGTCAGTCAACGAGAGACAGGTATGGCGACGAGCCCAAATAATCCAAAAGTAGCCTTCTCTAAATGGAAGTATAGACATTACCTTTTCCTTCAAGAAATTAAAGGAACGAATCTGATTGGAGGCTAGTCTCACTTTGTCCCACAGCAAAACATTTTTTTTAGATGTGTGTACAATGTTTCATGATCAATAAATAATTGAACATGCACATATATTTTAAGTTCAGTTAAAGAGGGGTAGAGGTGGGGTCACATTTGAGCATTTAAAATTGAATTTTACTTGAAAGTAACACAATAGTTACTTTCTTAAGTATAGTTACTTTTAAAATTTGTAACTTAGTAACTAATTTAGTTACTTTTTGGAAGAAGTAACTAGTAACTGTAACTACCGGTAATTACTTTTTAAAAGTAACTTGCCCAACACTGGCAAAATGACATGATACATTAGACATAATTTTCCTCATTTGAAATTACATAAATTTCCTCAATTTAAATTTGATTGGTTCTTCATATGCAAACTCTTCTGTTATGTAAGAGTAAACTCTGTTTTCTTCATTACTTCATAATCACAAGTTTTCAAACCTAGACAATTGTCTAGTTTAATTTCCCATATTTGTTATTTATTCACACACACACTTAAAGTCCCAAGTTTTCTCCAAAGAGTTTGGAAACATTTAAAAGCATATGAATGTTGTTCCTGCAATAAAAACAAATGTTAGTTAATTATTTAAAGTTGATTAATTAAAAAATCCACCACAGTAGCCTACAGCAGAACAAGCTGTAAGCTGTCAGTCAGAAACTGTGATGCACTAATGGTTTATCAGAGCTCCGCGCTTTCACTGACTTTAATTCTCACACTTTAAATAGTATTTTTAGAACTCCTAACTGAATAAAACCAGCTGTGTTACAACGAATGATTACCTCAAAATGTAGATCTGTACAGTATATGCAGATATGAGGTACTTTATCTGAATGAAATGATTACACCTCTCTCACTTTTGCTCACGTGCCAGCGATAACCCTTTGCGTGCCAGTGTTGGCACATAGGTTGCTGACCCATTCGGCCCCTGTTGATACTGATTAACTAGAATTTTGAAGGTGAATGCCCCGTGCCTTTTAAAGCTTTTTGGATGAACCTTCACTTATAAATAGATGTTGACAGACATGCATAGCAAGGACAAAGGCTGTGCTTGCAGTTGGATGATTTGCACTATTACACAGATTTTCCATTATACACAATGATGGGTGAGACATTTTTTTTTCTCTTGAAAAGATGCAGTCTCTCTTATTGTGATTCAGGTTTATATTGCTGTATAATATTTGAATGTTTCCCTATTGAAATACATGGGTCCTGTATAAATTAGAGCTGTCAATAATGTTAATGCAATTAATTTCATGGTTTTATATGCTGAAATTTGCCTCTACATACAGCATTTCCTATAATAGTTTCAATGGGTATAGTTTCTTTAAAAAAACAACAAAAAAAACAGTACCTGTCATGTACTGCTCCGAGACAAAGGTTGAGGATCCAAATTCAGTAGGCCTATTTATTGAAAGGGTAATCCACAATCGTAGCCGAAAACAGGCAAAGGTCATAAACACCGGGTAATCAGTCTAACCAATAACAAACACAACAAGGCAGGGAACACGGGCAAAAAATGTATCCATGGAACAGGCAAGAAATCCAAGAACCAAGAGACATGAAACCAAGGAGAATGCTCGGAACTGCAGTGTAACACTAAACATACAAGACTTCGCAGATAATGAATGAGAAAACCAGGTTTATATGAGGTGAGTAAACAAAATAATGAGACACAGGGGAATGTGATAATGGATGAAAAGTCCGGGCAGTGAGTTATGGGAGATGTAGTTTGTGAAGGAATGACAATAGTCTGATGTGGAGTGCCCATCTATTTACATTTCGTTTTTATCTTTTCTTTCCCTACAGGTACTACGAATGGACAGGTTTCTCAGGTGCTTGGGGCAATCATGCTAACCCTCCTTCTGACGACTGTTCCAGTTGTTCAGAGCGGGAAGGTTCTTGTCTGTCCTGTCGGTGGCAGTCACTGGGTCAACATGAACATCTTGGTTGAAGCACTTCATGCCAAAGGTCACAATGTTACAGTCATTCGGATAGAAGGCAGCTACATCAAAGAATTCTCACCTCACTACACATCAATCAATCTCAAGTGTGAAAGAGTGTTTAGTGAAGAACTCCTCGAGACATTTGCATCCACACTACTGGGAATTATTAGGGAGGATTCGATTTGGGCTCGTCTGAAGCTGGAGATAATTATGTGGAAAAGTTTTTTATGGTTGGTTGAAGAAGAAAAGAAGATAATAATCAACATGTTTGAAGACCAGCAGCTAATGCAGTCCTTAAAAGATGCCAAATATGATATGATTCTAACAGATCCAGCCACGTTTAGAGGTGTTTTATTGGGTCATTATCTTAAACTGCCCATTGTCTACAATGTCCGTTGGACAGATTACAGTGAGGCTCATTTTGTAATAGCTCCTTCACCACTTTCTTATGTTCCTGCTTCAATGCTGGAGTTATCAGACCGCATGAGTTTCTTGGAAAGAGTGAAGAATGTTGTGATGTACATCATCCCAGAAATACAGCTAGCTATCCTGATTTCTCCAACTTATAATGCACTTTGTGAACGGTTCATTGGCCCAGGAACATCCTACTTATCTTTACTTCAGGGTGCTGATCTGTGGCTCCATAGAGCTGATTTTATTTTTGAATTCCCGCGTCCCACTATGCCAAACATTATCTACATTGGTGGTTTTCAGTGCAAGCCATCAAAGCCTCTTCCACAAGACCTGGAGGACTTTGTGGAGAGCTCTGGTGAGCATGGTGTCATTATCATGTCTCTGGGCACTCTCTTCGGTCAGCTTCCTGATGATTTAGCTGAGGCAATTGCTGAAGCTTTTGCAGAACTTCCACAGAAGATCATCTGGAGGTACAAAGGAAAGAGACCATCTACACTAGGGAACAATACCTTATTGATGGACTGGATGCCTCAGAATGATCTTCTGGGTCATCCTAAGACCAGAGCCTTTGTGACACATGGAGGAACCAATGGAGTTCAAGAAGCCATCTACCACGGCGTGCCAATCATTGGACTTGGGCTGATTTTTGACCAGCCTTCTAATCTTTTAAAAATGAGAGTAAAGGGTGTAGGCAAGAATATAGACTTTGCCACAGTGGATAAAGACTCCTTTCTTAAAACTGTTAAAGAGGTTCTTTATGAGCCCTCTTATCGGGAGAACATGCAGAGGCTCTCAAGACTTCACAAGGACGTCCCAGTGAAGCCTCTGGACTATGCCATCTTCTGGATTGAGTTTGTTATGAGGCACAAAGGTGCCGCTCACTTGCACACAGAGTCTCATAAAATGCCCTGGTACTCTTACCACTCTGTTGATGTCATTCTGTTCCTGCTTTCTGCTGTAGCACTTATAATCCTGATCATATATATGGTTATCAAGTATTTCTGCTGCAGAATGTGGATGAGAAAAACAAAAAACAAGCTACAGTGATGAGGATGAGGTCTTAGAATTTGCATTTCTTGCATTACTTTCCTAGTTGACTGTTTGTCTATCGCTGCTAATCATCTATCGCAGCTATTCTCCAAATGCACCTAATAACAAGAATACTTGGGGAAATATGAAGAGTTCAGATGCAAAAGCCTCTAAGTGCCATTTGAAATTTTCTTCTAGAATGATAATTTTGATCAAGCTTGTATATTTAAGTTCAGTAATTTCACTTAAATGACAATTAATAGGTAATCTTCATTGCCATTTAAGTGAAATTACTGAACTTAAATATACAAGCTTGATAAAAATTATCATTCTAGAAGAAAATTTCAAATGGCACTTAGAGGCTTTTGCATCTGAACTCTTCATACATATATATTTGGAAAATAATTAATATTTTACTACCTGTTCAGTTAGCTGTATGTGCATTCTTGACAGTTTGTTATACCTTTTCTTTCCCAAAAAGCATTTTTCGGAAATGGAAAACAACAAACACTTTTCATTACTTGACCTCGTTTCTCTAAAGCTGCTTTGAAACGATGTGTATTGTGAAAAGCGCTATACAAATACATGTGAATAGAATTGAATAGTAAACATGTCTTATTCTGAATGACTCAAGCAGTGACATTTCCATTGGTAACCTGTGATTGTGAGTATGCTCAAGAGTGATGGATTTCTCCAGTTTATGATTCACATCTATGACCTTTGTGTTAGCAGCCCAGATTTTGATATGCCCTAAAGCAGGCTTTTCTAGTAGGCTACAAGAATATCACTTAACTTGTTTGTGCTTTGTCAGTCTCAACTTGACACAGTTAAAATGTCGTTACAAAAAAAGAATGACACTCTCTACTGTTATTAATTCATTGCAGTATCATGTGTTGCATGATTTTAAAAATATTAAACATATGAATATGTGGTTCAGGCAATATGTGCATATGTACTCTGATTATCTTCACTATAAAATTTATTTTGTACAACAGTGAAAAACCCTACTAAAATGTTGCAAAGCAACAGAAACTGCTTTTTCCCCAACGCCTTTATGTTGGAGTGAACCGAATGAAGTCCACGTGAATATCAACCTACAATAATCAGATGAAAAAAATAATATATATAAGCAGTTTATCATGGTAAAGTCTGAAAAAGTGTGTCAACATGTTGCCAGTGCAATAATTATTTTTTTGTGGCAGTGTAAAATGTGCAAATTAAACTTCTCAACTCAAAACATGGACTTACCGACTTCTTTTTGTGGAACTTATAAGATGCTGGCAGGTCATATCTGAGCTCTGTATACAACAGCAGTTCAGGATAATAAAATAAAAAAAACATTATGACAGACGTTTTAGCTTATTACAACCTACAGGTATTGCACAAACTCCTGCATGCGTCTTGAAGTTATAAAACAAAACAATAAAACCTACACTACCGTTCAAAAGTTTGGAATTGGTACGATTTTTTAAAATGTTTTGGAAAGAATCTCTTGCATACCAAGGCAGTTACTCAAAATACAGTAAAAACAGTAATATTGTGAAATATTATAAAAATTTGAAATAACTATTTTCTATTTGAATACGATTTAAAATGTAATTTATTCCTGTTATGCAAAGCTGAATTTTCAGCATTATTATTTCAGTCTTCAGTGTCACATGATCCTTTAGAAATCATTCTGATATGATGAATTGCTGCTCAAGAAACATGTATTATTATTATTATCAATGTTGAGAACAGTTGCGCAGCTTAATATTTGTGTGGAAACCGTGCTACATTTTTTTCCAGGATTCTTCTTTTGAAAGTCCAAAAGAAGCATTTATTTGAAATAACAACTTTTGTAAAAATGTAAAAGTCTTTACTGTCACTTTTGATCCATTTAATGCATCCTTGATGAATATAAGTAATCATTTCTTTAAAATAAAGTCTTTCTGAACCAGTAGTGTGTAGTATGCTTATAGGTGTAGTACATTTTACCTGCAATGACTTCCATTTTCACTTTCCAGTCATTTGCTTTCTTCTGAATGTGCTGCACAAAATTGCAATTCAATTGTAATTTATGTTTTCTCATGTATAGAGCTGCTAAATTCTGACACAATGGGGTAACTTACATCTCGTGTTGAGGTCTTGTGAAGGGAATACACTGCTGTACTTGCCATAGAAATCGCTGCCTGCAGGAACTGCATGTCAATACCTAAGGGTTGTACATGGATGTATAAGTTAATGTGAAGTCAAGCATTGCATTGGCAGAGGATAAGCTGACTCTTACCCTGGTTGTGCTTTGTGCCAAATGGCGGGTTCATGATGACCGTGTCAAACCTCTTGCCGTAAGAGGCAACACACAGTCTTGTAAGGAAAGATTACAGTTAAGTTGATTCATATGATTTTTAAAATAAAGTAATTTTAGGCCATGGAGAGAAAGATGGAGTTGGTGTTACCCAGCATCGCAACAACGGCGCATGTTCTACTGCGTCTGTACTGCTTGCCTTATGTTCCACTCACGGTGTGTGTTTGTAGTTGTCTTCGGTTTGCGTGGTTAGTATTAGTATATATCGCTATGGGTGAACTACACAAAACTATTTGGATTATACATGTCTTTCTTGTATCATCACCTACAACAGTTACGCATTACTACCAGAGGTACACGGCAAAAAGGGACTCACCTATTCCAGGGAAGTCCTGCTCCAACTCCGGTCCTCTGTGTCCCGGGGTATTAAACCATCAAGTGTCCTTCCCATCGAAATAAGAATGAGGAAAAGGGGGAAGAGAGGTGGGGTGCGCTGCAGGTTGAGAAAGCGACCCTTCAAACCCCCTCTCCCATCAATCATCCCGTTTAATGTGCAGTCTCTCCGAAACAAGATGGACATACTCCACGCAAAATGTCTGGCGGAGAGAACCTTCAAAGAAGCATGCATCATCGCCCTGACTGAAACCTGGCTTGACAAGGCTGTTCCAGACTCAGAGGTAGATCTCGACAACTTCACCGTCTTCAGGACAGATCGGACGAAGGAGTCAGGCAAGGAGAGAGGCGGAGGGGTCTGCATGTTCATAAACAACAGATGGTGTAACAACATTAAGGTCCACAACAAGGTTTGTACCCCCCACATGGAAATGATGACATTGTCCCTCCGTCCGTTCCACCTTCCGAGGGAATTTCCGGCGGTTGTCATCTGCTGTGTTTACATCCCTCCCAGTGCCAACACCAAGGCTGCAGCCGAGCTAGTAGCCGATAACACTAACTACATGCAAGAGAAATATCCAGAAGCCCCAGTGTTCATTGTTGGTGATTTTAACAGTTGCAGACTCAACAGTGTGCTGCCTTCATTTCAGCAATATGTGGACATTCCGACAAGGTGAGAAAATATTCTTGACCTCTGTTATGGCAATATTTCAGACGCATACATCTCAAAGGCTTACCCTCCGCTCGGCTTTGCGGACCACAATGTTATTTGTTTACTTCCGCGTTATAGACCGGTACTGAAAAGTAACAAGCCACAAGTCTATAGTGTCAACCAGTGGTCGGAGGACGCAATTACTCAATTACAAGGCTCACTGGACTGTACGGACTGGGACATTTTTGATGGCAACCTTGATACGAGATTATATCAAATTCTGCATCACAATGACCATACCAGTTAAGACCTTCAAAAAATATCCAAACCCTGGATAAATAATTGTATTAAGTATAGTTTCAGGGAAAAACGGAAAGCCTTTCAACAACAAGACTGGGCCTCATTAAAAACCATCAACCGTCAAATAAAAAATGACATTATCAAGGCAAAACACAAATATAAAGAGAGACTTGAGCAGGAATTCAGCAACATGAACACTAAACAGGCTTTCCAAACTGTAAGAACACTAACCGGACACAATTCTAGACCCAAACTAACACCAATAACAGATCCATCATCTTTTGCAGAAGAACTGAACATTTTCTACTCACGGTTTGACATCAAAGACTGTTCAGAGGAATGCAAGGCCCTACTGGCAAACCTTCCAGCCCCCGAGCCCGCACTCTCTGCTCCTTTTACAGTAGAAGATGTGAGGCGAAAACTGAGACAGTGCAAAACAGGCAAGGCTCCGGGACCGGAAGGTATCCAAGCGCGGGCGTTGAGAGAATGTGCCAGGGAGCTCTCTCCCATTCTTCATTCAATCTTCACGGAATCCTACAAGACTGCCTCTCCACCTTGTGGAAAACATCCACCATCATACCAGTGCCCAAGAAACCCCGCCCATCTGAATTAAACCATTATCGGCCAGTTGCACTCACCTCAATAATAATGAAGTGTTTTGAAAAACTAATCCTCAACTCTATCCTCCCAATGGTTGGACCACAATTGTATCCTTTACAATTTGCCTACAAGGCCAATAGGGTGACAGAAGATGCAGTGGCATGCCTTCTTCACTTACTACTACAGCACCTTGAATCACCCGGGAATTCTGCCAGACTTCTTTTTATTGACTATAGTTCTGCCTTCAACACTATTCAGAGTAACCAGATGATAAGGAAACTCCAACATCTCAACGTCCCTTCAATTCTTATCCTCTGGGTATTCAGCTTCCTCAGTGATATAGTGTCAAAAAGTCAGAGTGGACTCTGTGACGTCCCCCTCCATTATCACCAACACCGGAGTCCCGCAAGGTTGTGTACTGAGTCCATTTTTGTTTACCCTATACACTAATGACTGCACCAGCCCCTCATCTGCTACCACATACATCAAGTACTCTGACGACACTGTTGTTCGTGGTCTCCTCAATAACAAAACCTCTGTTTCAAGCTATCAAGACTCCATTTCTAATCTCACACAGTGGTGTTCAAATAATTATCTTCAACTGAATGTTACAAAAACAAAAGAAATGCTGATTAACACACCAAATGGAAACAGCACAGCCCATAACGTCACCCTCAACTATACATGCATAAATAATGTAGTTGTTAAAAGAGTGGAGTGCTTCAGATACCTGGGACTCACTCTGGACAGTAAATTGAAGTTTGATCAACATACAGACACTTTCAAACGCTGTCAACAAAGACTCTCTGCCATCCGCAAACTCAAATCTCTTTCGGTTGCTCCCCACCTTTTGCTGCTGCTCTACAAAAGCATAATTCAACCTGTACTTCTCTACTGTTCAATCTGTTATTTCAACATACTGTGACCAATAAGAACAAACTTACACGCATCACAAAAAACGCCTCCAAAATAATTGGGCTTCCCACCCCTAACCTCTCTGACCTCAACAGGAAAGCCATTTTACAGAAAGCACAAAAAATAGTTCACGACATCAGTCACCCTCTCAACAGTTTCTTCACCCTGCTACCAGCAGGACGCAGATACAGATCCCTGGCCTGGAAACGAGCTCGCTACAGCAGGAGTTTGATCCCATCTGCCATAACACTACTCAACAAAAACACCTGCTAAAGTATGTCTTTGGGTTTTTAATAATGGACAGCACGTTTGTTATGTATGTTTCATGTTTGTGTATTGTGAGGTAATGTACGTATAGATGGTGGAAACAAATTTCCTGAAAAGGACAATAAAAGGAATCAGTCAATCAATCAATCAATCAATCAATCAAGGACTGCAGCTCCTATAGACAGAACTCCACATCCACAGCCCAGGGGTCTCATTTATAAAGCGTGCGTACGCACAAAACGGGTCTGGAAACGTACGTACGCCAGTTTCCACGCAAAGGTTGTGATCTATAAAAAACAAACTTGACGGGAGAATGTGCGCAGCTTTAAGCAAACTTTGAGCCGTGCGTACGCACATTCTGGAGACAAAGGGAATTGGCGACACCAATGGTGAGCTGGAGTTAAATGTCTTTTTGGTCACTTTTAGACAGAAAATGTAAAGAAAATGATACATATACAGAAAGATAATACAAATATTATTTCACTTTGAAGCAAATAGCCATCCCTTCTTAAATGTCTGCGCCAGTGAGCGCGTTGGGCCTAGTTAGTGAAACTGCTGCATATGTGGGCTATCTAACGGCAGATGAAGTAAAACCGTAAATCTTCATATGAGTCCTAATCATAAATGCAGTGCATGTTCACAATAAAAGTTTAAATGAATAAAATAATGATTTAAACCAAGCTTTACTCGTGATATAAACATTTAGATTAAATATTCCATTGTCTTTCATTGAGTTAAACACTTAAATTACATGAAATCATTACTGAGAAGTTACAACATTTTTTTTTATATTCAATCAATAGAAATATTTGTAGTGGATGCAATGCTTTGGAACACTTTTCCTGTAGCATGCTGTGTTTTAATGTTTTACAGAGATAATTGCTTATCATGATAATAGCAGATTGTCTGAGAAAATATTTTCGAGGAAATTATGCACAATAAGGACTATCTGTTTCCATTAAAAATATAAATCAATTAAAAATACTATTTGGCCAGTGGAAAAGATTGAGAAAATCTTTCTCTGAAATGTATTTTATACTATTTGATTTATTTATTCAAAAACAAGGCTACTAAATTATTTGTATTAATGTAATGTGACGGCACATCCGTATTTCATATTTTTCTAATGTCTTGTACCGTTAAACATGTTATCACGTGGATGAATAATCATATGCAAATGATATGCAGATGAGGATATGCATAGTAAAACTAGGCATTGTAAGCTCCATATATGGTTATTTCGGGGTGGAGACGCATGTGCGCACAAACTTCCGCTGACTGGGATTTATAAAGTGAATTCTGCGCAGGTTCTGGCGTACGAACGGTTTTATAAGTCTGAATATTTTTTGCGTACGCCATTTTTGCCTTTCGGGCGCACGTACACTTTTAGTAAGGATCCTACGCACAGTTTTATAAATGAGACCCCAGGTCTGCAACTAGTTTATTCTGTATGTCATCAAATGTGTTGTGGATGGTGTACAACATGCAGCCTACAGACAAAAGCACATAGGACAACTGAATGCAGGGCTCAACATTAACGATTGTCCGGGACAAGTGAATTTTTTGAAGGGGCAAGTGAAAGAGCGCCAAGGCTTCTTATGGGGAAAAAAAGTAAAGGTAATTGCGACTTTTGGTAACACTTTATTTTGATGGTCCCTTTTGAACGTGGTATTGACTATTAACTCTGCAACTATATGTCAACTAACTCTCATTGGAGTATTAGTAGACTGTCTGCTTAATATCTGCAAATACTTTATTGTGATGATCCTCCAACAGACACTACTGACTATAAGTCATTTTGCAACTACATGTCAACTTAATCTAACCCTAACCCTACCAGTCTACTAATACTCTACTAACACTCTAATGAGAGTTAGTAGACATGTAGGAGCAACGTTACTTATAGTCAACAGAATGTGTTAAAGGGACCATCCAAATAAAGTGAAACCCGACTTTTTATCTAGCAGAATTGAGCTTTTAACGCACAATTCTGTCAGAATTAGGTCTTATAATTGTGTGAATTGAAATATGAACTGCAAGAATTGCGAGACAATAATTGATAATTAATAATTATTATCTCAACAATAATTAAAGCTGCCGTCGACAACTTTTTAAAAAATCATATTCAGCAAATTCGACACTATATTCCGACAGAACAACATAAATAAAGTGGTTTTAGAAAAAAACCGAGCTTCTAACTCCACCTGGAGCGTGTTATTTGTTTTGCAAAAATCCACCGCTCCCGGTTCATTGTGTCCAATCAGCGCAGGGGGGTGTGAGATATGACTGTCAATCACATGCGTGTGCCTGAAGTTCGCGCAGTAGCGAAGAGTGATGGCGCACTGACGGGCACGAACTGTGTGGGAGGGGATTCGTTGATAGTGGGGGAGGGGCATGAGAGTTGTAAACATTCAAAATTTTGCCTAAGTCCACTCAATTGCCAGAGTTGCCAGCCAGAGTTGACGACGGCAGCTTTAAATCTCGAAATTCCGAGATATAAATTTGAATCCAGTGATCCAGCTCTCAGATTTCATCTAAATAAAACCTTATAGTTCCTTACAGTCTCTCACTTCTGCTGAAATGGATCACACATTTTTATGACATCACCGCAGACTTCAGACAAACGTGATGCGAATATAGCATGGTTTGCTAGGTGAATAAACACACACACACACACACACACATACATATATATATATATATATATATATATATATATATATATATATATATATATATATATATATATAAATACACACACACACACACACACACACATATGTTTATTCAACTGACACAAGCAGACCACATCCATACATTCACAAATACCTATCTTACATTAATTAAAAGTGTCATTATCGAGTCTATATAACAAAAATACACAATCCTCACCCGCTATGTGAGGACTGGTGGGGTACTGCTCCAGGAGTATTTTGGGCTCCTCAAATCCATCCACCTGCTGAAGGCAGCTCTCTAACGTTAGCTCTTTAAGCTTCATAACTTACATCAGATGATCAGTTAATCCAGCTCATATCAGTCAGCCTGTTTGTATTGGTATATTTAATGCTAATGTTGATCGGATGAGGAACGTTGACTCACTGACTCTCTTAACTGGAGCGCCTAATGATCATGATGTCGTGACTGATGTGTTACAGGAATCTTGCGATGTCACCTACTGATAAATGGTGATTTTCCTCAAGTGGAGAGTTCACACAGTGGATCGCATTGATATGAAAACATGTAGTGCACTTACATGTGTTTTTCTTTTCTTCTTCTGCAAGATTATCTTGCCGGGCGAGCAAATTAGCGCCATCTGCTGGATGATTACTACCACGCCGCACAGTCATTATGTTAAGTCAAATTACTGTAGTTTTTATATCACATGATCATTATTAATGGAACAAAGAATTTAAAAAAATAATAATAATAATTTCACTTGTCATTTCCACAGTACTATATACACACTTACAACTATCATGAAAAAAATGTACAAGAAAAATACTAATATTTAGGTGTTTCTTCTTTATTCTTCAAATTGGTGTTTAAAACAAAATGTGAAATATTTTGATTTGACAATTGTTTTCAAGTATAAACTAAAGAGCTTCTAGCTATGCCTGAATGGCTCCTTATTCCTATGTAGTGCAGTTTATTGGCCATTTTTGTAGTTCTGTCCAGTTCTAAGTGCAGCTGTTTCAGTTGCTGAACTTGGAACAGTAATATAGCCTATATAATACTACTAATACAAATATCAGTATGCATTAGCAATCAGTTCTGCAATACTATGTGGTTTTTGGTTAGTTTGTGTGATTATAAAACATATCCCATCCTGTTCATGATACATTAAAGAAGCTATAGCCTATGTGTAGTTCAGAAACCCTATTAGCGACACTAGTGGTGTTAAGTGAACTGCAACCAGTAACGATACTCGGTTACTAACGTAACCTCGGTTCTCTCTAGAGAGGGAACGAGTATTGCGTAAGCTAGCTTACGAAAGATTCATCTTCTCGAGATATTGAAGCCAAAAAATTATCCTTAATTTTGTATATATTGTCAACGCAGTGCAGCAGCTAGCAGACCTAGAGCAGGCTATCTTGCGTGCTTATTGGCTGCCCTGCGGCAACTGCAGCAGCCTACCAGTGAGCCCCGCACGACGTCACGCCCAATGAAGGCGCCCGTGCTTACGCTACAGGAACTTTTTGTCAACGCCGTGCGCGCCGAGCGTCCACCCATGAGTCCCCGAGCTTCCGGGGAACCCAATAAGGGGAAAAACATAAGGTGGCCAGCCACGCGGGCCATCACTTGTACATAAGCACACATAGGGAATACAGAGCAGACACTGGTTTGTATAAGCATATAGCACATAACCCACTGGTGCAGCTCAACCAGGAGAGCTATGCCACATGAGAGTGGTCTGAGCAAGAAGGTCCGGGCAGAACACACATCTCGTTTAGACTGACAAAAGTTTAGCCTGCAGGGCGGGAACTTCTAGGTTATAGAACCTGACAAAGGTAGAGGGGGAGCTCCAGCCCGCCGCTACACATATGTCACGGATAGAAATCCCGCTGGACCACGCCCACGATGAGGCCATGCCTCAAGTGGAATGAGCCCTTTCGACACATAAGCAGCTGCTATAGCGTCCACTATCCATCTGGATAGGCTTTGTTTCGAAGCGGCGAGACCCTTGACGCGCCCTCCAAACGAAACAAAAAGCTGCTCCGAACGCCTGAACGGGGCGGAGCGCACAGAGTAAAGCCTCAGCGCCCTAACTGGACAGAGGAGATTCACGTCGTCCTCGCTGTCGGATGCTGGCAGAGCCGACAGCGAAATGACTTGCGCTCTGAAAGGAGTGCCCATCACCTTAGGAACATAGCCATGTCTAGGTTTGAGGATGACTTTAGTGTCATTCGGCCCGAACTCGAGACACAACGCACTGACAGATAGCGCGTGCAGGTCCCCCACACATTTGACTGATGACAATGCGGCCAGAAAAACGGTTTTCAGTGACAGGTATTTTAACTCCACGGAGTCCAGTGGCTCAAAGGGGAAGGCTTTCAGGGCCTCGAGGACCAAGGAAAGATCCCACATAGGAACCGACGGGGGCCGCGGCGGATTCATCCTTCTAGCTCCTCTAAGGAAGCGGATGACCAGCTAATTTTTTTCCAGTGACCGGCCGCGCGTTGACTCTGCGAACGCTGCCACGGCCGCCACATATAATTTGAGCGTGGATGGGGACCTCCCCTTATCCAACAGCTCTTGTAGGAAAGTGAGCAGATGCGAAACCCCGCATATCCATGGGTCCAGACCTCTGGTGGTGCACCATTTGGAGAACACCGACCATTTAGACGCATACAGCCTTCTTGTAGAAGGGGCTCTAGACTGCGTGATCGTGTTCATCACTCTTTCTGGCAGGGCAACGGGTACCCGTTGATCAACCATGCATGCAGAGACCAACGCTCTGGATGGGGATGCCTGATCGAGCCGCGAGCCTGAGAGAGGAGATCTGCCCTCACCGGAATCGGCCACGGGGCTGTGCGTGACAGCCGCGTCAGTTCCGGGAACCAAATCTGATTTTCCCAATGCGGGGCTGGTGTGGGCTGGACCGAGTGGCGCGCTTCCCTGATCCTCTTGATTACCTGTGGCAACAGAGAGATCGGAGGGAAAGCATACAACGGGCGGCTGGGCCAAACCTGGGCCAGCGCGTCCTCGTCCTTTGAAAAGAATATCGGGCAATGAGCGTTGTCCCTTGACGAAAATAGGTCGACTTCCGCTCTGCCGAAAAGGCGCCACAGTTTTTGGACTGTTTGGGGGTGCAGGGACCATTCCCCTGGGAGAACGTTGTCCCTGGACAGTTTGTCTGGGCCGTCGTTTAAATGGCCAGGCACATGCGAGGCTCAAGCAAGCGCAGGTGGATCTGAGACCAAGTGAGGAGGCTTTCCGCCAGATTGCAGAGGTTTCTGGATCTGACACCACCCTGGCGGTTTACATAGGATACCACAGACATGTTGTCCAACCGGACTAGAACATGTTGGTCCCGTATGAACGGGAGGAAGCGCTTCAGCGTGTTCTCGACCGCCATCATTTCCAGACAGTTTATGTGAAAAAGCTTCTCTCGATCTGACCACCTGCCAAAGGCTGGTCTGCCCTCGAACAGCGCGCCCCAACCTGAGTTGGACGCATCTGTCGAAACGACCTTCCGAAAAGAGATAGCTCCCATAATCACTCCCTGCTGATACCAATCGGCTACTAGCCAGGGCTGCAGAGCCGCTATGCAGGTCTGAGTCACTCTGATCCTTTTGTTGCCAGAAGCCCAAGCTCGGCGAGACGCTCAAGCATTCAACCAGCATTGGAGCGGGCACATGCGCAGTAGGCCCAGCCGAAGCACTGCTGCGGCTGATGCCATACAACCCAGTATCCTCTGAAAAGTTTTCAGAGGGAAAAAGTTGCCTTCCTGGAATGACGAGGCTAGGTGACGAACACGGCGCGCGCGCTGTGTCGATAAACGAGCCGTCATAGCCACCGAGTCCAGTTCTATTCCTAGAAAGGAAATCGACTGACTGGGCATTAGTGAGCTCTTGGTCCAGTTGACCGTGAGTCCCAAACTTTCCAGGTGTTTGAGAAGCACTGTCCTGTGAGACAGTAATTCTGTCTCTGACTGTGCTAGTATCAGCCAATCGTCCAGATAGTTCATGATTCGCAGCCCTTGACATCTCAAGGGGGCGAGCGCCGCGTCCATGCACTTCGTAAACGTACGAGGTGCTAGAGACAGGCCGAACGGCAGGACGGTGTATTGAAATACTTGACCGTCGAAGGCGAACCTCAGAAAACGCCTGTGGCGGGGCACTATCTGAATCTGAAAATAGGCATCCTTTAGATCTACAGAAATAAACCAGTCCCTCGGGTGAATTTGCGCGAGGATTTTTCTGGTCGTCAGCATTTTAAACGGTCTTTTTGCAAGCACTTTGTTCAAATGTCTCAGATCTAGTATGGGCCTGAAGGCTCCGTCCTTCTTGGGCACGAGAAAATAACGGCTGTAAAAGCCTGACTCGCTCAGAGAAGGCGGCACCCGTTCTACAGCCCCGTTGCACAGCAGCTTCGCTATTTCTGCATGAAGTAGGTGTGCTACTTCCGCA
The DNA here is from genome assembly GCA_031834385.1 of Semotilus atromaculatus. Taxonomy (NCBI): domain Eukaryota; kingdom Metazoa; phylum Chordata; class Actinopteri; order Cypriniformes; family Leuciscidae; genus Semotilus; species Semotilus atromaculatus. The sequence goes on along the minus strand of JAULUF010000055.1, from coordinate 39,592,128 downwards.
TTCACTACTGTCGCGGTCCGGGCTCGAAAGCGCGGGGGATGGCGAATGAACTGCAGTGAATAGCCCTGCCTTATTGTGCTTAGCACCCATTCTGAAATCCCCGGGATATTTTCCCACGCTGCTATGTGAGCAGCTAGGGGGCGAATGGGTTCCGGGCTCTGATCGCCGCCATCTGCGGGCTCGAGAGACTGAACCGGAGGGAGCGTGGCGCGCGCGCTCTCGCTGCTGGGCAGCGGCTGCTCGCTGACAGCCGTGATAGACTGCATCATGTGTGGTGTCCCAATCATAAGGGATGGGGAGCACTTTCTGTTCACTTTTGACACGCGAGCAGCGCCTTGGGCGGAAAAACCTTTTTGTAAGCGTGAACGCATGTGCGCGGGCACGAGACTCACGAATGTATCTGACGCCCCGATCATTTTGGGTGGGGTGCGTCTTATGAGCGCCCTGCGCTTCGTGATAACATTCAAACGCGCGGGCGGCGCCCGGGCGGAAGTGTATGCTAGTAAGCGTGAGCGCTCTCGGGCGGGCACGAGACTTACATTTATAACCTGTTTCAACGGCCGTGCAGCAGAGCGGGCAGATAGTGGGCACAAACCTGTGGACACATTTCTTATACTCAACACTCGAGCGGCTTTTCTGCGCTTTATGAGAGTGTGCTCTGTGAGTGACACGGGACGTGTAATTCTTGTGTGTAGGGGTGAAAACTGGGGGGTGGGCACTTTCTCTACACACACAACACCAACGGCGTGAGCCGGATAACCAGACATTATGCTCTTTTTGGGATATCTCTGGGTCGCCGTGAAAACGGCGTTTGTGTGCAGGCGAGAGGGTAAACACACCGGCTTGTTGGCTGCTAAGTGAACCACTGCAGTAGCCTGTTTGAAGGGGACTGACAGGGAAATTAACTTTGACGGCGGTCCGGCTGCAGCGGGACGCGCGCGCCTTTTCTCTCTCTTTGTTAGGAGGACTTCGCGTGCTCAGGCTTTATCGTTACCTTCTGCCGAGGCCCTCTGGGGGGCGGCGGCCTGTGACGACTGTCTGAGCGCGACCTAGGGCGGCCGCCCTGCCGTCGCTGCGAAGGCTGAGACTGTGCTGGACGCTGAGTGCTGGCTCGCACAGGAGGCTGGGCTCGTTCGCGGCGCGGCAGGAAGAGATTCATGGCCTGTGTGGTCTTCTGTACCTCTGAGAAACGGTCAACGATCCCGTTGACCGCTGGGCCGAAGAGACCAGAGGGGGAGAGCGGCGCGTTAAGGAAGGTGGCGCGCTCAGAATCTCTCATGTCGGCGAGCGTTAACCAGAGGTGCCTCTCTGTAACAGTCAACGCAGCCATGGCTCGTCCGATGGCTGCGGTCTTGGTGGCGCGGAGAGAGAGGTCCGTCGCACTGCGCAGGTCCGTAACCGCAGCTGGGTCCCGGCCTTTCTCGTCCCATTCGCGGAGGAGGTCGGCTTGCATGATCTGCAGTACAGCCATGGAATGGAGAGCAGACGCGGCCTGGCCGGAGGTTCTGCGTGCCTTAGACGGGAGGGCTGACCTTGAGCGCCATATAGCGGATGGCGGGCAAGGTGCGCTGCGACCGCCTGTTCCACAGGAGGAATGGCCGTGTACCCTTTCTCGGCGGCGCCGTCCACTTGGGAGAGCGACGCGGAGGCCTGGGACTGAAGTCTAGAGGAGAATGGAGCATTCCACGACTTTGCCAGCTCCGAGTGGAGTTCCGGGAGGAACGGAGCAGGCCTGCTGGCTGACGCTGCACGGCGGCGAGTTTGCAGAAAACAGCCGTCGAGTCTGTTCGGCGCGGATTCCTTAGGCGGGGACCACTCAAGCCCGAGTCGGTCAACGGCCTGCGTCAGAAGGCGCAACAGCTCAGCGTCAGCTCCAGCGTGGGTACGGCTGGATTCCTGGATCGACGAGGAGGCGGAGTGTAGCGACCATTCCTCGCTATCCGATGCCAGGATGGAGCAGCAGTCTCTCGTGGCATGTGCCTCGGCCTCATCCTCAGACGCGACGGCAGTGAGGCTCGTGAGCGGCAACTGCGCGTCGGTGAAGGGAGGCGGAGAAGGTGAAGGCGAGGCTCGAGGGAGGTTCTCCGGCGAGCGCGTCGCTGTGGCCACGGGTTCCGGTTGCCTTTGGGAGTGGCGTTTCTTCTTTCGCGGTCCCACAAACGGCGGAGTGACTGCTTCCGGGTTGAAGGCCTCGAGTCGAGCCCGTAGGGTCGACAGCGGAAGTGCTTCACAGAGCTCGCAGCCCCCGAACGCGAGGGCGGTCTCTGCGTGTTCCAGGCCCAGGCAGAGAGCGCAGGTGGCGGTCTCCGACGCTAGGCGGTCACCTTCACCTTAAGAAGGTGGCGAAGACGGCCGGCTTCTTCAGCGCTGTCCTAGCTGGCTGTTCGCTGTTTCGCCGGCGGTGGCGGCTTCTTCTCTTGATCCAGCGATGCGGAGAGCTTCGCTGAAGAGACGAAAATCAGGGAAATCAGCCTACAGCCCCTGTATTTATACGCTAAGCCATGCCCATTCTGGCGGGCTCACTGGTACAGTAGGCTGCTGCAGTTGCCGCAGGGCAGCCAATAAGCACGCAAGACTGCCTGCTCTGGGTCTGCTAGCTGCTGCACTGCGTTGACAATATATACAAAATTGAGGAAAATGTTTTGGCTTCAATATCTCGAGAAGATGAATCTTTCGTAAGCTAGCTTACGCAATACGAGAGAACCTCTCGTAAGAGAACTTATTGTTTGTGCTTGCATTCGTGCACAAATAACATGGTGCGTTCAAGTCCTCCTGGGAAGTTCGTACTTTACGAGGTAGGAAGCATATGCGCTCAAGTCACTTTCGTCGGAGTAAGATGGCGGTGTACTTTCTCTTAAGTAACTAATTACACAAAAATAGAGCACGTTTCTTAAACTCTAGTTCTAGAAAATGAAGAACAAAGAAATGTGCAACAGGTGTGCTTTGGTTTTTTTATGTGCCGCTGCAACATTTATTGTTACATATTACATATTATAATGCCATCATATTCTGTGCAGGCAATTAGCTTACTTCGCTGTAAATAGAAAAGTCTAGCAATATCACTGCTATACCTTTCTCAGTGATACGCCCCCAACTCGTAAAGATCGGGGCTTAAAGAAAATCCCGAGCTTTCCAGTTTCCACTCGTATTTACGACAAAAAAATACGGTGGTGGTGTTCATGTCCGCTCAACTCGTATACGATCTGTACGAGATGACTTGAACACACCAATAGGCATACAAGAGAGGGAACGATACGGCAAAGTTATTTTTCGTTCTTTGTTTAGAAGTAAAAAGAAGTTGTAAATACCTTTGCAGCAATATACTGTTAGCAAACATCCAAAAGCCGTCCAGGCTGCTGAGAGCGACGATGAATAGATCGCCTATGTAAATGTAGGTGTTGCGCGCTTTCCTCTCAATAAAATAAAACCAGAACAAAAATGACAGCGGTGAGAAAGCGACAGTTAAGTTCAGTTCACCATCATGCCGACAGATGAGGTAATAAAATTACACTTATGATAGTTTGATAAAGTAGGCCTATATATTTGAGACTATAAGCATTCGTTTCATGTGTCATAGAATGGAAGACAGGCTTGTAAGCACATGTAAACGACTTTGGTTTTCCCGGGAAAACTTACAAATCAGTCTACAGGCTTCACACATTGACAATAAATTTTTTATTAATTCATGAAAATTTTTACATAGGCTAGTCCTTAAGCAGTGGCTTACTTTAGCTAGCTTTTCCTCTTCATTTTTTTTTTGCAAGTGTCTTATCTTGCCTGCCAGGTTTCTGCACAGCATATTTTCGAAATCCTGCATAGACACTTTTACAGATCGTACTTCCTTAAATTACAACATGCATATATTGGCTATTTTTTAAACGTTACAGCGTTTAGCTATAGTATCCAGCTAGAAATCGTTAAGTGGGTGGACCTTGGTGAAATAGGGTGGACCTCTATTTTTTATCTTTTGTATATATATATATATATAGCCTATATATATAACAGTTAGGGTTAGCGTAATATATATATATATATATATATATTACGCTAACCCTAACTGTGCCACAACACCCCCCAACCCCATGTATAAATACACTTGAACATATTTCAAATAATGGCTAACATAGTAATGGTGCAGAAACATTATAGGATCAATTTTTCATAAACTTTGTTTTACTTTTTTCAAAATCCTTTAGCTTGTTTCTTTTCAGGTTTAAATTAGACTTTGAAGAACAGATTTCCAAAGGGCCTGTTTAAACCAACGTAACTGTCTCCTCAAAACAAATATAAATCTAATGTTCAATTCCCACGCAATATGCAAATTTAATGGAGTAAAATTTACATTTGTGGCTTCAACAACCAGATGTATTGTGTCCAGTCCCATTTGGAATAGAAAAAATGCCATCTCTTTCAGTCTTTTCACGACTGGATAGCGATCAGAGAAAACATGTGAAGTGACCAGGTTACGCATGAACATAGTTTCCACACGCATCAGTCCTTTTGATGTGAGTGGAATGTTTAATAAGGACTCAATATACTGAATATCTCCAAAATTTATAGCATTGACTATGTAGTGTAGTGTTCTTCCCTAAACCTAACTACGTACCTAAGTCTACCTGGGTCGTCTC